>BSBK01008753.1:3090000-3577869 GCA_027943335.1 Chamaecyparis obtusa
CTCTCACCCAAATCTCTCTCTCTCTCTCTCTCTCTCTCTCTCTCACACACACACACACACACACACACACACACATCACCCTCTCTCCACCTTATATACTCTCTCTCTTTCATTACCCTCTCTCTCTCTCTCACGCATCACCCTCTCTCTCCCCCTTATCTACTCTCTCTCTTTCATTACTCTCTCTCTCTCTCTCACATCACCCTCTCTCTCCCCCTTATCTACTCTCTCTCTTTCATTACCCTCTCTCTCTCTCTCTCTAAATCTATGTCTTACATAGGGCGCACGCCCTATACAGCATGCGCGCTTTGTAAAGAATTTGAATTTACCAATCCTAAGGCTTGGATTTACATTAGAGATCCAACCCAAAGGCTTGGACGATTGAAATAGGCCTGAGACATGTTTTCCAACAGACATACAAAAAAATGACATCTTTTTTTTGTGTTCTCCTCATCAAGTTTACTCCTGGCTCAAGAACGTAAAAATCAGATGACGTGATATTGCAGATCTCTCTATTAGCTATCTAAGCATATAATTTATTTTGAATTCTAATTATGTTAAGTTTTTCAACTCTAATTTCTTTTGTGTATGTCTATTTTTTGTAAAAAAACATGCAGTATTTTGGGCATAGATTTTGGCTCGTTCATTGAAGTTTGCAACAAGTTACATTTTTAGAAACTAGACTCCATTCTACACACTTTAAAAAAAATAAAATTTAATTTTTGATTAGTTTTAAATGATTTCTATGGGGAGCACATAGAAATTTCATGTTTCAGGATGTGTGCACTTTGTAAATTCATCAAAAATTAGACGTTCATCAAAAAATTACCAAAAAACTCTGAGATAAACTACGTGGTGTTAGCTAACTTCTCACTAGAGCAATTAAAAAAATTCAAAAAAAAAGTTAACATTTTAGGGGGAGCACACCAGACGCTATGTTATGTTTTTGGACAAAAAATAGGACCACTTTTTGTGCTCCCCCTTTTTGAGGGCCTTAATCTACACCATTTTCAAAATAAGTTAGTAGTTTAGGAACTAGATTCAGAGTATTACAACTCTTATTTTTGTCGCATCTTAAAATTTTGAGTCTAACTATCTTCAATTTCTTGTTGAAGTTCAGAGTTTTCTGATTTCAGGAAAAAAGTGGCATCTTATACCCCCTTTTTGGTCCCCCATCTTTGTGCACTTACCCTTAATGTATGTCAAGGGATCATAAAGGGTCGTAAGGGGTTATAAGGGGTCCTAAGGTGTCCTAAGGGGTTAATGTACCTTGGGACCCCTTACGATCCCTTGACATACATTAATGTATGTTAGGAATCCTATGATACATTAATGGTTAATGGGGGTTTTAAGGGGTCTTAAGGGGTCTTAAGAGGTCCTAGGATATATTAATATATCCTACGACCCCACAAGACCACTTAGGACCCCTTAGGACACATTAATGTATCCTAGGACTCTTAGGATACATTAATGTATTCTAGGACCCATCAATACCCCTTTATGACCCCTTACAACCCCTTACCATACATTAATATAACATAGGACTCCTAGGATACATTAATGGGTAATGGGGATCGTAAGGGGTCATAAGTGGCCCTAAGGGGTCCTAGGATACATTAATATATCCTAGAACCCCTTATCACCCCTTATCACCCCCATTAATGGGTAATAGGTGTCATAAGGGGAGAGGGAGAGAGAGAGAGAGAGAGAGAGAGAGAGAGAGAGAGAGAAAGAGCGGGGGTGGGGGGGTGGGGTGGGTGGGGGGGTTTTAAGGCTAAGGGCTTAGGGTTTAGGATTTAGGAACTAGTATAAAGAGTTTAGGACTTACAGTTTAGGGTTTAGAGAGAGAGGGCTTAGGGCTTAGGATTTAGGAGCTCGTATATGGTTTAGGGCTTAAGTTTAAGGGCTAAGCATAGAGAGGAATATAGAGTGATACGAGGAGAGAGGTAAAGGGGTTTAGGGTTTAAATTTTGAGAGAGAGGGTTAAGGTCTTAAGGCATAGGATTTAGGAAATAGTATATAGGGTTTACGACTTAGGGTTTAGAGAGAAAGAGGGATAAAGAGAGCATAAAATATCATATGGAACACACCATATATGGCATGCACAATATGTAAAGAACCATAATTGGATGCAAAAAAAGCAACTTTTTTTGTATTGTATATGGCGCATGCCATACATGACATAGTAAAAATAGTAAAAAAAGCCAAGGAACCTGTGATTTAGGACCGCATTTTCTGTTTGATGTCTAGTTTTGTTCATTATCTAACAAATAAATGTTTTTTATGGTGTTTACTATCACAAACAAGTGCAATCAAGATATTCTATCATCTTGTCACCACCATTTTATTCAAAATTCAATGTAGAAGTGGGAAAGCCAATGATTTTTGAGCCAAATTGATCATTTGAGGTAGGTTTTTCATATTTTTAGAAGTGAAATGTGAATAGAGATTTTTTTTTACAATTGATTTAATATGGACTTATTATTTTTATAATTTCACTTATTGTAATATATTTTTGTACAATTCAAGTTTGAATTAGAAGGAATATGTGTGAAAACTCAAAGTTTTAAAGAGTTTCAAACTTACAAAAGAAATTAGAGATGAAAAGCATAACATAATCAAAATTCAAAATAAATTATATGGTTAGATAGCTAACACAGAGATCTAGAACATCATGTCGTTTGATTTTGTCATTGTTAAACCATGTGCAAACCTAACGGGGAGCACATAGGAAAAAAATATGATTTTTTGGTATGTTCAAGTTGGAAAACACGCCTCAGACCTATTTGAATACTCCAAGCCTTTGGTTTGGATTCCCAAGCCAAAAAGTGGCGATGTGAAAAATATTCACTTTTCACTCATCCAAAAGTGCATGAAAGTGCTTGTTGACTTTTTAGTAGGCCTGGGTGTCAGTACACCTGGGCAAGCCTACCACCAAAGCACATTCCTAATCGGGTACCCAAAAATATCAGGTACCCGATATTTTTGGGTACCCGATAACTATGGCATATATCCCACACCCGTGAGCCCTATTCTTCATTTCCTAGCATGATTTTATCATTTTCTAGCCGCGATTTTCTGATACCCGATATATTTTCAGATACCTGATATTTGAAACGTCAAATTCAACTTCAAGCATATTTGGTAAGTAGTTAATTGTATATTTTTATTAATTTATTTCATTTTCATTGTAAATGTAGTGTTTTTTTTTAAAATAGGGTTTTGTATTTATATTTGTAATAATATTTGAAACTTAGATTTGTTTTTTATTTAATCAGGCATGGCTAACAACAATGAAGAAAATAACCCTCCAAATAACAATCCTGAAAATAATCCCCCATATCTAAACCCTAAATCTTTACAAGATTTGATAGAAGAAAATTTGAACATAATACGAGGTTTCCAAAACACGTATCAAAATATACCTACATTAGCTCCCATGCTTACCACACTAAATACAATTGTTGGAAATATTGACACATTCACGTAGCAACATAATGTTGCTCTTCATTGGCATGATGATATGCACGACCAATTTGATGACGGGCTTGACCATGATGGGATTGCAACCTTTAATATAACTAAGGAAGATATAGCTGCCCTTTTTGTCGATCCTAAAACCAGAATACCAGTTGACCCCAAAAAGCCCAAATTATCAATAAAATGGTGCACAAATGAAGCAATGCGCACAAACTTTTGGGATCGCTGGTGGATGGTTTTTGATAAACCACCACATAGCAATTTGGAGGTCCCATTTTATTTCCTTAAAAAATTGTATGTTGAGTTTGTGCTTGGTCAACATGTTGATTATTGGAGTATGAGGCCCAACATGGGTGTAGGTAGAGGAGCTCCTCAGACTAGGCCATCTTCCCAGCACCGAAAGGCCACTACCTTTGTCCCCCCCACTGATGTTGCACCCCCTCCTTCAGTGCAGCATCCTGGTATCATTAGAGAGGCTACTGAACAGACTATTAGGGCAATTCATTTACTGAGTGATCAGTTGATCACACAGACTAGGTCAGTGTTGCCTCCTGTGGATGCTGCTGGCGCATCGACATCTCATCAGAGTTCACATGTATATGAGCCCCATACATGCATTATGTGCAGGCATATGTGCCTCGGACCGCTTACTGATTCTGATATATATATCAATTTCATGATATTGATGAGGGAGATACAAGAGAGGCTACTGCAAAGGCTGCAACACCTCATGGAGCATCTACATCTCATGAGAGCGCTCAAGAGGTGCATGTAGAGCCATTGAATCCTGTTCATATGGTAAGAGTAAACATTATAAATAAATTTGTCACATGACTTATTTAATTTAAAAATAATTTATTTATTTAGATTAGTTTTAATGATTGCATGCACTTATTTATATATATTTTTTCCATTTATGTTCAGTCGATGACACAGGAGGAGGTGAGATAGGTGGATGAGTCCACACTTTCGGCCATTTCATTTGGCCTTGATGACTATACGGTATATTATAAATTATGAACCCATTAGTTTTTTTTTATATCATTTGGTGTACATGCTTAAATCTCTATCAATTAGAGCAATAAAATTCATACATTTACTAATATATATTGTCATCTTATTGTGTTCTTGCAGGCTATAGCCAACGTCAGTGGGGGGCGTGAGGGGGTTCCTTCATCAGGTGTCGACAAAGGAAAGGTAGTTAATTGTTTAAGATTAATTATGCATGCATATGTATGCCACTTGTGTGTAGTAATAAATATTTTACTTGCACTTTATTGTATAGGGTGTGGCTATTGATGATGTCCCGACACCGATTTGGCGGCGTAGGGTTACAGGCATCTCGATTCGGAGTGATAGCCTGATTGTACATAGACTTTTACATATTGTTATTTGTATTTTGTAACTAGGGTTGCTATGATGAAGTACATTGATATATAATTGACAATCTTTTTACTCTCATAGGTTACTCCGACTGTGAGGGAGGTCCCACAAGAATCTTTCATTTCTTTGTTGACCCAGCCCACTATTCTAGAGGAGGGATCACCAGATGTAAGTTTTAATTTTAGTTCAATCAATTTGTAATTTTATTATGCTATCATCCTATTTTGTAGATTTATTACTCTATGTTGCACCAGTCTACTAATCTCATTATTGCAAATATATATTTATAGGTCAGAGTTGGTATTGTTGGCATGGTCCCTTCGCTACCCAGGACTTATGTTAGGACACCTGATCATGGTAGGTGATCGAGAGACCAGGTACAAATTTATTTGTATTCAATTATAATTTTAATTAAATTAGTGTTTGAAAATTATGAATTATATATATGTGTGTGTGTGTGTGTGTGTGTACAAATCATATAAAGTAAGCAATCTAACTTTTGTTTGAACTCATTTTTTATGCAGGATCAATTAGAGCCCAACACTTCTCCAAAGAGGCTACATTTTGATGATCCCCCTATAGCATAGGATGCAGTTTTAGTTTTGTGGTCATTTAGAGATGACACTTGGCACATTTTGAGATGGCATATATGCCACATTGTACACCTTAAAACATTGATTTTGTAGACATTTTGAAATGGCATGTGCCATATTTGTATATGGACATACTTTTGATACATTTGATACATATATAGAACATATTCATTTATATGTTATATTTGCATCATCTTTTGTATATACATATTTATTATTCATGTTTGTGGAATTGAATGGTGAAGTTATATCTTGACTATGATTTAAATTATATCTTGTTGAAGTTACATTTGTTTTTCTTTACTCTGGAATACCCTGTTCATGGAGCTTATTATGTTTGAGGTTTAACTTCTTGTTGGTGAACAGATTTGTCTTCGAAAGAAACGCTTACAAAATGACCTTTAAAGCCCAAACAAAAAGACTCAACCAACACCAACAATTGGGTCACTTCGCTATTGAGAAGCGTAAGCGCCCTTTGAATTATTCAAGTACAACTCCTCGTGCAGGATTTACAATGAATCAACTAAACTATAAATGATAATTCTTTAACCTGAAAGCAATAAAGGCTTACAAACATCTATTCATAAACACGAGATAGACGTGAAGGGACTAATTTACTGAATAGTGCCATCTGGATCTTATTGCAACACAAGTGTTAATGCGTCTGTGTTTTGATTGGACGCTTGGTGCTATAACTAGAGCGTGTCATTTCTGGCTCTCCACAAACATACCACTTCATGCAAGTGACACCAATAAATATTTTGTCGAAGCCATCATACATATGTATTTTGGGATTCAATTGCGAGCACATCCTCCTCAATTTTCCCACCCTGTGAACTTGAAGCCAACATCTCTGAATCATGACTGATGTCAACACAAAGAACTACATTATCTTGTATCATGAAGGCATCATCAGCTTCGTATTGAAAATTGCTCTTGAGTTTCCCACTGATATAGTCTCAGTCCTCTATGAATCCAACAACCGAAAAGATCACTGCCCAATCGTGCTTAGTGCACCTTGGGGTCACTTGGGTCGAGCGTGGTCGTGAGCATTTCTGTGACTCTGTGGGTAGAATGGGGTTGTCATTGGTGTTTACCTGGCCAACCGAAGCTGATGGAGTAGATGGTTTGAAAGATATGATGCTAAGCCACTTTCAACTGACCCTCACTGCAAGTTTTGGCATCGACTGAGATCGCCTTGCCAAATGCAAATGAAGTCAAATCGCCCAAAATTGAGAGAGGTTATTGTAGACCTCAAAAACATGATCCCGTAGCATGTGATAGTTTGTCGATAGCTCTCATGAGGTCTGAGATATGAGCCCTAGAAGATCGCTGCCTAATCGTGCTTAGTGCACCTTGGGGTCACTTGGATTGAGCATGGTCGCGAGCATTTTCGTGACTCTATGGGTAGAATGGGGTTGTCACTGGTGTTTACCCAGCCAACTGAAGCTGATGGAGTAGATGGTTCGATGCCAAGTCAGACAGTTTGAAAGACATGCTGCTGAGCCACTTTCAACTGACCCTCTCTGCAAGTTTTGGCATCGACTGAGATCGCCTTGCCAAATACAAACGAAGTCGAATCGCCCAAAATTGAGAGAGGTTATTGTAGACCTCAAAAACATGATCCCGTAGCACCTAATAGTTTGTCGATAGCTCTCACAAGATCTAAGATATGAGCCCCAGAAGATCACTACCCAATCATGCTTAGTGCACCTTGGGGTCACTTGGGTCGAGCGTGGTCGTGAGCATTTTCGTGACTCTGTGGGTAGAATAGGGTTGTCACTGGTGTTTACCCAGCCAACTGGAGCTAATGGAGTAGATGGTTTGATGCCAGGCTAGACGGTTTGAAAGATACGCTGCTAAGCCACTTTCAACTGACCCTCACTGCAAGTCTTGGCATCGACTGAGATCGCCTTGCCAAATGCAAATGAAGTCAAATTGCCCAAAATTGAGAGAGGTTATTGTAGACCTCAAAAACATGATCCCGTAGCACCTAACAGTTTGTCGATAGCTCTCACGAGGTCTGAGATACGAGCCCCAGAAGATCATTGCCCAATCGTGCTTAGTGCACCTTGGGGTCACTTGGGTCGAGCGTGGTCGCGAGCATTTCCATGACTCTGTGGGTAGAATGGGGTTGTCACTGGTGTTTACCTAGCCAACTGGAGCCGATGGTGTAGACGGTTCGATGCCAAGTCAGATGGTTTGAAAGATACACTGCTGAGCCACTTTCAACTGACCCTCACTGCAAGTTTTGGCATTGACTGAGATCGCCTTGCCAAATGTAAACGAAGTCAAATCACCCAAAATTGAGAGATTTTATTGTAGACCTCAAAAACATGATCCCGTAGCACCTGATAGTTTGTCGATAGCTCTCACAAGGTTTGAGATACGAGCCCCAGAAGATCACTGCCCAATCGTGCTTAGTGCACCTTGGGGTCACTTGGGTCGAGCATGGTCGCGAGCATTTCCATGACTCTGTGGGTAGAATGGGGTTTTCACTGGTGTTTACCCAGCCAACTAGAGCTGATGGTGTAGATGGTTTGATGCCAAGTCAGATGGTTTGAAAGATACACTGCTGAGCCACTTTCAATTGACCCTCACTGCAAGTTTTGGCATCGACTGAGATCGCCTTGCCAAATGCAAATGAAGTCGAATTGCCCAAAACCAAGAGAGGTTATTGTAGACCTCAAAAACATGATGTTGTAGCACCTAACATTTTGTTGATAGCTCTCACGAGGTCCGAGATACAAGCCCCAGAAGATCACTGCCCAATCGTGCTTAGTGCACCTTGGGGTCACTTGGGTCAAGCGTGGTCGCGAGTGTTTTCATGACTTTGTGGGTAGAATGGGGTTGTCACTAGCATTTACCCAGCCAACCAGAGCTGATGGAGTAGACGGTTTGATGCCAGGTTAGACGGTTTGAAAGATACGCTGCTGAGCCACTTTCAACTGACCCTCACTGCAAGTTTTGGCATCGATTGAGATCGCCTTGCCAAATGTAAATGAAGTCAAATCGCCCAAAACTAAGAGAGGTTATTGTAGACCTCAAAAACATGATCCCATAGCACCTAACAGTTTTTTGATATCTCTCATCAGGTCTGAGATACGAGCCCCAGAAGATCACTGTCCAATCGTGCTTAGTGCACCTTGGGGTCACTTGGGTCGAGCGTGGTCATGAGCATTTTCGTGACTCTGTGGGTAGAATGGGGTTGTCACTGGCATTTACCCAGCCAACTGGAGTTGATGGAGTAGACGATTCGATGCCAGGTCAGACGGTTTGAAAGATACGCTGCTGAGCCACTTTCAACTGACCCTCACTGCAAGTTTTGGCATCGACTGAGATCGCCTTGCCAAATGCAAACAAAGTCAAATTTCCCAAAACCAAGAGAGGTTATTGTAGACCTTGAAAACATGATCCCGTAGCACCTAACAATTTGTCAATAGCTCTCATGAGGTCTGAGATACGATCCCCAGAAGATTGCTGCCCAATCGTGCTTAGTGCACCTTGGGGTTACTTGGGTCAAGCGTGGTCGGGAGCATTTTTGTGACTCTGTGGGTAGAATGGGGTTGTCACTGGTATTTACCCGACCAAACGGAGCTGATGGAGTAGACGGTTTGATGCCAGGTTAGACGGTTTGAAAGATACACTGCTGAGCCACTTTCAACTGACCCTCACTGCAAGTTTTGGCATCGACTGAGATCACCTTGCCAAATGAAAATGAAGTCGAATCACCCAAAACCGAGAGAGGTTATTGTAGACCTCAAAAACATGATCTTGTAGCACCTAATAGTTTTTTGATAGCTCTCACGAGGTCTGAGATACGAGCCCCAGAAGATCACTGCCCAATCATGCTTAGTGCACCTTGGGGTCACTTGGGTCGAGCGTGGTCACGAGCATTTTCGTGACTCTGTGGGTAGAATGGGGTTGTCACTGGTGGTTACCCGGCCAACCGGAGCCAATGGAGCAGATGGTTTGATGCCAAATTAGACGGTTTGAAAGATACGTTGCTGAGCCACTTTCAACTGACCCTCACTACAAGTTTTGGCATCGACTGAGATCGCCTTGCCAAATACAAACAAAGTCGAATTGCCCAAAACTGAGAGAGGTTATTGTAGATCTCAAAAACATGATCCCGTAGCACCTAATAGTTTGTCAATACCTCTCACAAGGTCTAAGATACGAGTCACTTTCAACTGACTGTTAGTGGTATGTTTGAAATTTGAACTGTGAAATTAATCATGATTAAACTTGTTAAATTTGATAAAAAATAATATCCTTAAACCATTACAAACAACAATCAAACATGTAAGAATTCAAACCATGCAAATGACATAAGTATATGACATGTAAGATCTCTTCTTGGAATTATTGGCCACCCATACATGATTTTGGTCATAAGTCCTTATGAAGAGTTTTAGGACATTTAACTTTTAAATCAAATTGATTGTTACAAATTGCCATTATAGGCTTCAAAAGATCTCAATTAACCATTAAGGATCCTTTTGTCCTTCTATCTCTAATTGGATCCATGGTGACCATAGGTGTCTTCATAGGTGCTCCTGCACAAGTTACATTCCACATACAAAACCAAGTTTATTGACTCAAAATACAATCTAAGAAAGGTCAAATTAATGTATTGAACTTAAGCTTTACAAACTTAGAAAATAATGCACTAAGTTAACTTATTACCTAGTCAAGTGTTCCTGAAGGGTCATCTCTTTGCTTCAGGGTTTCCACTAGTGCTTCATGATCAGCAGTAGTAATAGTCCAAAGTTCTTTTGTCTTTGGTCTTCCTTGATGCTTTGACAACTTGACATTTGTTGCTATAAAAAGGTGTGAATACATAAGAATAGTTTTGTGCTTCTCATAGTATTCAAATGCGGGAACTCCATTCTTTCTAATCATGTATGTTCACAGCCATGTTCCCGCAACAACAACTGAACCAGTAGGATATGTGAACCCATCACCATATGTCATCAGTTGTACAAGCTTTTGTTTACCTTGTACACAACATGTTAACCAATAATCTGACCTCTCATCATTCCCCTGTGGTGCAAAAATGCAAAAACATCTCCTGGCTTCAAAAGATCTGAAAGATGGTCATAGTCAACTGAAGTGTCCATGTCATCATTTCTTATAGAGAGTGTCAAAGATAAAGGAGTCAGATACTGTGGAACCCATGTATCCACCCACTCACTTGACTTGCAATGATCCCAATCATACTGAAAACACATGGGGCAAAAATAAGCCAACTCTTGTGTCCAAATGGTCCATGTACTACTACTGGAGCTTCGGAATGAATTCATTTTTGAAGAGTCTTTCACTATTTGACAATCCAATCTATCTCCTATAGTTCCATCCTCAACCAACCAAAAGAATCTATGCACTGTAGAATCAAGAGTCCCCCCCTGTGACAAAGCTAGAGTACACCAATCAACAATAGAACGAGCATCAAGAAGTACAGCACCTGAAATCCTCAATTGCTCCTTAACTAGAGCTCTCTTGACACACACACTTGCTCTGTCATGCTCCCCTTTCCCATGCCCTGACTCAAAAAAACTCCAAATATGAGGTACACCTATCTCCACATGCATTCTACACAACCAATAAAACATTCTGGCATTCTTAAATTGACCAGTGCAATTATCCGACCAAATGAGATGCCTATCCATAGCAATACCATTTTCCTGCAAGAAGTCAAAATAGATCTGGAAACAATGTTGAACAAACTCATGAGAGTGAGACATATCGTCACTCATATAAAAATGGTACTCTCTGATTATCTTTCGCTCATCTTTTGTGCTATCAGGGGAATGTCTATATGTGATGTGTACAAAAATAGCAACCTGAATCGAATTGTAATATTGAGCTTGAGTCTCATTTTGGTGCTGCAATGTATAGTTCTCCACAAAGTCTACAATGGATATAATAGTTCCAATGGGGAAAGTGTCCTTACATGTCCTGAATTGTTGATCCAACCATTGAGACCTGTGACTATGCCTTGCATACTTGTAAAAAATATTTTTCTTGAAATCTGAGATAAAATCAGCAACATTGTATTCTTTTGCAACTAACTCACATCTAGAGCCTTCACCTCCACTCTTCAATGTATATTTCACTATTTCATATACCTTTTTTTGGATGAGTGTCTTTCCAAAATTGTGTTCCAAAACCTCATGAAAACATGTTCTAAACTTGGACAAGCCACCACATTCTGAGCACTTGGCATTTAAGCAATTTTTTTTATAAAATAAACAACCATCATCTCTATGACATAAAAATTGATCTAGCAAGTCTCTTGATGATTTGGGAAGACCACTTGCACCATAATCCTCTAGCATTTCATTAGTATGAAATTTAGAATGAATGGACTGTAATAATTCATGATGCATTGAAAACTCAACATGATATTTGCAACAACATGTATTTCGAATCTTAAGGGGTACACAATAAAATGGCTTCACGGATTCAAAAGACCTTTGTGATATTTTCAATGTTGGATGTGTCTCACAAAATTTTTTATACAACATTGTTTGACTTACCTCCACATAATGTTTAGGATGTGGAGTGCGGTCTCGATTGCCAACTCTCAACTTCAAGACATCCTTCACATTTGGTGACACTCTTGAGTTAGCATCCCAAAATTATTGAATTTCATCCTTGACAACGTCTGTTAGCTTCTTATCAAAACGTGGAAGTCTCCCACCATAAGCCCATGTATCAATTTGAAGTGGATCATCAAGTCTTTCTCTTCTTGTAAGTGCTCTACCCAAAGTTTTACGGTCTATATTGAAGTCAACACAAGTTTGTCTCATCAAACAAGCCTTTCTCAACTGATGACTTACTAAGGAGGTTGTAATAACCCTCCGAGAAACTCTCTTATCTTTTTCTCTGCTAGTCTTCCCAATGTTATTGAGAGCATTGAAAAGATTTTTCACAACAATGGCATTTCTCTCCATTTTTTTGTTCACATGAATCTTCAATTTCACAAGCATAGGTCTCATCTTTTGCATCTTTAACAACTGCACAAAAATTTGACATTTCTCAACCAATGTCTTGTTTTGAAAAAATTGATCATAAAGTCTTGAAGCCCACAACCTAACGGTTCTATGTGACCTCTTTCCTTCCCAATTATTCATAATGTTCTCCTCAATTTCAATTAACCATTTAGGTGTTTTTGAAAGCCCCAAATTTGAAGATTGATTATCTTTATTACAAGGGACTTCATTTCACATATAATTTGGAGATGTATAACATTCATGTCGTTCTTGTGCAACATTTTCATTCCCAAAGTCTACATTTTCAATCTCCATCTGTGCATTTTCAAATTGAACATCCTCTTCACTTACAACTACATTTACGAGGTCACCTTGATTAATGGTTAACATACCTTCTCTCCTTCTTCGGTGATTTTCCTTATCTTTTTCCCTATATGCCTAAATTTTGTCATCTGTCAACTTCCTCTTACGTTTAGCCTTTCAATGACTGGTGCTTCCCATGGTGAAACCACAAGTCGACAAAAATCAAACAATGGGCCCCAAATCATGTTTTTTGTTTTGCAACACGTGAAAAAAGTATAAAATCCTGTGATTGTCTGCTCTGTGGGGACAGGGAATATTTTTGTCAAATATTGCCTGGCAAAAATTGGGTACCTGAAAATATCGAGTACCCGATATTCCCCGACTGATGAAAAAATGGCGGGAGCAAATGAAAACAATTGAACTTTTACATATATTTATGTATATAATATATATAAAAAAGAGGCATATGATATATATAATGTATATTATATATGTACTAATGTGGTCGGCTAAATATTTGTATTAAATGTGCCTTTTACAGGCGTTGTAAACCCTAGCTATGTAAAAATGGATGCTTTGAAGAATAGTTCACTGGAGGCAGAGAGAAACTCCCTAGGGTTCCTAACGCGTGATAAGGGGTCATGGGGACTCCCTAGGGGTCACGATGTGTCAAAAGGAGTCACGATGATTCCCTAAAGGTCCTAGTATGCTTTATCATGTGTTAGGACACCTAGGGAGTCCCCATGACCCCTTTTGACACATTGGAACGCTCAAGTGTGTCATAAGGGGTCCTTTTGACTCCCTAGGGTTCCTAACGTGTGATAAAGCGTACTAGGACCCCTAGGGAGTCATCGTGACCCCTTAAGACACACTTGAGTGTTCTAATGTGTCAATAGGGGTCATGATGACTCCCTAGGGGTCCTAGTACACCTTATCACGTGTTAGGACCTCTAGGGAGTCCCTGTGACCCCTTTTGACACATTGAAATGCTCAAGTGTGTCTTAAAGGGTCCTACGACCCTTTATGACACACTAGAGCATTCCAATGTGTAAAAAGAGGTCACGATGATTCCCTAAGGGTCCTAGTATGCTTTATCACATGTTAGGACCCCTTAAGGCACACTTGAGCATTCCAATGTGTCAAAAGGGGTCACGGGGACTCCCTAGGTGTCCTAACGTGTACGCTTTATCACGTGTTAGGACACCTAGGGAGTCCCCGTGACCCCTTTTGACACATTGGAATGCTCAAGTGTGCCCTAAGGGGTCCTACGACCCCTTAAGGCATACTTGAGCATTCCAATGTGTCAAAAGGGGTCAGGGGGACTCCCTAAGGGTCCTAACGCATACTAGAACACCTAGGGAGTCCCCATGACCCCTTTTGACACATTGGAATGCTCTAGTGTGTCTTAAGGGGTCCTTTGACCCCTTAAGACACACTTGAGCATTACAATGTGTCAAAAGGGGTCACAGGGACTCCTTAGGGGTCCTAGTATGCTTTATCGCGCGTTTGGACACCTAAGGAGTCCCCGTGACCCCTTTTGACACATTGGAACGCTCAAGTGTTACCTAAGGGGTCCTACAACCCCTTAAGGCACACTTGAGCATTCCAATGTGTCAAAAGGGATCAGGGGGACTCCCTAAGGGTCCGAACATGTACTAGGACACCTAGGGAGTCCCTATGACCCCTTTTGACACATTGGAATGCTCTAGTGTGTCTTAAGGGGTCCCTCGACCCCTTAAGACACACTTGAGCATTGCAATGTGTCAAAAGGGGTCATGAGGACTCTTTAGGGGTCCTAGTACACTTTATCACGTGTTTGGACACCTAGGGAGTCCCCGTGACCCCTTTTGACACATTGGAATGCTCAAGTGTGCCTTAAGGACCCCTTAAGGCACACTTGAGCCTTCCAATGTGTCAAAAAGGGTCATGGGGACTCCCTAGGTGTCCAAAAGCATGATAAAGCATACTAGGACCCCTAAGGAGTCCCCGTGACCCATTTTTACACATTGGAATGCTCAAGTGTGTCTTAAGGGGTCCTACGACCCCTTAAGGCACACTTGAGCGTTCCAATGTGTCAAAAGGGGTCACGGGGACTCCCTAGGTGTCCTAACACGTGATAAAGCATACTAGGACCCCTAAGGAGTCCCTGTGACCCTTTTTCACACATTGGAATGCTCAAGTGTGTCTTAAGGGGTCCTATGACCCCTTAAGGCACCCTTGAGCATTCTGATGTGTCAAAAGGTGTCAAGGGGACTCCTTAGGGGTCCTAACGTGTACTAGGACACCCACGGAGTCCCCGTGACCCCTTTTGACACATTGGAACGCTCAAGTGTGCCTTAAGGGGTCCTACGACCCCTTAACGCACACTTGAGCATTCCAATGTGTCAAAAGGGGTCACAGGGACTCCTTAGGGGTCCTATTACGCTTTATCACATGTTAGGATACCTAGGGAGTCCCCGTGACCCCTTTTGACACATTGGAATGCTCAAGTGTGCCTTAAGGGGTCCTACGACCCCTTAAGGCACACTTGAGCATTCCAATGTGTTAAAAGGGGTCAGGGGGACTCCCTAAGGGTCCTAACACGTACTAGGACACCTAGGGAGTCCCTGTGACCCCTTTTGACACATTGGAATGCTCTAGTGTGTCTTAAGGGGGTCCTACAACCCCTTAAGACACACTAGAGCATTGCAATGTGTCAAAAGGGGTCGCGATGACTCCCTAGGGGTCCTAGTATGCCTTATCACGCGTTAGGAACCCTAGGGAGTCAAAAGGACCCCTTAAGACACACTTGAGTGTTACAATGTGTCAAAAGGGGTCAGGGGGACTCGCTAGGTGTTCTAACGCATGATAAAGTGTACTAGGAGCTCTAAGGAGTCCTCATGACCCCTTTTGACACATTGGAAAGCTCAAGTGTGTCTTAAGGGGTCCTACGACCCCTTAAGGCACACTTGAGCGTTCCAATGTGTCAAAAGGGGTCAGGGGGACTCCCTAAGGGTCCTAACGCATACAAGGACACCTAGGGAGTCCCCGTGACCTCTTTTGACAGATTGGTATGCTCAAGTGTGTCTTAAGGAGTCCTAAAACCCCTTAAGACACACTAGAGCATTCCAATGTGTCAAAAGGGGTCACAGGGACTCCCTAGGTGTCCTATCGCATGATAAAGCATACTAGGACTCCTAGGGAATCATCGTGACCCCTTTTAACACATTGGAATTCTCTAGTGTGTCATAAGGGGTTGTAGGACCCCTTAAGACACACTTGAGCATTCCAATGTGTCAAAAGGGGTCACAGTGACTCCCTAGGGGTCCTAACGCATGATAAAGTGTACTAGGACCCCTAGGGATTCATCGTGACCCCTTTTGACACATTAGAATGCTCAAGTGTGTCTTAAGGGGTTGTAGGACCCCTTAAGACACACTTGAGCATTCCAATGTGTCAAAAGGGGTCACAATGACTCCCTAGGGGTTCTAGTATGCCTTATCACGTGTTAGGAACCCTAGGGAGTGAAAAGGACCCCTTAAGACACATTTGAGCATTTCAATGTGTCAAAAAGGGTCATGGGGACTCCCTAGGAGTCCTAGTACACGTTAGGACCCCTAGGGAGTCCCCCTAACCCCTTTTGACCCCTAGGGAGTCCTAATGCATTCCAAAGGGTCATGGTTCCATAGAAGTTTCATTTCGAACCCTAATGACCCCTTAACATGCCTACTGACCCCATTTCGACATGTTGTCTCCCGAGAGCTCCCCATGGACCCCTTTTGCATTTTCCTAAGAAAAAGTCATCCAAATTTGGTACATAGGTCCTCTGACATGTCTTAATGAATTTGAAAGGGTCACCATTCCATATAAGTTGCATTTAAAACCCTAATGACCCCTTAACAGGCCTACACACCATGATTCGACATGTGGTCTCCCGAGACCACCCCATGGACCCCTTTTGAGTTCTACTAGAAAAAAGTTATCCAAATTTGGTACGTAGGTCCTCTGACATGTCTTAATGCATTCCAAATGGTCACCATTCCATCAAAGTCACATTTGGAACCCTAATGACCCCTTAACAGGCTTACCGACCCTGATTCGATATGTGGTCTCCTCAGAGAACCCCATGGACCCTTTTTGAGTTCTACTAGGAAAAAGTCATACAAATTTGGTACATAGATCCTCTAACATATCCTAATGTGTTCCAAAGGGTCACCATTCCATCCAAGTTGCATTTGTAACCCTAATGACCCCTTAACAGGCCTACCGACCCTGTTTCAACATGTGGTCTCCTAAGAGCACCCCATGGACCCCTTTCAAGTTCTACTAGGAAAAAGTCATCCAAATTTGGTATGTGGGTCCTATGACATGTCCTAATGCATTCCAAAGGGTCACCATTCCATAAAAGTTTTATTTGGAACCCTAATGACCCCTTAACAGGCCTACCGACCCCATTTCGACACGTGGTCTCTTGAGAGCACACCATGGACCCCTTTCAAGTTTTACTAGGCAAAAGTCATCCAAATTTGGTACATAGGTCCTATGACATATCCTAATGCATTCTAAAGGGTCACTGTTCCATCAAAGTTTCATTTGGAACCCTAATGACCTCTTAATAGGCCTACCGACCTTGATTCGACATGTGGTCTCCCGAAAGCACCCCATGGACCCCTTTCGAGTTCTACTAGGCAAAAGTTATCCAAATTTGGTACGTAGGTCATTTGATATGTCCTAATGCATTCCAAAGGATCACCGTTCATCGAAAGTTTCATTTGGAACCCGGATGACCCCTTAAGTCACCTATCGACCCTAAATCACACAATGGTCTCCCAAGAGCACCCCATGGACCCTTTTCGAGTTTGACAAATCAAAATTACTCTAAATTGTGGAGTTAGGTCCTTTGACATGTCCTAATGCATTCCAAATGGTCACCGTGCATCAAAGGTTGTCTCACGAGCCCTGATGACTCCTTAAGATGCCTAGCGACACTGATTGGACATGTGGTCTCCTGAGAGCACCCCATGGACCCTTTTCAAGTTCAACTAGGAAAAAGTCATTAAAATTTGGTACATTGGTCCTTGGACATGCCCTATTGCCTTCCAAATGGTCACTGTACATCTGAAGTTGCCTCACAAACCCTAATTACCCCTTAAGATGTCTAGCGACCCCGATTCGACCTGTTGTCTCATGAGAGGATCTGTTATAACTTAAATTAAATATTAAAATAATATATAAAATATTTGAAAAAATATAATATTTAATAGACTAAATATATAATAGATATTATAAGATATATTAGATATTACATTTAATATATATTATCAAATATACAATATGTTAATGTCCTATTCATTTTATATATTATATATATTAGACATTATATTATATACGTGCAACAATATTTAATATATAATATATATATATATATATATATATATATATATATATATATATATATATATATATATATATATATATATATATATATATATATATATATATATATATATATATATATATATATATATATATATATATATATATATATATATATATATATATTATGTAACATTTATATTATAATATAAAAATATTGCATTTAATATAAATCTGAACAGACTATATACTTAGGTCGTTTAAATTGATATTATCGAATATATAATATAAATAAATAATATATATAATATATATACTATATAATATAAAATATAAAACATAAAATATAAAACATAAATATAAAATATATAAATTATTGATTGTCAGGGTGAAAGAAAAAAACATCAAAATTAAAGGGAAATAAAAAAAGAGTGGGAGGGGGAAACTTTTCAAAATTCAAATTCAAACAAAATCGGGTACATGAAAAAATCAGGTACCCGATTAGGCTTGGTAATAGCTTTGGAAACCAAAGCCCCATGGTCAACGTTGAAGGTGTGCAAAAAATGTGTTTTTTCTCTATTTTTCTTATATCGACACTTCGACCATTAGGTTGACGACTTTTTTTCCACCCGATTTCGATAAAATGAAAAGGGTTTCTTTGGATGATTGTTAGCTTTCCATCGATATAAGTGCTGTCAGATTTTGAATTTGTTAAGTATTTATTAGTTATTTTCTAGTTCACTTACGTCTAAAGTCCTGATTGACATACTGATGGAAAAATAGCTATAACTTTCAAACCGTATAACATTTTTGAAATCTAAAAGATGCGTCACATTCTATGCTTCGTCTAGTATAATAAAAAATTTTAAAAAATTGAATTATGATAAGTTTTCAATGAGTAAAGGTGGTCAGACATGAGAGTTTTTAAATTTTGAAAGCGTTGTAGCAAAAAAATCATAATTAATTATCTGTTTGGAATAAAAATACCAAAAAATATGCGTCACATCCAGGCATGAGTTGGCTACTTATATATAAAATATTATAAAAAAATATTATCATTTTCTTTTGATTAGGGTGGTTAGACATACACATACTTCTTATTTTTTTGCTGAAATGTTTGTAGTGCTGCATTGCAATCTATACTTTTTACCAATCATATTAATTTTTTTTCAAAAAAGGCTTAGTAGTTTAGAAACTACATTCAATTTTCTACAAATTATGTTGTTACAACTTTTTGATATTAGGTAGATAACTAGTTCATTTTTTCACGTCAAGTTGACTAATCTTGATTTTCTGATTTTTCATTGCCACTTAAGGGCATAGTTTGGCCCCTCATGATCCTGCACATACCCAAGTATAAGTTACATAGTAACGTATACTTAAGTTAAATTTTATGTATAAAATTTTAGGATATTTGAGAGTGGTTCCAACTTCGTAGGAGTTAAGATAAAGATTCTATATTTTTTTAGGAAATTTTAGACTTAGCCAAATTTTAGGAATCATCGCATCGTCTTCAGCATGATTCCTAGTGGACTATTGATTGTAACCTTAAGCCATTGACTTGTGTGTGATCGTTTGAGGATCATTTCTCATTGTATTTCTTATGCTATGGTTAGTTTGGTAATTAACATGTATGTTTAACCATGTTAGGAGAGAGAGAGAGAGAGAGAGAGAGGACTGTTGGATTTTTGTTGCCACATTTGGCACACGCCAAATAGGGCATACATCCTATAGGGTCTGCACCCTATTTAGAAGGTTTTTTTCATATTTTTATTTTCACATAGGGTGCACGCCATATGGATTGGAATACCCAACCCTTAGGCTCAGGAAATCCAAGCCATGGGGCGTGTGCCCTATTACTTTTTGGGGACCAAAATTTTTTTTTACACCTTTTTGGTCCCCCATCTTTGTGCATATACCCTAAGCTAATGGCTCCATATGTTTAAAATTTAAGAAAATATGTATATTCTCACTTTATCATCTTTTGATCTAAAAACCTATTTTTTATTCCATCCTTTCACTTATGTCATTTAGTTAAGGCTTCCTTCAAAGTATCACGTGTTCCTTCATCAAAGATCGCATTCAAAAAAGTTATCAGGTCTAGGACAATTGTTACCCTAATCTGAATTGTTAATTACTAAATTTAATGGACTAATGGTACCCAATATAAAATGCTTTGTTAATGCTACTTTACGACCATTATTAGGTACAAATTTTAGGGGGGGTCATATAGATATTAATTATTTCTATATATGATTTTCTTTATCTTTCCATATTTATGTATTAGATTTTGTCTACATATATGCTATTGAGTTCTATAGGGTTGTTTTCCCCTATTTCTACATCTAGGGTTTCCAACTTTTCTATTTATTTTTGGTGTGCACTTGCCTTATTTCTTCATTCGAAATAATATTATATGATCCTTAAAATTGGATTTTCATTTTTTTTTCTTTAGAAGATTATATTTCCTTGATTATATAGTAAATTCATGGAGTACATTGATCAATAGTTGAAACTGGGGTCATTCATATAGGCCAACCCGTAGGTGGTGTTGTTGATTCCTTTGGTGTTAGAGTCATAAAAATATTTATGGTACATGTCTCACCATTTAATTACTTAATGACATATATGACATACCTTAGCATACATGACATTGTTGTGTTGGATAAACCATTAACCTTCAAGTTCAACAACAACAATACATTAGAGAGAAGAGTTGTTTGGGAGCCTTCGTAAAGGGGTGTGGCTGCCTTCTCAAGTAGAGGTATATCATGGATGACATCAACATCATCCTGATCATCATCATCGTCAATACCAAATGTGTCATGGATCAATGTATTAGTACCATCATCTGGCGCATCATCGTCATCTTCCATGGGATCATAATCTTCAACTTCAATATTTGCACCTCCATGATCCTCCACTTCCAAAGCCATATTATCCATATTCGTACCTCCATGGTCCATATCATGTACTCCCCTGGGGAGGTCGACCTATATAAAAATGATGAACACAAATAAACCATGATAATGATCTCATTATCAAGTGTATTTCATATATATATATTAATTGTTAAATAAATATAATGAAAAACTTACCAATTCATGATAATCAAACCCTCCTTCAATGTGACCATTATCCCTACAATGTCTCTTAGTTGTTTTTATTAGTAATCTTCTAATGTTTAAGCCCTTACAAATATTGCAAGGACAATAACATTTTCCATCGCCTTTTCTTTTCAAGTTCGACCACAATCTATTGATTGTATCCCCATTACCTTCTTCACTTGGATTGTCTGACATGATCCTTCTTTACTTAGATTATATAACCTAATTATATATAGAAATTGAAAACTTAGTTATGAAATGATGTTGTAGTATAGTATACCAAATTGAAACACTTTTGTTATTGTAGTCTTCCACATCAAACTCTTTCCTACTGTGGCAAGAAAGAAAGATATTCAAATAATATAATACTTTGTAAATCAAATGGAGGCAACTTGAGACCACAAATAGAGGCAAGTTGTTGATTTATGGTGCAGGGAACAACACCCGTCAGTAATTTTATCAAATTATAAATTTCAATTTTGAACCATTCTGTGAATATAGAACATAGATGTAATCTCAGAAAATAACAAAATGTAGACACGATAGATTACTTATTTTGTTATTCTACATTACTTACTATTTGAGTGCACGTTCCACCTGCAACTTGATCAAGTCTTGTTTGATACTTCAATTTTGTGTTCACTGTCTTGTAGAAGTACACAGTTTTGTATTTCCCCAATATGTTATTCAAAAAACAACAATAGATAAAATACTTGTTGAGAAAGATCATCATAGGAGTATCAGAAAATCAAGATCCAAAGGTAACACAACATTATAAGACTCTTACATTCAACCTTCAACTCATGCACCTAATAAATAGGAGAAAAATACATGAAATTGAAAAATTTAACTAATGAATTGTGTTTTTCATCTCATCTTAATCAGTGAAATTTATATGAGATTCTAAAGAAGGCCTCACTCTTAATCAGCCAGATCTTCCTTGTACCACACAAAAAACTGTGTGATTACTATGTCTACTCCAACCTTAATTGTTTAAGAATTCATCATATTAGATAAAGTATGTTTAAGAATTGTTGGGACTGGTCCTTTGCCGTGTATTAAACAGAATACAATTTTCAGCATATTATTATCACTCTATTTCCTTGTTGTAAACATGCCATTGGTTCAGTTTTGCAAAAAAAATTGTGTTAGATGCATTTAAAATTATCTTCATTGTCTTCTGATTGTCTAAATGCTTCTTTATTTGTCAGCCAATTAATACATGCTAGTATATAAAGAAGACAATCAGAAGACAGTGAAGATTTGTCTGACAAAAATGAATACACTAAATTGAACCAATGGCATGTTTACAAAAATTATCATAACTCGCAAGCAAAACTGAAACAATGGCATGTTTATAACTCATTAAGAGTGAGGCCTTCTTTAGAATCTCATGAGTTTTGTACTACGCATGCAACGTATTGTGAGTTTGAAGAGAGTTTGTGCCATGTGTGATAGAACCTAATTTTTCTAATATGGTGCATTGCTAAAAAAATTAAGGGTAGAGTAGTTATTACTTAGTTTTTTGTGGGGGACAATGAAGATTTGCCTGACAAATAGCAGGTATTCTTTAGTATTTCATGAATTTTTACCACATATACTGTTTCAAGCCTTTGAGTGCTGGAGAAGAAGAATGGTGTAAGTTGAATAGATCAAAGTGAATGGGGTCTTGAAACATGGTGAATAGACCATGATGAGATGATACTTGATATCATGACTAAGTTTCCCTCACAAACAGCGGCATAGACTAGTTTTACTAAGTTTCCTTTCTCTACTTTGAGGTTTCCTTTCTCTGCCGCAGGGGTACAGTCAGAGGGTTCATTGACAAAATGATCCTTTGAATGGTTACTATGAATATGAATGATTTGATATAGCATATTTCTCATTTTACTTAAAGTTTGGAATAGCTTGTGCAAGGGTGAAAGTAGTTTTGATTGTTTTGGTCGTGACTGTTCCTCTACACAGTCAGGAAATGTAACTGTCTAATGATTATATGTAATGTTGAATGGATTAAATGCTTTATTCTTGGTAGAAGTGAATGGAAGGAATAGTGTTGGTGTTAGGTTTCATTTATTATTGAATTCAATGGTTTCCAAGATGTGTTAAGGAGTTTTCTCCTCGTTTGATGTTAACTGTTCCTGCACAATCCACTCATACAACAGTGAAATGCTATGTGGAAGGGATGGTTGATAGTGTTCCTTGAGGGAAGGGGGATTTTGAAAGACTTGTTATCATTGTATTGTGTATGTCCAATATGTTTGGATGCAGGGAAGACCAGGAGAATGAAGGATCACTCATTGATTGCATGATAACCCCACCAATCATTCTTTCCTTTAAGTTTCCACAATATCTCAAAGTATGATCATTATTCTTTACTTTCTTCTATATGCTATTCTTTCTATGGTTTTGTTATCTCATAAATATATCAAAAACATTGCAAATGTCCATATAAAAGTAAAATATTGTCCTTCAATTGTTCCACATTAAAGCATTTCCTCTTGGGAGTATTCTCTTCGTTTGTACAATATCTATCAAAAATGGTTCCCATATTTCTTCAAGATCTATTTTAATCTTTATATTGCAATTTTGATTAGATTTGACCAATAGTTGATTTCATTAGTATTTTATAGCATATACTCCTAATGTGAAATGTGGAGAGAAAGAAAGAGACACACTAGGTATGAATTACATGATATACCCATCATCACTTAGCACTTAAATAATAAATTATGGATAGGGAACAACCCCCTAACTCCTGGATGTTTTTTTCATGTTAGCCTCTTATTATATGAAAAGGTAGGCCTGTCTTAGGCTAACAACCACAGTGTAGGGGCCATAAATTATGGATCCCAAAATAGTGCACACTTGTATTAAATTAGGTTCACTATACTACAAGGGAATGGAAACCATGCAATAGTACCTCATGGGGATGGAAGCAACCCTTCACCAAGAAGATGGTTATGTTTGCAATATTTACTATAGGTAAAGACCATAATTTGGTTCCAGCAATTACTCCTTGAAGATAATGGCACCCACAAAACACTTGGAAAAGATAGTGTAGACACGGAAAATTGGCCAAAGGCTTAAATCAATCAAAAAGTGCAATCAAATCATCAAAATAGCACAAAAAATCAATAAATGGAACAAAGACAATTCAAATCAAAGGAAAAATCAATTAAATGATTAAATGATTAAATGAAGCTTGAAAAGGGGAAAAACACTACGAAATTGATTAAATTCAATTAATGACATAGTTGTTGAAAGCAAAAATCAAAATGAACCTCTTACCCTTCATGGCTAAATTTAATTACTTTAATTAATTAATAAATCATAATTTCCCTCAACAAAGCAAATTGGAGACAAAATGGACACAAATCACTCACTTTTGTTGAAATGGTCCAGCCTTTTGAAACCATTTAAATGATTGTCCCCTCCTTGTCCCCCCATTTATGGACAAAGCAAAGCCAATTGACCTTACCCAAGCATAACCATGATCAACTCACTCTACCCCCTACCCTTGGGAAAATCCTATAAGTAGAAAGCATTTTGAAGCATTAAGGATCCATTCCATATCTTTGAATTGCAGCAAAGCTCTTGCAATTTGCATCCACACCACTCACTTGTCAATTTTAATAGCTTAATTGCTTTGATCATAGTAGATTGTTCATTAAATAGAGCTAGAATTTGATTGAATAGATCTTAATTGCATATCAGATAGCTTAATTCTCATCTTTAGAGTGTCACTAGTGAGGATCATAGCTGAGAGCCTCATTTACCACTTTATTTTAGAGATCCATGAGATGTTGATAGATTAATTATGCATTGATTAGATTAGTTCTCACTCTAATTCTTGTTGTTCTTAGTTAATCTTGTAATTTCATGAAGGTGAATAATATCATCACACAAATGGCGCCCACCGTGGGGCGTTGAGCCTCAAATACTAACAAATTTGTGATTTAAATCATCTTTGCATACATTTTTGTTTGGTTTCTGTGTGTTTTCTGCAGGAATTTTCTAAAGTCATGCCTACAGGAGATATATTCACGCTTAGAATCCTTACAATGTCGCTTCGGAAGCCTGATCTTACGCCTGTTAGCTGGAAACTCACGCTCAAAATGGAAAAGCATTCAGCCTTTACGGCTTCAAATCACACCTAAACATAGGGAAGTATCACGTATCACTTATTTTCTGTCACGTTAATTTCCTCTTTGCATTGCACTTTCCACTTAATATCACGCTTAAAAAGAAATTTTCTCTCACGTAGTAATTAAGATTATCATGCCTTTGATCGTTAATGTTACGCTTGTGATAATATCTTTATTGCTTTAAAATCTTTTGAAGTTTCTTTGCATTGACTATTTTCCATGGATTTAGGTTTCTGTTTACGCTTTGCATAATAGATTTACCACCTCTGCTATTATTAATGTCACTTGTGCACTGAAATGTGTTGCGTGTAATCAATAAAGTCACGCCTCTGAGTGATTTATTCACGCCCATTAGCTGGAGGATGTCGCCTGCATTTAATTTTCTATTTTCACGTTTAATTTGATAAAATTTGAAAATTTGACTCTCTGTGTTTGTTGTTAACCAGTAAATGAGCAGACATCCAAGAGTGAAAAAACCAGAAAGCAGGTTCAACAAGGAGGGAAAAGAATTGGCAAAGAAAATAAAGAAGGAGAATCAAGTGCATACAAAGGCTGTCCTTGAATCCACACTAGATGAGGATGTCTAGATATATGAGAAATATTTAGCTGTGATTGAAGCTTATAAGCAGAAATTTGTGTCTCTAAATTGGATTTATGAACCTTGAGATTAAAGCTTCTTTCATTAAAATCTTTTGATTGATTACATGCAAGTTTGGTTTCCCCTCATTGTGAATTGGTTGTGTTGGACTAACTTGTTGGAGGAGGGAGTTGGAGCAAATTGCCAAGGTGAGTAAGTGAAAAATGAAAATCAGCAACTCAAAAATGCCCCTAGCCTTTTGCTAGCTACAAGGAAAGGTATTCTACTCAAACAATCTTGCATTCCCTTAACTTGTGGCATTGTCATTTAAACCTAGCTTTAATAAGGAAGAAATTGAACCGCACATTTCAATTCTAAGAACCTCCTTGTCAAGAGGTTGAAAAAGAACTAAGTGTTTGAAGTGTTTGAGAATCAAAAGGAAAGTTAGGGATATGCTCTTCACCTTCTTGGTGAAACAAACTCCCAAAAACTTTACTTAAAATTCAAAATCTGCCGTACTTGCAAAATGAACATGTTAGAGATTTAGTGGGCTCACCTCCCAAATTTTCCTTAGCGAGGCTAGTGAGAGGGACAGCCCAAAGTGGGATACACTTGCTTTTGCCGCGAGAATCTGACCTACTATAAAATGAAACGCATGCATCCTTAATGGGGTGCATGACAAAGGGATTTTAATCTTCTTGAACTTCCTCTAGTAGTCTTTACGCATTGTACAAAATCATGCCTCAGTGCGTGTGGGAAGCCCCTTAACATACTTGGGGGATGAGAGATTTTAATTCATTTGAACGAAACATTTATTAAATCCCAGCTAAATTAGAAAGGCCACCTTGTAGAGCCATGTTTACAAACCAATTTGACTCTAGGTAGGCTATTTGGAATTCATTCTTGTGCTATACTTGTGAAAACATTCGAGAATATACACATTAGTTGTTGTTTAGAGACATTTATGTGTGTGTTGCGTTTGTTTTTAATTTTCAAAACAAGAAATTTTCAAAAATATTTAATCAAAAGTTTTAAAAAATCTAAAAAATTATACCCTGGTCAGAGAAGTGTCGCCTGTACACAAAATAAACTTGCCTAACAGAGATTTAGTCACACCTGTGACTTATTCAAACATGCGTATACACACTAAAGTCATGCTCAGAGACATTTGAGACATGCCAGGTTAAACTGGAAACCTGCTTGGTAATAGTAAAATGTCACCTAAGAACTCACAGAGGACCGCCTAACAACAAACCAGTGCACGCCTACATGAGTTTTAGTCACGCCTATGCTTGATTCAGTGTCGCCTAGAAACATAAAAGGTCAAATAGAGAGTACTTCCAGGAAGAATCAAAAAATTTTGAATATCAATTTGAATACCCTTTTTTGAGTTTTCGTTGATCCAATTTATAGTCTGGTCAAAAATCCTGTTTCGCATATCTATCAAAATTTTGCAAAGGATTAGATCCAAGTAGTCTTAACGTGCATCCAAGGTTCATGCTTGCATTCACTAGATCATATTACATCAAGCAAACCTTGCAAGCTAACGAGACTTATTTGAGACAAGACCTCCCTTATCCCGGAGATGAAACTACTCCTAGAGTACCACAAAAGTCACTCGAACAAGAAAAATAAGACAACATGATGTATCAAGGTAGTTTGGGTGGTAAGGATAATAGTGGCATTTATTTCACCAACCAAGGTAATGCCAATGGTGGAGGCAATGACATGAATAACCAGAGAAATATTAATAACCAAGGAAATACCAACAATGAAGGAGTAGATCCAAGTGCTCACGGAGTTAACCAAACTCATACTCAAAATAACACCGAACTAACGGCAGAAGATGCCACGGATGAAAAAGTTAGTGAGGCTATCCAATGTCCTTATTTTAGAAGGCTCATGGAAAAGGAAATGGACCTAGATAGAGAAAAACATTTCATAGACTTAGCACAAAAAGGTCTCAAGCTTCCCCGTGACTTTGATGTCAACCAACTTAAAACACCAGAAGTTGAGGAAAGTACCTTAGACATCATGAACAAACAATTCAAGGAATTTCAAATGCAACTAGACAACATCAAGCAAAGTGGGTCTCCCAAGCCTTTCTCTATAGAAGCATTGTGCCCATTCCCATTTGATAAAAGCTTGGTTATGGTGCCATTCCCGATCAATGTGGTGCTCCCTAAATACGACAAGTATGAAGGAACAACAGATCCTCAAGATCACTTACAGGAGTTTTGTGCATTAAGCTTAGAGTTCATGCATGATACCACATATTTAATGAGATTATTTCCACGAAGCTTAGGAGGCATGGCTATGGAGTGGTTTTCTAAGTTACCCTCTGGCATTAAAACCTTTGAAGAGTTAGCATCAAAATTCATGGCTCATTACTCATATAACATTAAACATGATGTCATGATTATAACATTATGCAACACAAAACAAAAAGATGGAGAGGCCTTCCTCACTTTTCTACAAAGGTGGAGGACAGTTTTTGCAAGATATCCTAGAAGTGTGCCTAAAAAAGAGAAGATGGATATCTCCATAAACAGTTTGAGTAATGAGTTAAACTACCACTTATGAATGCAATGTCCAAAGACCTTCCAAGATCTAATTGAAAATGGAGTAACCACAGAGGAAGTGTTGGTCAAAAGTGGAGAACTCAAACTGTACAAAGATAATAAGAACAACCCCAACAGTGGCAACAATGGTAACAATGGCAATAATCAGAAGAATCATTGGTTTAATAGTAACAGTCGTTATAAGAATAACAATAAAGGAATTGTGAATGATGGAGTAGTTGAATCTAGCAACTTGAAGGTGGTCCCCTTTGCTCTTACAAGGACACCTAATCAAGTGAACAATACCAATTAGAGCTCTAATGCACCATCCAACAACAATCACACCAACAATGGAAATCAAGGAGATAATTCAAGGAATACTAAATTTGATAAACACTTGAGGCCAACCCCCACAAAGAACTTCACACCCTTGGGTGAACCCCTTGAAAAGGCATTAAAGGTTCTCCTGGCTAATAATGTCATTACTCTACCTAAAATTCAGCCTTACGAGCCAAATCAAAAGCCTGGTTGGTGGAGTGCCAATACCCATTGTGAGTATCACAGAATTCGAGGACACACAACAAATGAATGTCTACAATTAAAAAATTTAGTGCAAGATTTAATTGATAACGACACGATCACCATTGACAGACCTCCCAATAATGAAGATCATATGGCATTCAAACAACCCTTTTACAAACATGATAAGGGAGAGTCATCAAATAACAAGAAGCAAAGTGCCAATAATCTCAACTTTGCACCACCTTATGATCATATTGTTAATGCTATAATAGTTAATGAACAACCTCGAAAGGAAGCATCAAATGTCATTACAAGAGGGCAGAATTCTAGAATAACCTTACAAGGGATAGCTCCTCAAAGCACTAACATCCCACCATCCAATATTGTAGTCAAACAGTCTTCTACAGCAGCAAGGCCTTATAGTTTGGTTGATCAATTGCAATGTACTCCAGCACAAATCTCTATCTTAGAATTATTGAAGTTGTCACCAAACCATAAGGAGATTTTGGAAAAATCTCTAGGAGAGACACATGTTCCTACTAATTTAGAGACAGAAAGGTTTCAACATATGGTAGGTCATCTTGTAGCACCTCATTGTCTTTCATTTTTCGATCAAGATGACATGTCTATAACCCATCCTCAAAATCTACCATTGCATATAGAGGTCTTAATCGAAAGGCATAGAGTCAAAAGAGCTCTCATTGATGGAGGGGCTGGTCTCAATATTTGGACATTAAGTCTTGTCAAATCCTTAGGTCTATCTGAGTCTTGCATTGACCCTACAAAGAAAATCACCATTAAAGCTTATGATGAAGCTGAAAGAGCTTCTAAGGGCATGATTGTATTGCCCATCCAAGTGGGACCTGTCAAGAAGGACACCAATTGCCAAGTGCTAGACATGAAATTAACTTATAATATTTTGTTGGGTAGACCATGGATTCACAAGATGCAAGCAGTCCCATCCACGTACCACCAATGCATAAAATTTCCGTACATGGGTGAAGAAATCACAGTTGGAGGAGACTCTAACCCATTCCAATATTGCAATACACTCAAACCTCCTCATGAGTTATACATTCCACATAACCAGGAAGGAATTATTCAAGAAACCACAATTGAAGATGTTAAAATGAAGGAACTAACAATAAATGTTACTCCACACCCTCCTCAAGCTAGCTCAACGACATCAACTAAGGGAAAGGAAAAAGTGAGCTACGAGGGCCCAAATGCAATGGAAAGTTCATACATAGCACCTAAATTGGAAACAGTAATCTATAAACCTACCAAAGAAGAAAAGGAAAAAACCAAGAAAGATCGTTACCAACACATGAGTGAAATGATGAACAACTTTGAAAAATAATGCAAGATTAGTTCAAAAGGGATAGGGGAATATTCTGTTTCTCTATTTGACATGCTCACATCTCCAAAATCACATGGTAAACCATCAAAAGAACATAAGTATAATTCCTATTTTGTAAGGGAAGATAACAAAGCAGCATGGGATAAGGAAGAAGATGACGTCCTTCAATGGCTTTACCATGATGAGGAAGATACTTCCAACACTCCCATGGAAAGAATTCAGCATGTAAAGATACAAACTGAGCAATATGGAAAAGGCTTTGATATAATGCAAAAGATGGGATACAAGGGAAGAGGACCCTTAGGCCAAAGAAATAGGGGATTATTGGAACCTATAGAACCTATTTGGAGGGAAAGTCATGAAAAATCTGGAGTAGGTTTTCAATGCAAAGGAGAAAGTTCAAGCCCAATGCAAGATTTTTATCCTCACATAAATGCCTTAGAATCCGAAGGAGATAGTGATGATTCTCAAGATTATGAATGGGATACTTTATCGGATGAATCATATCATGACAAGGAAGTGATTGCTATACATACTTATGCAAAAATTCCAAGGCAAGAAGCTCAAATTAGTGAAGAACCTCCTATTCAAAGGCCTAATATTGAGCAAGTACCTACCAATGGAGCATGGATAGAAACATTTTAGATACCTTCAGAGGAGGGAGATTCAAACGTTAGTTTTAACCCACTTGTGGCTTTTCCCATGTTGTTTCCCGTAGAGGTTGACGAGGACTCGAGTGAAGGGGACTTTGACCCTTCTTCCATGGATCATCTTGAGGAAGCGCACGTCATAGATCTAAATGATACAATGTATGAACCCTCAAACGAAGTCATGTCCATAATGCCTATTGATGACATTTTACCCAATGAACCCTTACTTTTGATAAATTCGCACCTCATTGATTGGGACCAAACCGAACCAAATGACCTACTTTACTTTTCCAATGACCAAGCAATGAATCACTACCTTAATGCGGTTGAACCATCTTTCACCAATGAATTCAATACAGACATAATGACAGTAGTAGGGGTTCAATCTCTTAGTCAAAAGAAAAAAATCAAAAAAAAAAGTAAAAAAATGAAAAGTTCTATTGGTGAAAACCCAACTGTGGCACCATTAGAACCAAAAAAAATAAAATTAAAAGATGTTTCTTTTGGTGAAAACCCAATTGTGGCACCAAAAGAAGAGAGATTGGACACTTTTCCTGAACATGAAGAGGAAAGGTCACCTATACTCATAGAGCCAACAGAAAAGGTCAATATTGGGACAGAATTAGATCCAAAGTTCATACACTTGGCAGCATCACTTACACCTCTAGAAAGAGAAGACTTCATAAAATTCTTCCAAGAACAACAAGTAAACTTTACATGGTCATATGCTGACATGCCCGGATTAGATCCTAACTTTATAATGCATCATCTGAATGTTCGACCAGGGGTTAAACCCGTTAAGAAAAAGTTGAGAAAAATGCACCCCCACATAGCTCTTTTGGTCAAGGCAGAATTGGAAAAATTGTTGAAAGTAGGGTTCATAAGAGAAATAGCATATGCTGAATGGATCTCCAACATTGTACTAGTCACAAAGCATGATAAATCCATTCGTGTGTGTATGAATTTTAGAGATCTAAATCTTGCTTTCCCCAAAGATGATTTCCCACTTCCGAGCATAGATGCCATAGTGGATTTGACAGCAGGACACTCAATGTACTCATTAATGGATGGCTTTAGCGGGTATAATCAGATCAAAATTGCACCCGAAGACCAAGAAAAGACAGCATTTACTTTCCCTTGGGGTACTTTTTGTTGGAATGTCATGCCCTTTGGTCTTAAAAATGTCAGAGCCACATATCAAAGGGCCATGACAACTATCTTCCATGACATGATGCACACATTTTTAGAAGACTATGTGGATGATATATTGGCAAAATCCCACAAAAGAGAAGAACACCTCCACATTTTGAAAAAGATATTTGTTAGGTTGGAGCAATTCAAGGTCAGATTAAACCCAAAGAAATGTGCCTTCGGAGTCCAATCCGGAAAGTTACTAGGTTATATAGTTTCCGCCAAAGGGATTGAAGTGGATCTTGAGAAAGTACAAGCTATAATGGACATGGAAATACCTAAGAATATCAGCCAAATGAGATCCATGCAGGGCAAAATCCAATCCATACGAAGGTTTATCTCCCAATTGGCTAAAAAATGTCATTCTTTCACCAGGTTGCTACATAAGGATACTATATTTATATGGGATGCCAAATGTGATCAAGCTTTCACATTGCTGAAGACTTATTTGATAAATCTGCCCATTCTCATGTCACCAATCAAGGGAAAAGAATTACTTCTCTACATATCTGCTACGGAAAGATCCTTAGGGGTACTTTTGGCGCAAGAGGATGAACAAGGAAAGGAAAGAGCTATCTACTATTTGAGTAGAACGTTGATAAAATATGAGCTTAATTACACATTTATGGAAAGAGCTTGTCTAGCAGTGGTGTTTGTATCTCAAAAGTTGAGACATTATATGTTGATGCATAAGGTCAAGTTGATTTCCAAGATAGACCCTCTCAAATATTTGTTAAGTAAAACAGCCTTAACAGGTAGGATAGCTAAATGGGTGATGATATTGAGTGAATTTGACATCGAATATGTCGATAGAAAGGCAATCAAAGGACAAGTGATAGTAGATCATTTAGCTGAAAATCCCATGACTTCTACACAGACTATTCAAGTGGAATTTCTGGACTCTGCCATTATCAACATAGAGGCAAAAATGTGGAATTTATACTTTGATGGATCCTATACTCAAGGAGGTTCCGAGGCCGGCATATTATTGGTAACTCCTCAAGGTTACACCATTCCCAAATCCTACAAGCTTATGTTTCCATGTACAAATAATATAGAAGAATATGAAGCACTAGTCATAGGCATCAAAATGGCCTTAGAATGGAATATAAAAGAGCTACAAATTTATGGAGATTCTCAACTCATCATTAATCAAGTCAACAATGAATATAACACTAAGGATGAAAAGTTGATGCCTTATAAGACTATGATTGATGGATGGAAGAAATACTTTGCATTGATCACCTTTGAATAGATTCCTAGAGAGAAAAATAGAGCAGCTGATGCCATGGCTACCTTGGCTTCTTTGTTACAAAAACCAGATCAAAATGAGAAGTATGAGTTCTTGGTGGAAGAGTTGGTAAAACTGACATTTGACCTCCCCGAAACCCAAATTGTTGCCCTCTTACATGGACATGACTCCCCTTGGTATGGACCTATATATACCTACCTTAAAGACCAAGTGCTACCCTTAGACCAAACCCATGCTCAAAAATGCAATTTCATATGCCAAGCCTCCCGTTACTTAATCCTTTCTGAAACATTGTATCGTAAGGGTCTAGACGGGACATTACTTAGGTGTTTAGAGGAAGAAGAATCTAAGTTAGCTTTATGAGAGGTTCATGAAGGCATTTGCGGGTCGCACTCAAGTGGGTTAAATCTAGCTAAGAAAATCCTTCGCTTAGGGTATTTTTGGAAGACATTGGAAAAGGATGCTTGCCACCTTGTGAAGATATGCAGCAAATGCCAATATCATGGCGATATGATACATGCACCGGCATAAGCATTACATCCATTTGTCACACCATGGCCTTTTTATCAATGGGGGTTTGATTTAATTGGCGTCATAAATCCACCTTCTTCAAATGGGCACAAACATATCATAACCGCAACAGAATATTTCACTAAGTGGGTTGAAGCGGTTCCATTGATAACGGCAACAGGAAAGCAAATTTCCATGTTTATCTTGAATCATATCATTTGTCGATATGGTATTCCTCATGCCATAATAACAGATAATGGAAAACAATTCAAGAATAAAGATGTTGATGAACTATGTGCTACATTTCATATCACTCACCATTCATCATCAATTTATTACCCTCAGGGAAATAGGCAAGCCGAAGCCACAAATAAGAATATATTAAAGATCTTGAAAAGGTCGGTCAACAAATCAGGAAGGGATTGGCATATGCAAATTAATCTAGCATTATGGGCCTATCGAACCAGCATAAGAACACCCACCAGAGCCACACCATTCTCACTAGTCTATGGGACTGAAGCAGTTCTACCATTAGAGGTTGAAATCCTATCTTTATGAGTGTTGTTACAAGGATTGATCACAGATGAAGACTATAGGGTTGCTAGACTTCAACAATTGGAGTTACTTGAAGAACATCAAACACAAGCTTATGAGCACCTGAAAGTATACCAAAATAGAATCTCAAGGAACTATAATAAACATATCAAACCGAGAATTTTTCAGGTAGGAGACTTGGTGTTGAGAGAAAATCCAAAGAATCAAGTTGAGAGGGAAAAGAAAGGCAAATGGGAGGCTAATTGGCTAGGCCCATTTATCATAATATCTTCATTTGGCACAGGAACCTATAAATTATCAAATTGTGATGGAGAGGAACTTCAAGAACCTATTAATAGTATTCATCTTAAAAGGTTCTATGCATGAGGTAGATGAAAGAGTATAAAGAGTATCAAATGAGAGAGCATCCTATTTTATTGTACATAGTTCAAAAGAGATCTTGAAAACCCCAAAAACATTTGAAAAGCACAAAAGGATAAAAACATTGAGAAAATTGAGCATGAAGAAAGGAAAAACATCCAAAATGATGTTGTCTTGGTGAAAACCTAGTAAATAGGCACCTTGATGATAAAAAAGAAAAAAAGAAAAAAAAGAAAAATACAAAAAATTGAAAAAGAAGAAAGTGCCTTGGTGAAAACCTAGTAAATAGGCACCTTGGTAGCAAAAAAAGAGAGAAAAAGCTTGAAAAAAATAAAAATAAAATAAAATAAGAGCTTGATCCATCCAAAGGGTGAAAACTTGGTAAACAAGCACCTTTGGTTCCCTTCAGTTGGTCTTTTCCTAGGTTGCATTTGTACATAATGCATCTCATCATCTCATTTGTCCAAACCTTCATTGCATCTGTCATTTGTACATAGTCCTAATAAAGCTTTGTAGCTTCATCATTTGCATTGCCCAAAGTTGTCAAAACGGGTATATTCAAACACTTGGGGGCAACGAAGAGCATATCACAAAGTTGGTACATAAAAAGGATTCAAACGAACAACATTCAGTCAGAGTCAAACAGAGAGAGCGAGATCCGAATTTTAGAAGAAAGAAGCATATTTTCGTGAACCTTTGATAGATATCATTGTTCATAAACCAAGAAATTGATTACCACAACAAAATCCTTGAGCCTTAATAAACTTTATTATTTGGGATTAAATAAAAATCAAACATCATTAATGATCAAGGTACTTGGAAATACTATTTGAAAATCAAGAAACAATGCAAAACACTTGAAAGATTTTTTTGAAAGTTGGTTAAAAATCTCTTTGCTTATATCGATTGATTTATATCAAGTCTCTTTAGCTAATTGATGGTATTGGCAATGATAGAGATACGATATTTTATTGCCTTTGAGTGACTGTTTGGAGGAAGATTCATCACCTTATGAGAAGTTGTCTAACGACATGGTCATCAAAGAACCATCGAGGACTATCTCATAAGCGGATGGATTGACCTTTGTTTGTTTACGCAAACGGATCCCTTGGCTATTTAGATTTTCTATATCTTAATATCAAAAATCCACTTGCAACATTGAATCCGTTGACACCGGTATTCAGACTCCCATAGTTTGGTCATCCAACTAGTGAGGGTTGTACTAGTTCAAAAAAAAGGAGGTTACCAAATGCGATAAAAAGCGGTATTCATATCATCATGTTAGTGGGCAGTGGTGATTTTACTTGCTTTCCGGTCCCAAATGCTCAATGATGAAAATTTATCCTCAAGGCATTTATTTGCTAAAAGCTAGTGACACTTAGTTGCATTGCATTGCATTATCATGGAAGGTTAATTGCATTATCATGTTAGATTAATTGCAAGTGCATTTGTTTGTAGTATTTTTCCAAGGACAAGGGGGTTCATTCAATCAAAATCTTGATCAATCATCAAATGGGGGGGTTCAATCAAGAATCAAGGAAAGTCCATAGATCATCAAATAAGTGTCCATAACATCACAGATCCATGAAGTCTATCTAATCAAAGATACAATGTCATCAAAGTGATACATGCAAGTCCTGATCAATAATTGAAACATGATACAACATTAATAAACTGAAGGAGCTCCATAATCAATCATCTTAATAACCTATACTCTAGCTGGGTCAAACCATGACTTAAATCCAAATATCCAAGAAAGCTAAGGTCCATATATATATCATTTATGGAAATGTACCTGTTTCACAAATCAAGGGAATCATATCAGTATTTTATATCAGTGAGTCATTTTACGTCAATCAATCCTATCAAAGTATCAAGCAATCACACCCAGTACCATCGTTCGTGTCTCTATGTCCTGAGAATGAAGCAAGCAGTATCAAATCATATCAGTTTTCACACTGATTGATTTATCCTATCAATTGTATCAGTTTTCACACTGATCAGTTATCCCATATCAGTTTTACTATCCTATCAGATTGACAAATCACATTCATTGGTACCATTATCCTGTTATTATAATCACTTGTTTTGCTTAACTAAAACAGACCTATCTATCTTGGATATGCAAATTTGTGAGTCATGGCATATCATCAATATTTTTCAGAAATGAAAACATATTGGACCAATCAATCAAAATCTTTCAAATCAAGGAATCAATATGTTTTATTTCTGAGGGGGCATCAGAGTATCAAATTGGCATCGCATCAAAAACATTTATCAGTGGGGCATATCATATTAGTATCATATCATATCAGTTTCATATCAGGAGGGAAATCAGTATCAAATTAGTTTATCATATCATATCAGGCAGCATATCACAGAACCAGAACAGAATCAGATCATCATACCAAGGGAATCTTTGAATCGGTGTTCTTCACACATCGACTCAAAGAGGGGCATTTGTAGACATGAAAAATTGGCCAAAGGCTTAAATCAATCAAAAAGTGCAATCAAATCATCAAAATAGCATGAAAAATCAATAAATGGAACAAAGGCAATTCAAATCAAAGGAAAAATCAATTAAATGATTAAATGATTAAATGAAGCTTGAAAAGGGGAAAAACACTACAAAATTGATTAAATTCAATTAATGACATAGTTGTTGAAAGCAAAAATCAAAATGAACCTCTTACTCTTCATGGCTAAATTTAATTACTTTAATTAATTAATAAATCATAATTTCCCTCAACAAAGCAAATTGGAGACAAAATGGACACAAATCACTCACTTTTGTTGAAATGGTCCAACCTTTTGAAACCATTTAAATGATTGTCCCCTCCTTGTCCCCCCATTTATGGACAAAGCAAAGCCAATTGACCTTACCCAAGCATAACCATGATCAACTCACTCTACCCCCTACCCTTGGGAAAATCCTATAAGTAGAAAGCATTTTGAGGCATTAAGGATCCATTCCATATCTTTGAATTGCAGCAAAGCTCTTGCAATTTGCATCCACACCACTCACTTGTCAATTTTAATAGCTTAATTGCTTTGATCATAGTAGATTGTTCATCAAATAGAGCTAGAATTTGATTGAATAGATCTTAATTGCATATCATATAGCTTAATTCTCATCTTTAGAGTGTCACTAGTGAGGATCATAGCTGAGAGCCTCATTTACCACTTTATTTTAGAGATCCATGAGATGTTGATAGATTAATTATGCATTGATTAGATTAGTTCTCACTCTAATTCTTGTTGTTCTTAGTTAATCTTGTAATTTCATGAAGGTGAATAATATCATCACACAGATAGCACTCACTATATCTTTTATCACTCTTTTAAAGCTGGGACAATAAATCTCAAAGATTGATCAACGAATTCTTGAACACAAAAAACCATTGATAGTTATGATTCAAGTGTACAATAGCCAAAAACCAGTTGTTCCAATCATGGTGTCCAATAATTATGTTAGAAAAAGCATCTACAAATCCCTTACACAACCATAATAGATTCAAACCATGAACCATAAGAACATAACAATGGGACTAACAAAGATATAGCATAAACAAATCTTGATCATATTCCACCCTATTGTAAGGCCCAAGAAGTAACTCTATCTTAAAGCTACACATTCCTCTAGATGAAGCTCAAAGGTCAGGTAGCTGAAGCATAGCAATACTTGAATGAATATAAGAATAATTTGATGTAAAATCATTTGCTAGCTTGGTTTGTGGGTTTTCCACATAATATTTTCCCTTTAACCACATTTATAGTTTGAGAAAGTCAAAAAAAATTGTTTCAGATTTATATTATCCTTTTGAACTAGCACATTGCCATCAAAATGCATAATCATTGGTCATCTCAAGAAAATTCCTATTGATTAGTAGGATATCCTTATAAAAATTTGATGCATTGATTTCTTGTGAATTATCGACTACTATGTATCCTGCAACTATGGAAGGAATAGTGTTGGTGTTAGGTTTCATTTATTATTGAATTCAATGGTTTCCAAGATGTGTTGAGGATTTTTCTCCTTGTTTAATGTTAATTGTTCCTATACAATCCACTCATAAAATAGTGGAATGCTATGTGGAAGGGATGGTTTATAGTGTTCCTTGGGGGAAGGGGGATTGTGAAAGACTTGTTATCATTGTATTGTGTATTTCCAATATGTTTGGATGCAGGGCAAACCAGGAGAATGAAGGATCACTCACTAATTGCATGATAACCTAGTTTTGAAGGGTCACTGGTTGAGGGGACAGTCAAGGTCCGGATGATTGGGCCATTGGAGGACCCTATTTCTTTGTATTAATTTCTATTCAAATTGGATGCATGGATTTCTTGTGAATTATCGGCTGCTATGTATCCTGTAACTGCATTCGTCAATTTGCATATACTTCTCTAGGGTTGTAAGCCACTTAGGAATCAAAATAAAGAAACCAAATAAAAATCTTTCTTTGTCCTATTTCCTTTTAACAAAGTCTCAACTATCAATGATACAATACATTTGATGCCCTAAGCTATCAATACAAATGGCACCTAGCTAGAAGCTCACAGGATGTCTATTTGATAACCATAGTAAACATTTCAAAAAAATAGATATCCTTAAGTACAAGCACCAATAACATCAAATAATGGAGTTAAAGCACGGGCTAGGGCACGACACCAGTAGAATGTGGTCATTTCAGTGACAACAATATACAATGGCATCATTAAACATATATATATGCCAATAATATCAACAAATGTGAATCCAAACATTTGAATATAGTGAATTCATATCCTTGAGCACAAGCACCAATAACATCAAATAATAGAGATAAAGCACTAGCTAGGGCACGACACCAGTAGAATGCGGTCATTTCAAAGAGCATTCATGATCAAATAAAATACAATGCATTCAAATATGATGCCAGAGGCTCAAAAGATGAAGAAATCACATACCTTCTCCCACACTCAGCTTTCTCTCATTTTCTCCCGCTCCTTCTCTATCCAATCGAAATAAAAATGATGAGGCTGTTTCACTTTTTTTTTAATCTATACCCCAAATCTTTCAGAATTTCGATGGTCAATTAAACACCCATTAGAATATCGACACCATCGGGGCCTATTACAAAAAAAAATACCAAATTCGTAATAAAAAGTTACCCATCGGAAACTTCTATCAAAATTTAGCCCCAAATGTAGTAGTGGGTGTTGTGATTGGCTACAAATATTGAGAGGAAGCATGAATAAGCCTTGTGTTTCTAAAAGTCTGTATATTTCTTGATGTATTGGGATGCATCAAATCCATTGCGAGCTAGTAGTACCGTGTGTGGATAAAATTATTGATAAGGATCATGTGAATGGTGTGAGCCCCATGGATATTATTATAGACTTTCTAAACCACTAGATTGGCCTCATCAAATTTGAGAAACCTAAGTGAGGTATCATTATAGTCTCTATGATAGTATGTATTTCCAAGGAGGGTGAAATGATAGGTGCATTGAATGAGGGATTTGTATTGTTTGGAGGATTGGGTTAGGTGGGATGGGTTGGTTGCCAATAAAAGTGTAGATATCATTATACCAAGATAAATTATGACTAACAATTTTTTAAATAATTTCAATTTTGGCCTGATGTCATAGGTTGGGATGAAAGGTTTTCCATCAGGAATTGGTATTTGTGGGCATCTAGGGATATGCCTAAAAGAGATCATATTATGGCAATTGCACTACCTTCCTTATTATATTGATGTAGGGTACTTACTCAAAGTATGTGACAAAGAAATATTGCTAGAAGCTATTAAAAATTAATTTGTAGGGACTAATTTTATCATCTTTCATGAAGAGTTCATCATTGGCCTTTTTTGTAACCAAGTTAGTTGTTTATGCCTTTTGCATACTTTATGTTCCATTGGTTTTTATCTTAAAACATAAAACAAAGGCTTCATATTCTTTAATTTATTAAATCGGTACATGGAAACCTAATTTTATATGCTTTAGTTATGAGATCACCTTAAGGGCGACAAATAGAATTTCTATTTTGGAACTATAATTTGTGAAAGAGCTATCAATATATAATGTTCGTGTCATTTATTACTTGATGAAAGATGGTCTCAACATAGAATTAAGTTGGCAATGGTTGAGTATCTTGTAGGGGAATCTCTATTTGTTGGTTGGTGATATTTCATCCTTTGATTTCCTTATGATTTACATACCTGGTATCAAACTCGCCAAAGATCATGACCCACTTCACTATTTTAGTAGTAAGAGCCACTTTAGATAGCAGGTACTTGAGGGATCTACTTTGGTAATGAGGTGAGTGGTATCGTTAAGCATATAATGGAAATTTTTTTGAGCCACTACCATTGGTCACATCTATCTTTATTTCCAATTCTTCTCATTCACTTGCTAATTATCATTTTGTTGATGAATTTTTTCTCACCAAGTTGGAGAAATATAATAATGTTAGTCAAGATATTTAATGCTTAGATTTTTTTTTGCTTTGCTTCTAGTTTGATTATGTTAAATAAATATTTATTGCGTAAAATAACATGGTAATTTAATTCTTTTGATTTGAACTAGATTGATCATGAAAAGCCCTCTAATTTCTTGGGGATCCCCTTTTGCTTTTAGGTATCTTCCTCTACTTTATAGCAAGTTGTTACCGACTGATTGACAAGTATTAGTTTATTGGATTGCTAAGAAATATCTTTCAATTAATTCTAGGTTATCTCTAAAGTGCTACCAACTACCCATATTAAATTATTCCCCACTCGAGGTGCATTCCAAGAAATCTTATCAAAAATTAGAATTTAGTTCATTAAACATCTCTTATGACTTTCTTTGAAAATAAGATAAAGACTTTCATAGAGATTCTTGGGAACTTTGTTTCCTCCATCGTGATTTTGGAGAGCTTGGTCTTATTTATATGTACTAACAATGCACAAACTTATATGCTTAAAAGATACTAAAAGCCTCAGAGGGCGATGAAGCTTAGAAAATTCTACTACACCTTTGTATTTCTACTAGTCTGTTTTATAGGCATAAAGTTCAAAGAATTCTTAACATTTTTTCCATTATGTACAACCCTATTCAAATCTAGTGTCTATAAAAAATATATGAAAATCTTAAGAAGCTCCTAATCCGTTGCTTATATGGAAGGACACTGAGTTCAAGACTAATTAATCAATTTATCAAGGAGAATTTTTAATTACCAACATCTTATCAAAATTTTGAATAGATTAATATATAACTTATTTTTAATATTTAAAAAAGATACACATAGAGACAAACTCTAGCAGTGTGGATTTTAAAAATAATTATTAGTGATAAAATATTTGACAACCTACATGATGCCATTTTAACTATGAACACTATATTATCAGATAGATTTAAGTGCAACTTTTAAAAAATTGATATTGTTGTCAGCTTGTTTTTTATTTATTTGAAAACTTCACTTCTCACAAAGAATATAGTAAGTTGTACACTAAAAATCACAACATGAAATTTGTATGTTATTTCTGAATTTGATTGTGTGAGTGCGTCAATGTTTCACATCAAACTCTATGATATATCATCACATTGACAAAGAGCATCCCTATGATAGATCATGAAATGTGATCCAAAACGTTGATAAAAAACACTCACACAATCAAATCTAAAAACAATATGTAAAATTTCTCATAATCTTTTAACTCTTATTTACAATATATTAAAATTTATTTTTAAAAAAAAACCTACTAGGTTCTCTTAGTCACAGATTTTTATAATTTTGAAATCATTAAAAAGGTGGTACAAGATTCTTCAACAATATTCAGATTGTGGTAGAGGGTATACAATTTGGATTACTCTTTGTACCCAAAATGGATGAACATGTAATAAGACACTAAAGAAACATATTAAAATTAACGGCACGATCAAAGCTCATAGCCTATATTCCCCGTGGATCTTTGCTTTGTTTCAAACCTTTCCAACCTTCAAGAAGAGCGGAAGCTTTACAGCCTTGGTCACATGGAGCGGACCTCCCCACGCCGCCTCAAATTCCGGTATAAACTCGTTTATGATTTCTTGTCTGCCCACCAAAGCAGACCCCGTTCTGAAATATCCCAAATACTCCTCAAAACTCCTCTGCTCTTCAATCTCCACTTTTATTCCCTCCACTTCTGTGAACGGAAACGGCAAACTCTTGTATTCCTCCACCACCACTTTCGTAACCGGAGGATAAAATGGATAAACTCTGAGAAAAAGCCGCTCGTAAACGGCGTCCACTGCTGGATCGACAATTGGCTTCCAGTACCCCCACACGGCAATCACGCCGCCGGGCTTCTTCAACACGCGCTTCACCTGCCCGTAAAATTCATCCAAATCAAACCAGTGGACGGCTGTGGCGACGGTTACGACGTCGACGGATGAATCGGGGCCGACGATGGAGTGCAGTTCTTTGTCGCTCATTGACGGCGCTGTGACGGCGTAGGTTATGTTGGGGCGGTGCTCTGCGTGTTGAATCTGGGCCTCACTCGTGTCCGTGGCCACCACTCTGGAATAGTACTTTGATAACTGCTTATCCATTCACACACACAACAGACTGTTATATATATATATATGAAGAGAAGAGTTTGTGAGAAAGATATGATTAACAACTTAACTTACCTCAATGGCGGCTTGGCCGTTGCCCGTGCCCACATCCCAGACAAGATGATGTTGTGGAGTGAGGGAAGAGAGAAAGGAGAAAAGTTGAGGGGGATAGCGGGGTCTGAAGCGTGCGTAATGTTTGGCGATAGTGCCATACAAAATTGTTGGCATCCATGGTTCAGGTTTAGGGCCAAACAGAGCTTTGCCTTCTCTCAACAAGTATATATGTAAAAGGAACTGCGATGAAAATTGTCGATGGGAATCTTTATTGGCCGGCAGAGTGAGATTAGTCCAAATATTAATGAAACTACCTATGTCGGAATCCGCTTAGGACAAATATCCCACAACGATTGATACATGTTTAAGCCAATAGTATAAGTGAGATTACTTGACTCCATACCAAACCGCTCAATTTGACCAAAGCTGAAAGAATTATTTCACCTAGCACATTGTACTACACAATTTTCATAAAAGAATCATGAATTATCTATAAGAGCATTTAGCTTTTGAAAAAAATATTATTATACTCCGAATTAAATTAACTTGCCTCATATATATATATATATATATATATATATATATATATATATATATATATATAATAGAATAGAAAGTAATTTCGAATCACTTATAAGGGAAAAATAATGACATATTTATTCATTTATATGTCATATACTCTTAACTTTTTACTTTAGGGATTACCACGTGAGTAAACTTCTTATTTAGAAGAATAAGAAATTAATAATACATATTTATTTTTTCTTTCTAAAATATTATATTTTTTTCTTAAAACAAATATATTCTTAGGAATAAATTTCTATGAGAGATTTATTTCTCTTTATTTTCATGATTTAAAAATTTACGAGGGTTTTTTTATAAATATGCGTATAATTTCCCACTTTAATTCAATGTTAATCTTTTCTTGCAAGATAATAAATTGGAATTTTTATTGGAATTGTCAATGCTTTGTGGATGGGTTCCTCTCATACACATCCAAGATTTTTTTATTTTTTTATTTTTTATGATATGAAAGCCCTAATCCTTTTCTTTTTGTTGCACTAAGAGAAATTCAAGTCCAATATTTGTTTTTGTTTCTTTCTGTAACACAAACAAGGGTTAAAGAATGGGTAGAGCAGGATGCAGTGACCAAGGAGTTTATGGAGGATGGAATATTTCCATGTTATACAGAGCCTGAGTGGGAAAACATTGTGGCCATTGATGCAAGGGTGATTGAGTTTCTAGGGAGGTATTTCTAGTGCCATTGAAGGTGTGCATAGAAAGAAACCCTCATGGTGGTAGACGTGAAGTCAGCTTGAATGGGGCTTCCTTCGTGGAGGTAGTTTAGAAAGAGCGACACCTAGCAAACAAAGATGCATGCTTCTAGATCCAAGACACGAAAACCCCAGGGGAAGCAGTCAGTACTAGTACCCAACATGGTTGTTTACTAATTAGACTTGTTAATATTTATTTGTTTCATTTCTTTTTTGTTTATTGCAAACACCTCCTTTGTGGTAGACCAAATGGGTTGTTGAAGTATGGAGAAGCAAAGTGAAGCCCCTAGATTTTATTTGCATTCTATAACTATTTTTTTCCCCTTTAAGTACAAATAATATTTCTTAACTATATTTCTCTCGAATATTTGACATATGATTTTATATTTATCCTTAAACCAAAATTTAAATAATATTCAGCATGACATGGGTATCAGGTTCTAGCCTAAAATCATTACATGAAACCGTTTTACATGAATAATATATCTATATACATACTCGTATGAAAGTAATGCATTTCTACTTTTGTAGTTGAGTCCAAATTTTATGACAAGATGCATAATAGTAATTGTAAAAAATGTTGTAAAATATGTATGGATAACTGGTAAGTTTCATTCATTTTGTTTTGATTCTTTCACTTTTATTCCTTCTATTTTGCAAGAATATATGAATAAGTAACAGTCACTATAGTTTAGATGCAAATTTGAGTACTCAACTCTTTCTTTCTTCTTTTTTTGCATAAAAATTAAAGAAAATTTAAACATAGGTCTCATTCTCTTGTTTTGAACAATATTGCACACAAATCTAGATTTATTTCCTATAATAGACTTGCAATTTTTGTATGTTGAGCCATCCCATAACCTTACTAAGGAGTTCCAACAAAATTTGAATGTAGATTTAAACCACTAAGGAATGTAGATTTTTTTTGCATTGATGCAACACTTCTCATTGAATACAAACTTTCTTCTCTCTTTGATTGAAACAACAAAGCAATGTACCAAGTCATTTGTTGAACATGAACAATCCTAAATCATGGCCATAATAGAAAACATAATAGTACAATAAATTTAGAAATAATCTTCTCTTCTAAGTATATGCGGTTTCCAAGATCTATTCACCAAATGATACAAAAGCTAAATCTTAGAATTATAACATAGCTCATGCAAAACTAAAGGAAATTTTAACAATTTTATAGCTACATATTCAAAAACTATATAATCATTACAAAATAAAGAGAATCCTCTTCTACTCAAACTGAATGGTATAGTTAAATTAAAACTAAGAAAGTTGTAAATTGACAAGTTACACTCTTCAGCATCCTTTTACAACAAGGATCTGATTTCTTTGAGCAAAAAGCTCCCTAGATTTCCTTCCAACCTACATAACAAAATACTCATCTGTGCCATTTTTGTGCCCACCTCTCAGCCTAGGTTGGAAAAGCAATCACCCCTAAGCTAGGAGGTAACTGTGGTGACTTGGTAACAACCATGTGGTCCAACATTTTGGGTATGGTTGTAAAAAAAGAACTTTTAACAACAACATACACATATTAAAAATAGGGGGTTTTCAAAGCACCTAAACCAATATATGGTTCAAAGAGGGAGAGTTGACATGATCACAACATGGGGGAATATTAGGAATGTTTCCATAATTTTCTTTAGCTTTCAATCTAAAACTTCCACTTCTTTTTCTATCACCCAATCCACCCAAAATCATATAAAAGGGTACTCATAGCCTAGGTACTCATCAGAGACAATTTTATAATCTCTCAAATCCTATATAGACTTGGTGTTCTTGCAAGGCTTCTTCAAGAGATCTGAACCATTCATTTTAACACAAGGATCTTCATCGATGACTATGATTCAAGGGTGATTTGAAAGGCCAAACCACTAGGGTTGTTGGTGGCTAGTAGGTTGAACTTTAATTCTTACCTGTCAATGGCCCCAATTGAATCCATAGTTATTCCAACCACTTTAGGGAATTTCATATACTCCCACAAGCTCTACCTACACAATCCTAGGGCATAGACCATGCCTATTGATTACTTGCAAGAGGTTTTCCTCTACAAGAGGAACAATCATGCCATGTCTATGCTTAGAGCCATCTTGTTGCAAGTGTACATCTTTCCTTCATCAATCCCAATGATACATTCATTGTGGCCTCCTCCCAACTCAGTGATTGACATACATACCAAAGATCAAATTTCTTGATCTAATTAATTGATTAGTTCTCTTTGCAACCTAACCTTTTTCTAGTTAAGATTTATACTTCATTGTTGTAAAGTAAGTTATGCCTGAACTATAAAGGAAAACTTGTAACATATTTTGAGGATCTTCTTCTTTTTTCTAATATAGAATTTTATATTTTCTATATAACTAAAAATATTGGGGTAAGTGCACCAAGATGGTGTGCAAAAAAGTGGCCACATCTTTAAAAAAAAAAAAACTTATCATAACCCGCTTGTATTATTCAAAAATTGAAAAAACTAGGCTTGGAAAACCTGAGCCTTTGCCAAGCCACAAAAAATATAAAAAGAACTCAAGTTCTTCAAAACCTATAAGCGTTTTGTAAAGCAAAAAATACTTTACAAAACTCATATGCGTTTTGACTGTCATAAACTTTTTTGAAAAACCTGCATTTGACTATTTTTCTTCACGCCAAAACTGAGTTTGAAGGCGAGAGGAGGAAGAGAAAATACCAAAACTCGAGCAAGTTCTTTTTGTTATTGGTTTTTGTTGCCATATTGATCATTTTCCAAGCATGTCACATCGTCGAACATGTAAGAATTTTTTTTTTTTTAATTGTTCTTGTTTCAATTTTGATTTAGTAGGGTTTTTTGGATTGATTTAAGTATTTTTTAACTATTTTGATGTTAGATTCAGAAAAAAAATCCCCTACCATGAAAGAGACAGTAAAGACCTCTTTGAACACATGAAAATCTTGATAATGTTGGAAATGAGCAACAAGAGAACCCTCAAAATCTAGCCCCACAACAAGAAAATCTTCAGCTAAACCAAAATCCACCGCCAAACCCAAACCCACCACCAAACCTAAATCCAAACCCTCCACGTCCTCCAATAGGTCGCGTTGATGCCACACAATAGGACCTTATCAATTGCCTTAAAGAAAAAAATGCCCAAATATCCATATTGGTTAATAGGTTGAGGTCCTCTACTTTTGAGCACCACTCATGCCTTGCCACTTCCTTAGAAATAATGGCCAATAGTGTGAATGAGGTGTCTAAGGAGGTTACAACATGGGGTTCATGGAGGGATAGATGTTGTGTATTTTATATCGATGGGTTGTCATATGATCAAGTGAAAAAAGAGGATACTTAAAGAAGACATATGTGCTCTTTTCACTAATCCTATTAGTAGTAACTCCTTAAAAGTAACTACGAATCAGTTTCCCATATAATTTATAAATTTTATTTGTTGAAATGTATTATGATTAAACATGTACATGTATACTGATGAATGCATATGTCTTATTTATTCTATATACAAAAATAGGTGGGTTTTACAGAATTAATACTAGATGTTGATGACGTTCAAGAGCGGGAAGAAGTAACATTTTTATATTCACTTTCGATTGCATTCTTGTTTGTTCAAAATCTCTTAGAAATTCTTCCTCTATGACTATGATATATGTTATTATTTTCATACAATAAATGGTCATAGCGACCTCATCAATGATGATCCCTCCTAAGAGTATAGAAGAGCTATCTAAGGCTCTGGTGTGTGTGTGTATATATATATATATATATATATATATATATATATATATATATATATATATATATATATATATATATATATATATATATATATATATATATATATATATATATATATATTAAACATATAGACTTAGATATGAGTACATGCATTTTTAATTTTGTAGTGTTTGTCATCAACTTTGGGTTATTAACTTATGTTAATTGTCTTTTACCTATTACAACTCCCTTCGCAACTTCCTACAAATTCTTTACCATTCTATTTTTTTAGGAGTCATCACCCATGAAGGACCCCATCAACATTACTACACATCTCAAGTGCAGAAGAAAGAGATGAGGTAATCAACAATTCAATTGCCAATAAATTACAGTCTAGTATTTAGTTATTTTGATAGTATTTGGAGATAAGATATCTGATTTAGCATTTGAATTATTCTTGTGTAGACACCTAGCGAGCCACGTACTACCTCAAATAGGTTCAATTTTGATGATCCAACATAGTCATAGATATTGATAGAGATGTATAGATCTAGTTGTGGTCATTGAATGACCATTTTTTGTATATATTCAGCAATTGTATTGTATATATCAACCTTGACATGGCACATGCCGCATTTTTGTAACTATTATTGATTTGGCATGTATGCCATTTTTTGATATGTACACGATTATTGTTCATTTTGATATATATAAAACTTGATATTCAATCCAATTTGTTCATTATGTGCATAACATTGTACTTCAAAACTTAATTTTTACAATTAATCAAACATATTTACATTCATATTTAATATAATACAATTGAAACATGTTTATCAAAGTCATTGTGGCATGGATAATGTAATCAAAGTCATATGCGACTTAATTTGATGTAAAAAGGCATGAACAACCAAAATATGTAATGATTTTGTCTATTGTGTCAAATTGTCCTAATTGACCAAATAAGGGTCATAGGAAGATGTATATTAATGGGTGGTTTATGTGGTTTCTATTTCTTGTGGATTGTGTTTTGGAACAAGTTGGTGAAAAGAGTGAAATACCTAATTTTACCAATGTTGCTTAGTGACCCTTAGGGACACTCTGGTCTGGTGTGCTCATGAACATTTGAGGGACTCCGTGGGTGAGATGAGCTTTTCACTAGTGTTTACCCAACCAACCAAAGCTAATGGAGCAGATGATTTAATCACACGATGAATGGATTGAAAGATACCCAATGTTGCTCATTTCAATTGAGCAACATTGCAACTTTTGACATAAACTGAGATAGGGATACCAAATTAAAACAAAGGGGAATCTCCTAAAAATGAGATGGGTAATTGTAGGCATCCATAACATGATCCTATAGCACCTGACGATTCATTGATACCTCAAATGAGCTTTGAGATATTCCCCAAGAAAGATCATTGCCCAATGTTTCTTAGTGACCCTTAGGGACACTCTGGTCTAGTGTGCTCACCAACATTCGAGGGACTCCATGGGTGAAATTTGGTTGTCACTAGAGTTTACCCAGCCAACTAGATCTAATGGAATAGATGATTTTATTTCATGATGAATGGATTGAAGGATAGCCAATGTTTCTCATTTCAATTGAGCAATTTTACATCTTTTGACATAATCGAGATAGGGACGCCAAATTAAAATGAAGGGGAATATCCCAAAAAAAAGATGGGTAATTGTAGGCCTCCATAACATGTTCTTGTAGCACCTAATGATTTTTTGATACCTAGCATGAGCTCCAAGATATACCCCAAGAAAGATTGCTTCCCAATGTTGCTTAGTGACCCTTAGCGACACTCTGGTTCGGTATGCTTCTGAATGTTAGAGGGACTTCATGGGAGAAATGGGGTTTTCACTAGCATTTACCCAACCAACCAGAGCTAATGGAGTAGCTGATTCGATCTCATGGCGAATGGATTGAAAGATAGCCAATGTTGCTCATTTCAATTGAGCAACATTGCATCTTTTGACATAAACTGAGATAATGATGCCGAATTAAAATGAAGGGGAATATCCCAAGACTGAGATGATTAATTATAGGCCTCCATAATACGGTCTTGTAGCACCTAATGATTCTTTGATACCTCACACGAGCTCTAAGATATGCCCCAAGAAAGATCATTGCCCAACGTTGCTTAGTGATCCTTAGGGACACTCTAGTCTAGTGTGCTCGCAAATGTTTGAAGACATCCATTTGTGAAAGGGGGTTGTCACTAGTGTTTACCCAACCAACTGGAGCTAATGGAGAAGATGATTCGATCCTATGATGAATGGTTTGAAAGATATGAAACATGATATATCTGGAAATTCTTTGAACTAGGTGGGGAAACCTTGAAATGGACATTGGCTTGTTGGACCTCCATGATTCATTGGGTAATCCTGCACCAATAGTCTACATAAAAATATATAGCCATTAAATCAATTCCAATAATGATATTTTCCATCTTATCAACTTAATGCATTCCATTACTTCATATGACATGAGCTTTTGTAGTCACATCCATTTTATGGTGTTTAAAGAATAATTTTTTGTAAGATGTGTCTGAACATGTTCTTAATGGTAATTAATATTTAAGAAATTATTAAATAGATTTCACAATTATTTATTGTTGAACGTATAAAATAAAAGATAAATTTCAAAAGTAAATGCCAAATTCTTTCGAGGTAGGGATTGAGAGGATTGAATACATTTATTTAAATAATATATTTGTAAATCAGGCCCATTGCACCTTTTATATACAAAATTTGGCATCTAACTTTCACATGAAAGCTCATTGCCTTTTTTTACATAAAAATTGGCATCTAATATGCACATGACAACTCATTGCACCTTTTATATGTAATCACCTAAAATTGGTCTAGTAGAACTTAAGCCCCCCTTTCTATCAAATTACCTCTTTACTAGGCATAATTGTGCAGAGTAACCCTTAAAATCCCCTTTGCATAATTAATTAAAAAATCTTATATCAAGCTTATACTATGGTCTAATTTCTAGAGCTTGCATGTTTATTTAATTGCTATAACATTACTGAATAGAGGTAAAGTTGAATCACCTCTATTTATATGTAAAGATGGATAGATGTGTGGGGGAAATATGAGATCCACTCCTAAATCCAAATTCCTAGAGGAGAGATCCAATTTGATCAACCCAAAAGGTTAATGCACAATTGAATCAATCTATGGAAAATATGAAAAGGAGAGAAAAACCCTATATTTCGCTATGGTAGAATTGAAGTATTTAGAATTTGAAACAATTGAAATGCAAGTACTAACCTCAAATTAGGGCAGATCTAGAAAATGCCAATTTCTGATGTCTGTGTGTACTTTCAAGTAAATCTACAACATGTTTCAGACTAGAAATGTCGAGACGGAGAAAACCCAGAAATCTTTTTCCAAGATGAGATCAGGTCGACTTTGACCCTCATAAAAGGTCAAATGCTAGATTCTTTATTTGAAGGTCGATTCTGATTTTGTTCCCAGATCTCGGAAGTTCGCTGAAAAGGGTATCCAAATCTACTCTCAGATCCAAAATTCTGCACTTGCACCTACAAGAAAAAGAGGATTTTTGTTGTTTGTTTGAGGGGTTTGCCTTGGTCAAACCCCGGTTTGGAATCAATCTTAATATTGAAATTGAAATAGGAATGCTAGCAAGTAGTAGAAATAGATCTAACAATGAAGCTATGCAATTTGATAGATATGTAATTGTATTTTGAATGTAAACAAGTATATTGATATGAAAGCTTGAACACAACAATGGTAAATCAAACCTCCATAATTGTATGCTTGGAACCCACCTTGAGGGAAGAATGAATGAATCTTGAAGATGAACAAAAGGATCTTGAAGGAGGATCACACCATCATGATGGCTAGATCTAAGGTTTTGAATGATGAATCTTGAATGCTTGAACCAAATCCCTTCTAAGGCTTGAATTCTTGAATCCTTGATCTTCAATGGAGAACTTGGATGAAGAAGAGGACTTGAATGCTTGAATGGATGCTTGCTTGATCACCTTGCTTGAGAGTGCTTGAGTATGATGGAATGAGATATGGAGAAAATGAGAGAGGAAGGCCTCCTTTTATAGTGAACTAGGGCACAATCCTTTAGAGGGGCCACCTTGGAGAATTAAATCCCAATTAGGTCCTAACCATTAGAAAATACACCTAGATTAAATTCAATTAGAGAATTTTCCATTTCAAAACTTGAAATAGCCAACCTAGAGGTGGGAAAACAAATATCCCCAAAACCCGACACCCGAAAATCAAGGAATTTGAAAATTTGAAAGAGGGGGACAAAATCGAGGTTGGGAGTGACCTAGTCAGGTTCAAGCTTGATCCTGACCTAGTCAAGGGGTAAGTGCACAAAGATGGGGGACCAAAAAGGGGGTATAAGATGCCACTTTTTTCCTGAAATCAGCAAACTCTGAACTTCAACAACAAATTGAAGATAGTTAGACTCAAAATTTTAAGATGCAACAAAAACAAGAGTTGTAATACTCTAAATCTAGTTCCTAAACTACTAACTTATTTTGAAAATAGTGCAGATTAAGGCCCTCAAAAAGGGGGAGCACAAAAAGTGGTCCTATTTTTTGTAAAAAAACATAACATAGTGTCTGGTGTTCTCCCCCTAAAATGTTAACTTTTTTTTTGAATTTTTTTAATCGCTCTAGTGAGAAGTTAGCTAACACCACGTAGTTTATCCCAAAATTTTTTGGTAATTTTTTGATGAAAGTATAATTTTTTATGAATTTATGAAGTGCACACATCCTAAAAACATGAAATTTCTGTGTGCTCCACCTAGAAATCATTTAAAACTAATCAAAAATCAAATTTTATTTTTTTTAAAGTGTGTAGAATGGAGTCTAGTTTCTAAAAATGTAACTTGTTGCAAAATTTGATGAACGAGCCAAAATCTATGCCCAAAATACTAAATGTTGGTTTTTTACAAAAAATAGACATACACACAAAAGAAATTAGAGTTGAAAAACTTAACATAATCAGAATTCAAAATAAATTATATGCTTAGATAGCTAACAGAGAGATCTACAATATCATGTTGTCTGATTTTTACGTTCTTGAACTACGAGTAAACCTGACGAGGAGCACACAAAAAAACATGTTATTTTTTTGTATGTTTGCTGGAAAACACGTCTCAGGCCTGTTTGAATCGTCCAAGCCTTTGGGTTGGATTTCCAAGGCAAATCCAAGCCTTAGGATTGGTAAATTCCAATGCCTTGAAAAGCGCATGTGCCCTATAGGGTGCACGCGCTATAGCGCGAGCGCGCTATTGAAAACTATGGCTTTCATAGCGTGTGCGCGCTATGAAAGTCATAGTTTTCAATAGCGCGCTCGCGCTATAGCGCGAGTGCCCTATAGCGCGTGCACGCTATATTGAATTGAGAGGAAAAGAGAGAGATAGAGAGCACTCTCTCTTCCTCTCTCTCTTTCCAAAATAGAGATTCTCTAAAATTTGTATACAAAGGCATCCTACAAGAAGGATGAAATGTTTCCTAAAGAATATCCACAATTCATATACAAAAGCATCATACAATAAAAATGACAAAAAATAATAGCTAAAAGGTAAAATTTACCATTAACGTCGATAGCACCAAGGTCATATCCACTGTCAAATCTTGGCCTATGATGTGAAAAATAAGCAAAGCAAGTGAAATGAAAGGGAAGGGATAGATCAAATAGCGAAGGTGCATCAAATCGGATCCAAATTTCAACCCTTTTATGGATTTACAGGTTTAATTGTGAGCCCATGGAATTGGCTAAGAGAAAAATGTGATTGTATATCAACTGATTACAAAATGTGCAGTTGAGGAGAAAATATTGCAATGATGAAGAAGAAAATTGGCTATGGAAAATCTAGTTATGAATTTTCTTAAGAATGAAACTATTAAGGAATTGCATGATATATCACTCAATGGTGCAAGGAATATTCTTGATGAACATGGGATTGCAGTTACATCTATTCAATATACCGAAGATGATATAGAAAATCTTCTTAATAGAGAGATTAATGTGAGAGAAAGGGACATTTTAGAATCTAATGGTGATTTTTGGTGCCATCAAAGGTATGCCAATTTAGGACGAAGAGTAAAAGCCCACAATTAATGGAAAAGAGTGGGAAGAGCTTCTTGGACCCATGTCATGATAGAAGTTATAGATAAGGAAGAAGAGCTAGGAAGGGGAAAGCGGCAAAAGAAAGAAGTAAGATATGCATGTGAGCCTATGTTAGATGATGATGATGACATGAGTACTCACCATTTGCTAGTAGCTCAAGTAGTGATAGAAGCTCTTTAGTGCACATGTACACTAGAACACAAAAATTTCAGATAGAGAAGTAACAAGTGCTGTGGAATTATCATAGAGCAATGTGAAATGAAGCCTCAAATTGGTTCATTAGCAAGAAAATAATTTGGCCATGCACTTCATTCTAGCACCACAAATATTTCTATTAGAAATGCCTATTCATCAATGGTCTTACATTTACGGGACTTGGGAAACCTAGTTACTCATGTTGGGCAATATCCCTCAAATTATGTAAGTTCATTGGCACCTTTGGAAAGGTAGTCTCACTCCTCATTTTATAACAAAGGGTAGTCATCTATGGTCCAAGGTTATAATTCAACTGACAAACAGAGAGCTTCTCAAGGTACTAATCTCTTTTGTAGAGAAGTTCCCAATTCATCTCAAGGTTCTCATTTAGGTGAGAAACTCCTCGAAGGTCCTCAAATAGACCCATTCAATATCCCAAATTGGTAAAAGGGTAGATGCAATTTTGGAAAGAGTGGGAAGAGCTTCTTGGACCCATGATAGAAGTTACAGATAAGGAGGAAGAGCTAGGAAGGGGAAAGCGGCAAAGGAAAAAAGTAAGATATGCGTGTGAGCCTATGTGAGATGATCATCATGAGTACTCACCATTTGCTAGTAGCTCAAGTAGTGACAGAAGCTCTTCAGTGGACATGTACACTGACACAAAAATTTTAGATAGAGAAGTAACAAGTGTTGTGGAATTATCCATAGAGCAATGTGAAATGAAGCCTTGAAAATTGGTTCATTAGTAGGCAAAGAATTTGTTCATGCACTTCAATCTAGCACCACAAATATTTCTATTAGAAATGCCTATTCATCAATGGCCTTACATTTACGGGACTTGGGAAACCCGGTTACTCATGTTGGGCAATATCCATCAAATTATGTAAGTTCATTGGCACCTTTGGAAAGGTAGTCTCACTGGACTCATTTTACAACAAAGGGTAGCCATCTATGGTCCAAGGTTTTAATTCAGTTGACAAGTGGATAGATTATCAAGGTACTGATCTCTTTCATAGAGAAGTTCCCAATTCATCTCAAGGTTCTCATTTAGGCAACCAACTCCTTGGAGGTCCTCAAATAGACCCATTCAATTTTTGAAATTGGTAAAAGGGTAGATGAAATTTTTGAAAGAGTATCCCAATTGAAGAGAAATGGAAATTCCAGTGAGCATAAAGTTATTGCAGATCCAATAGGTGTATCTCCTCTACTGACAAATATAATTGCTTCTAGAGACTTGAGTTTAAATGGAGACTGTTTGATCCCAAACATGCCCCAGTTGAGCAGATGAACCAGATGTTGCTTGAGTAAAGAAGATAGTGGTTTATTAAAGCATCTACATTATCCCACTTGCTATCAATTCTCTCTCTCTCTCTCTCTCTCTCTCTCTAGATTGTCAAGGATTTCTAAAATTACAACTGCAAGTAAGAAAATATTGCATATTGCACGCTTCTATAAGCATGTGAAATATATAATCTATTCAAACTGATTTTTTTGTCTAAAATTGACACAAATCTCCATGGATATTATCATGCTTAACATGATTTTCCAATGTTGTAGATATGCCATTGCCCTACTCTTTTGAGCATTGCAGGGCCTCTAGAATTGGTTTGGTCTATCTTGGTTGTCTGTTGCCATTAGGTATCATAACATACATAGCTCTTAAACGTTGGGTTAGATATACATTTGGGTAAATTTAGATATAAATTGGGTACATTTGGTCTTTCTTGGTTGTCTGTTGCCATTAGGTATCATAACATATATGAGTGTATTTTATCCTCAGGCAGTCACTCATCATCCCACCATCAGTCTACGTAGGATGCATCCATCCTTATGTCAAACATGTCAAATCTAATCTTTTTCTTCAATCATCTAATTTTGGCAAAAGATATTTGTTACATTCATGTTGACATTAGTTCTTTTGGATTTTTTTATATCTTTCTTGGAGTTCTCTTGTTTAGTCTCCTCAAGGTTACCATGATCCTTTATATCATGGTGTGTCGTGAATGATGAAACTTGGGACTTGTTTATGGTTTTATTTTCTTTTGTGTGTGGTCTAAATTTGTTCCTTGCACTTCCACATGTGATTCCAATAGTCACATGGTGCACTAGGTCATATCTCTTGCTTGTGTTCTTCCAACATCGTTTGCACCAAAGTCCTTTATGGATCTTGTGTGATGCCAGTCTAACAGTTTCTATTTGTCATGTCATGTCCTATGCACTATTTATGCCACAACCTTGGCTCTTCATACCTTGGCTATTCACTGATGTTGCTAAATCAAAATAAGTGCTCGCTACATGACAAGCCATTTGCAAGGGTACTCAAGATCCATGATCATTTTTCATCACCATTTCGCTTGCATTTGTATTCACCCATAATTCATCCTAACCTAGTTGCTTTTCCTAATTAAGCCTTTTACCCCCATCCTTGATTATGTCTTGGGGAGGTAAACTATCAGAGCATTTTCATTCTTATATAGTCTATCTGCATAGTTATCTAATTTGCATATATGTTATATTATGACATTCTCAAGTTTTAATTGTGAGTGAACAATTGATTAACCCCACCACTCTTAGTTGTATTTACCTCCTTTTGGGCCTAACATCTTTGTCACATGATCCCCTATGGATGAGGTTCCCTCTCCTTGTACCTTCATGGATGCTCTAGTCCTCCATATTGGTCCATGTACTAGATGGTGGTTGTGGTACCAATGTTGTCTTTGTCCTTGTCCTAGTACTTGTGGTTGTGCTTGTGCACCCTGATCAATGTCCATCATGGTAACACATCCCTACCCACTATCTCTTCCATATATCTACGTTACCTATACCCATGGTCTTCCTCCATCTCCCCCTCTATCTTACCTAGCTACTCTTTTCTTGAACACCCTTTGGTAAATTGTTTCTACCTGTCTTTGTACCCCCTCATAGGTGATGCTTCCTTTCTCTTCCTCCATAGTGCCACTACCACTGCTCTCCTCAAGCACTGAGCCAATTGGTATGCATCAACCTAGTGTCCTTGTATGTGCACCTCCCTCTTACACATCCATAGGGTAGGAATCCCTATCCTACACATATCTCTTGGTATCATCCTAACCCACCATATTGTATATGCTATAGTCACCCCTAGATTTGTTGGCCTAACACATAGATCCTAGTCAGATGACCTTATCTCAATCCACTCCCTCATGATCCCTCTCCAATCTAGAGTCCATCCAAACTATCCAACCATCTCCCATATCCAACCAAGGCTCAAACATACACATATTTATTGGTCTCTCAGTGCTACTGCTAGTGCCTGCGGCAAAATAAGTACTACTTGTAAGGACTACATTCATTCTCCTTCCCCTTGTCTATCTCCCTTTCCCCTTCTCTCTCTCTCTCTCAACTTCTCCCTCTCTCCTTCTCTCCCTCTCCCTTTTTTATCACCTTCTCCATCTCTCCCTTTTTCTTGTTTTATATAGCGCGTACGCGCTATGAAAAATTAAAGACTATCACTCTAGTCTTTAGTTTTACATAGCGCGTGCGTGCTATGAAAAACTAAAGACTATCACTCTAGTCTTAGTTTTACATAGCGCGTGCGCACTATGAAAAAGTAAAGATGAGAGACTTTTAGTTTTGCATAGCGCGCTCGCACTATGCAAAACTAAAAACAACGGTTAAATTGGCCATGAAACTCATGATTGAGGCCCACTTTTGCTATTTTTGTTTGATTTCTGCATCTTAGCTGACAAGTTTTCTTCTTTTCATGGTGCTAAGTGACAAAAAAACATATTTTGTCAATTTGCACTATTTTATTGTTTAAAAATCAACATCAAATTGTGAAGGTCAATCATTATCAGCGAAATTTATTGATTGAGGTAAGTTTTTTAGTTTTTTACATGTCAAATGTGAATAAAGAGTGTTTTGGTTTATAATTGGTTTGATATATACTTGTTCAATGCATAATTTGATATAATTATAATAAATTTATATTATAATTTGTCATATTGTAAGAGGTTTAAATTAGAATTTGACTTATTGTTTTACATTTATATTATATTTTTAAAATTGTAATCAATTCATATGTAGAAATCATCATCATGCCAAGGAAACGAGCAAAGAATTTAACATCGGAAGAGCATGAAAGAGACAAAGAGAAGAAAAGGGAAAGAATGAGACAACTTCATGAACACAAAAAATTAGAAACCATACAAGAAGATTTGTCTTTGGATGAGGAACATGAAACATCAATACAATGTAAAAGAGAATTGGAATTGGAAACAAAAAGACAACGAATGAGAAACTTGCGTGCAATGAGACAATTGAATTATGAAAATGTGAGGACATCATCTATGAGTTCCCAAGTTGAAGAGACATCGTCATCCAATGTTGGAGGCACACCAATGTATCATGTTGAAGGCACACCATTGTCTACTTCCGAAGGTGGAGGGACACCAATGTATCACGTTGAAGGCACACCATCGTCTACTTCCGAAGGTGGAGTCACACCAATGTGTCATGTTGAAGGCACACCCTTATATCATGTTGAAGGCACACCATTATCTACATCTGAAGGTGTAGCAACCACATCGTCTCATGTTGATGACACTCAAGATGGTAAGAAATTCACACATAATGTTTCTGATGCTCCTAGAATTATTTATAGAAAGCCAAAATATTTGATTGATATTGATACTAACATTTTGCAAGCAATGCCTGACAAGATTCCCAAGCGTACTTGTCAAAGAAATGCTAATCGTATTTGGAGATCATTTTTTGAGAATTTAAACATGACAGGAAGATGTCAACTATTTGTTGAAATGATGAGAAATCTTAAATTTAGGCCCATCATGAAGATTCTTGGGCTAAGAACAATGGATGAGTCTAGCAAAAAATCTATTGTAAAGAATCTAATGATTGCATATGAGAATGTGGGTTCTACATCACGCACGAAAGATAGTAATGTCACACGTCGTGTACTTACATCAACAATAGTAAGCAATCAAATGAAGAAATCTCGACTCATTAGAAAGACAAGCAAAACATTGAAAATAAGTAGAAAGACTCTAATGAGAGCCCTGAGAAGGCGTAAAAGAGTGGAAGATCCAAATAGCAATGAGTTATGGGCATTTTCCGATAGACTACCGCGAAAAGATAAAGCAATTGTTGAAGCTTTGAAATCCTTGATTGAAGAATTTTGGAAGAATAATACATGGGTATCTCCTAATCAAAGAGATGTTGTAAGAAGGAGGATTGGTAGTCAAATTCATGTTCCACATCCAAAACATTTTTTGGATTCAACTCAGACACAATTCTTTTCAAAATTTATGCTTTCGTATCCTCAAATTAAAATTAGTCAGAGATATTTTGAAATGTGTAAACCTTTTTATGTCAAGATAAATCACACATGCACAACTTGTTGTTGTAGGGTACATATTGAATTTTCTAACCATTTTGAAGTTTATAGGAATATATGTGTAGCTTTGCACTCTAACAATATTTTTCAAGATTGTAACATAAATGTCCCACCTAGATCTTCAAGGGAATTAATATCTACCATTTTATGTGAAAGAGTGGATGGTCAACAATTTTACAAGCTCTCATGCTTGAATGGTACATGCATAGATTGCGGAGGTTTGCGACGTTTGCCAATTTGTCAACATATGGAGAGTAAGCATGCAATCGGTAATGAAATAGTGGAATTTGGAAAATATAAGACCGTGACATACAATCTAAAAGATGGAAAAGAGGCTAAAAGATGTGATTTAGTAATTGAAAAAATTCCAGTGTATCAGTTCATGGACATTTTTTGTAAAAAAGTTATTTATGAGTATGCAAGGCATACACATAGAGCACGATGGTTAGATATGCAATTCAAGTTGTGCAAGGACACATTCCCACTTGAAACCATTGTTTTAGTTGTGGACTTTGCAGAGAACTACACACTACAACCACAGAATGAGGTGCAAGCAAAGTATTATAGCTCTCAACAGGTTGCTATATTTGTTCATATAGCATTCATGCATGCACCAGACAGTACAGAGCAGAACAGGAAGATATTGAGGGAGTATCATTTTTATATCAGTGATGATCGCTCACATTCTATAGAGTTTGTACATGGTTGCTTTCAACTATTTTATGGTCATTTGGCAAATAAGGGCATAAAATATCATCGACATATCATTTGGTCAGATAATTGTGCATCCCAATTCAAGAATTCGCGGATGTTTTATTGGTTGTGCAGGATGCATAAGATTACTGGAATTCAATATATGTGGAATTTCACAGAGGCCGGTCATAGAAAGGGAGAGCACGATGGCACAGGTGCATGTATTAAAAGAGCTTTAGCACGTGAAGAATTAAAGTACACAGAGAAAGCAACATTGTCAGATGCGAGATGTATTGTCCAATGGTGTAATGCTACAATGGGTCCAGGTAATGAAGGTGAGTCTATGGTTCGTAGATTTTTTTGGTTTATGGATGAAACTAACATTGCACCATATGAGGATTGTTGTACATTGACAGGATCGAGTGAGCTACACTCTTTTAGAAGTTGTAATGCAGGTTCATGGAGTATCCACACACGACATATGGCGTGCTTTTGTTCATCATGTGTAGATGAAGATTGGGATGGGTGTGAGTCAAAGGAATGGGTTGACGAATGGTATACACATAGTTTGAGTCCACTTGCCTCCTATCATCCCCATGAATTACTACAACTGACAAAAATGGAACCATCCATTGACTTTGATCGCTTATCTGATCTAGTACAACTAGGTCAGTATTTTCCACACAAATAATCTCAAATTTAGTACTTTATTATAAATATTTAGTAAACTAATGTCCTCATTATGTTTATATCATTACAGGCCATATTTTTGCTGTTATTGCACCTGAAGACAATGAAGAAGGGACAGATTATTATTTGTGTCATTGTGTAGAGGCAAAAAAGAAACTGGATCACTCAGTTATCGATGGTGAAGAATTGGAATACCATATAGGAGCAGTGGTTGTAACTGGTACATGGCTTAGACGGTATGCTATGAAGAACCCTAGGTTGTGGTTGTTTGAGGATTGGGAGACACACAGAAAGATTCTTCATTATTCAAACCTCGTCGTTGCATCAAATGTCCACTTAATCAGATATGGGGGAAGACTGCAAAATAAAACTCTTTGGAAGGTTCTTGAGTCAGACCACGAGGCAATACTTGAGACAATCAAGGGTAGGGCAGACCCAATTGGTACATTGGACTAAATGGAGATACAAAATATCGTAACATGTCAAATTTATATAGCATTGTAAATTGGGTGGATTGTAAATTGCTCATGCATTACCCCGTATGTATAACGAGAAGTTTGTAGCATTTAATGACCATCCTTTACTTCATTCTCTCCTTTCATACCATCTTGATGCAGAGCTCTCCACTATCACCTTAAATACGCTAACTCAACTTGAGGATTCAAAAAGTAACTTGGAATCAACTCAAGGAATTAGTCCTATTCAAAGATCAAATGGAGTTCTCTGACTTTTTGACTAGGCCAATTATGGTGCAGGGCACCCTCCACTAGTAGAAATTTATGTTGCTTTGTTAGTGTTTGTAATAAATAAGATGGATATGTATAGATCATCCTAATTTTGGTTTGGAATCCTAATGTGTGATCAAGGATCTTTTGGCAAAGTTATAAGCCTAAGATACCTTAGGTCACAGGATTCACCTAGATAGTGACAAATTGCTAGGTTAGATTTGTGAGGTTTTAAAGGTTAATTGGCCTAGAAAATTGGTGTGCAAGTCTAGTTTGCTATGATATGGTTGTAAAAGGAACAAACCAAGAGTTGTTTCAGAGTCCTTAGGTCATATGAGGACCATCTACATGCTTGGGAGTGGTCAGGAAGTCCAGTGGTGAAGAATTCTAACTAAAGGCCAGGTTTAGGCGTAGGAAATTAGCGTGCAGGTCTAGTTTGCTATGGTATGGTTATAAAAAAAATAAACCAAGAGTTTTTTCAGAGTCCTTAGGTCATATGAGGAGCATCTACATGCTTTGGAGTGGTCAGGAAGTCCACTGGTGAAGATTTCTAACTAAAGGCTAGGTTTAGGCCTAGGAAATTGGTGTGCAGGTCTAGTTTGATATGGTATGGTTGTAAAAGTAACAAACCAAGAGTTGTTTCAGAATTCTTAGGTCATATGAGAACCATCTACATGTTTGGAAGTGGTCAGAAAATCCACTGGTGAAGAGTTCTAACTAAACGCTAGGTTTAGGCCTAGGAAATTGGTGTGCAGGTCTAGTTTGCTATGGGATGATTGTAAAGGGAATGAACCAAGAGTTTTTTCAGAGTCCTTAGGTCATATAAGGACCATCTAGATGCTTGGGAGTGGTCAGGAAGTCCGCTGGTGAAGAGTTCTAACTAAAGGCCAAGTTTAGGCATAGGAAATTAGCGTGCAGTTCTAGTTTGCTATGGTATGGTTGTAAAAGGAACAAACCAAGACTTGTTTCAAACTTCTTAGGTCATATGAGGACCATCTACATGCTTGGGAGTGGTCAGGAAGTCCACTGGTGAAGAGTTCTAACTAAAGTCTAGGTTTAGGCCTAGGAAATTGGCGTGCAGGTCTAGTTTGATATGGTATGGTTGTAAAAGTAACAAAATAAGAGTTGTTTCAGAGTTCTTAGGTCATATGAGGACCATCTACATGCTTTGGAGTGGTCAGAAAGTCCATTGGTGAAGAGTTTCAGTAATAAGTCACTTTTAGGCCTAGTTTCCCTAAAGCCAAAAAGACATTGAACTTTGATTAAGTGTCTAACTTTGCAAAGGGAGTTTATTAGGATAGAAACTCACTTAATTGATTGTGTTACACCATCCTAAGAGATTGAGAATACTCATAAGTCATTACAGGTGATTGGTGAATTGTGGGAGTCAAGTGAAGGGCACACTACTTTTCAGTTGTCACCTCTACATTAAATTAGGTCTGTGTCCAAGGTGAGTGTTAGGTTGTGCTGGAGTGGAGTTGAAAAACAAGGCTTTGGGATGTTAAATAACTTCGAAATGGGTGTCTAAAAATATCCTGATTGTGTCAAGATACCAAGTTGTGAATAAGTTAGAGTGGAAAATCGAGGTTGAGAAGGCTACAAGGAAAAGTATGTGCAGGTCTAGTTCACTATAGTACGGTCTTAATGAGAATGAACTAGTTGTTATTTCAGAGGCCTTAGGTCAAATGAGGACCATTTACATGCTTGGGATTGGTCAAGAAGTCCACTGGTGAAGAGTTTCAGCAATAAGTCACTTTTAAGCCTAATTTCCCTAAAGCCAAAAAGACATTGAACTTTGATTAAGTGTTTAACTTTGCGAAGGGAGTTTATTAGGATAGAAACTCACTTAATTGATTTTGTTACACCATCTTAAGAGATTGGGAATACCCTTAAGTCATTACAGGTGATTGGTGAATTGTGGGACTCAAGTGAAGGGCACACTACTTTTCGGCTGTCACCTCTGCATTAAATTAGGTCTGTCTCCAAGGTGAGTGTTAGGTGGTGTTGGAGTGGAGTTGGAAAACAAAGCTTTGAGATCTTAAATAACTTCTAAATGGGTGTTTAAAAATATCTTGATTGTGTCAAGATACCAAGTTGTGAAGAAGTTAGAGTGGAAAATTGAAGTTGAGAAGGCTACAAGAAAATTGTCGTGCAGGTCTAGTTTGCTATGGTATGGTTGTAAAGGGAACAAACCAAGAGTTTTTTTAGAGTCCTTAGGTCATATGAGGACCATCTACATGTTTGGGAGTGGTCAAGAAGTCCACTGGTGAAGAGTTCTATTTAAAAGCTAGGTTTAGGCATAGGAAATTGGCATGCAGGTCTAGTTTGTTATGGTATGGTCGTAAAAAAAATAAACCAATAGTTGTTTCAGAGTCCTTAGGTCATATGAGGACCATCTACATGCTTGGAAGTGGTCAGGAAGTCCACTGGTGAAGAGTTCTAACTAAAGGCTAGGTTTAGGCCTAGAAAATTGGCGTGCAAGTCTAGTTTGCTATGGTATGGTTTTAAAGGGAACAAACTAAGAGTTGTTTCAGAGTCCTTAGGTCATATGAGGACCATCTACATGCTTGGGAGTGGTCAGCAAGTCCATTGGTGAAGATTTATAACTAAAGGCTAGGTTTAGGCGTAGAAAATTGGCGTGCAGGTCTAGTTTGCTATGGTATGGTTGTAAAGGAAAAAAACCAAGAGTTTTTTCAGAGTCCTTAAGTCATATGAGGACCATCTACATGCTTGGGAGTGGTCAGGAAGTCCACTGGTGAAAAGTTCTAACTAAACGCTAGGTTTAGGCCTAGGAAATTGGTGTGTAGGTCTAGTTTGTGATGGGACGATTCTCAAGGAAACAAACCAAGAGTTGTTTCAGATTCCTTAGGTCATATGAGGACCATTTTCATGCTTTGGAGTGGTCAGGAAGTCCACTTGTGAAAATTTTTAACTAAAGGCTAGGTTTAGGCCTAGAAAATTGGCATGCAGGTCTAGTTTGCTATGGGATGATTGTAAAGGGAACAAACCAATAGTTGTTTCAGAGTCCTTAGTTTATATGAGGACCATCTACATGCTTGGGAGTGGTCAGGAAGTCCACTGGTGAAGATTTATAACTAAAGGCTAAGTTTAGGCCTAGGAAATTGGTGTGCAGATCTAGTTTGCTATGGTATGGTTGTAAAGGGAACAAACCAAGAGTTGTTTCAAAGTCCTTAGGTCATATGAGGACCATCTACATGCTTGGGAGTGGTCAAGAAGTCCACTGGTGAAGAGTTCTAACTAAAGTCTAGGTTTAGGCCTAGGAAATTGGCGTGCAGGTCTAGTTTGATATGGTATGGTTGTAAAAGTAACAAACTAAGAGTGTTTTCAGAGTTCTTAGGTCATATGAGGACCATCTACATGCTTTAGAGTGGTCAGGAAGTCCATTGGTGAAGAGTTTCAGCAATAAGTCACTTTTAGGCCTAGTTTCCCTAAAGCCAAAAAGACATTGAACTTTGATTAAGTGTCTAACTTTGCAAAGGGAGTTTATTAGGATAGAAACTCACTTAATTGACTGTGTTACACCATCCTAAGAGATTGGGAATACCCATAAGTCATTACAAGTGATTGGTGAATGGTGGGAGTCAAGTGAAGGGCACACTACTTTTCGGCTGTCACCTCTACATTAAATTAGGTCTGTGTCCAAGGTGAGTGTTAGGTTGTGCTGGACTGAAGTTGGAAAACAAGACTTTGGGATGTTAAATAACTTCGAAATGGGTATCTAAAAATATCCTGATTGTGTCAAGATACCAAGTTGTCAATAAGTTAGAGTGAAAAATTGAGGTTGAGAAGGCTACAAGGAAAAGTGCGTGCAGGTCTAGTTCACTATAGTACGGTCTTAATGGGAAGGAACCAGTTATTATTTTAGAGGCCTTAGGTCAAATGAGGACTATTTACATGCTTGGGATTGGTCAGGAAGTCCACTGGTGAAGATTTTCAGCAATAAGTCACTTTTAGGCCTAGTTTCCCTAAAGCCAAAAAGATATTAAACTTTGATTAAGTGTCTAACTTTGCGAAGGGAGTTTATTGGGATAGAAACTCACTTAATTGATTGTGTTACACCATCCTAAGAGATTGGGAATACCCTTAATTCATTACAGGTGATTGGTGAATTGTGGGAGTCAAGTGAAGGGCACACTACTTTTCGGTTGTCACCTCTACATTAAATTAGGTCTGTGTCCAAGGTGAGTGTTAGGTTGTGCTGTAGTGGAGTTAGAAAAAAAGGCTTTGGGAAGTTAAATAAATTTTAAATGGGTGTCTAAAAATATCCTGATTGTGTCAAGATACCAAGTTGTGAATAAGTTATAGTGGAAAATCGAGGTTGAGAAGGCGACAAGGAAAAGTGCATGCAGGTCTAGTTCACTATGGTACGGTCTTGATGGCAATGAACCAGTTGTTATTTCAGAAGCCTTAGGTCAAATGAGGACCATTTACATGCTTGGGATTGGCCAAGAAGTCCACTAGTGAAGAGTTTCAGTAATAAGTCACTTTTAGGCCTAGTTTCCCTAAAGCCAAAAAGACATTGAACTTTGATTAAGTGTCTAACTTTGGGAAGGGAGTTTATTGGAATAGAAACTCACTTAATTGATTTGTTACACCATCCTAAGAGATTGAGAATACCCTTAAGTCATTACAGGTGATTGGTGAATTGTGGGAGTCAAGTGAATGGCACACTACTTTTCGGCTGTCACCTCTGCATTAAATTAGGTCTGTCTCCAAGGTGAGTGTTAGGTGGTGTTGCAGTGGAGTTGAAAAACAAAGCTTTGGGATCTTAAATAACTTCTAAATGGGTGTCTAAAAATATCTTGATTGTGTCAAGATACCAAGTTGTGAAAAAGTTAGAGTGGAAAATCAAAGTTGAGAAGGCTACAAGAAAATTGGCGTGCAGGTCTAGTTTGCTATGGTATGGTTGTAAAGGGAACAAACCAAGAGTTTTTTCAGAGTCTTTAGGTCATATGAGGACCATCTACATGCTTGGGAGTGGTCAAGAAGTCCACTGGTGAAGAGTTCTATTTAAAAGCTAGGTTTAGGCATAGGAAATTAGCGTGCAGGTCTAGTTTGCTATGGTATGGTCGTAAAGGGAACAAACCAACAGTTGTTTCAGAGTCCTTAGGTCATATGAGGACCATCTACATGCTTGGGAGTGGTCAGAAAGTCCACTGGTGAATATTTCTAACTAAAGGCTAGGTTTAGGCCTAGGAAATTGGCGTGCATGTCTAGTTTGCTATGGTATGGTTGTAAAGGGAAAAAAATAAGAGTTTTTTCAAAGTCCTTAACTCATATGAGGACCATCTACATGCTTGGGAGTGGTAAGGAATTCCACTGGTGAAGAGTTCTAACTAAAGGCTAGGTTGAGGCTTAGGAAATTGGTGTGCAGATCTAGTTTGCTATGGGATGATTGTAAAGGGAACAAACCAAGAGTTTTTTCAGAGTCCTTAGGTCATATGAGGACCATCTAGATGCTTGGGAGTGGTCAGGAAGTCCACTGGTGAAGAGTTCTAACTAAAGGTCAGGTTTAGGCCTAGGAAATTGGTGTGCAGGTTTAGTTTGCGATGGGATGATTCTAAAGGAAACAAACCAAGAGTTGTTTTAGAGTCCTTAGGTCATATGAGGACCATCTACATGTTTGGAAGTGGTCAAGAAATCTACTGGTGAAGAGTTCTAACTAAATGCTAAGTTTAGGCCTATGAAATTATCGTGCAGGTCTAGTTTGCTATGGGATGATTGTAAAAGGAATGAACCAAGAGTTTTTTTAGAGTCCTTAGGTCATATGAGGACCATTTGGATGCTTGGGAGTGGTCAGAAAGTCCGCTAGTGAAGAGTTCTAACTAAAGGCCAGGTTTAAGCGTAGGAAATTAGCGTGCAGTTCTAGTTTGCTATGGTATGGTTGTAAAGGAAACAAACCAAGACTTTTTTCAGACTCCTTAGGTCATATGAGGACCATCTACATGCTTGGGAGTGTTTTGGAAGTCCACTAGTGAAGATTTCTAACTAAAGGCTAGGTTTAGGCCTAGGAAATTGGCGTGCAGGTCTAGTTTGCGATGTTATGGTTGTAAAAGGAACAAAATAAGAGTTGTTTCAGAGTCCTTAGGTCATATGAGGACCATCTACTTGCTTCAGAGTGGTCAGGAAGTCCACTGGTAAAGAGTTCTAACTAAAGGCTAGGTTTAGGCCTAGTGTCCCTAAAGCCAAAACGGTATTGAAGTTTGATTTTTTTGGGTTTGGAACAAAATTGTGGGTGATATAATAACATCATAACATCATTTTTCATCTATATTGAATGATTATATAATCTATTTTGCTTCAAATTTGGAAAGTTGTTGTAGGTGGTCATTTTGGTGCATTGAAATAACTCTATTTTGGTCTTTTTGATGATATAATGGGCCATTCAATGAATTTAAATAATTTTTTTCATTTAGTGGACCCTATGTAACATATGTATGATGTTACTAACCATTTGGATGCAGGATAAGTTGTTTTAGTGGGTGTACACCATGACGAAGAGTGGAAAAATGATACAAAATTGATGCCACAAGTGTAGCAGCAAAGGATCCGCCTTAACAAGGGTATAATTTTATTTGAAATAGCAGAAGTATATGTCAAATGAAAGATGAATCCACAAGGAGGGGTTCTGAAAATTAGTTTTGAGTTGTTTTTAATAAGGCCCTAGTTTTGAAGGCCTAGAGGGAGCAATTTGGGGCTTTTGGGTATAGAAAGCCTATAGGATCCAATTGACTTCAAATTTCTCTAATTAGGACCATATTAGCACTCTATGAAAAGTGGCAAGGTTGGGTGTTAAGTTTTTAATAGGGTTCCTTTGTAAAAGTGACCTATTACGTCTAGGAAGGAAAGTGGAGCAGCAGTTTTTGGGGGTTGTGTTCCAAATTAACCCTACCTAATTCTGAGATATGTTTTGTAAAACCATAAAAGGTATCTGAATATGTAATTTATTTTGGAAGTGTTTTGGGAAAACTAAGAGTTATTTGGGAAAAACTCGTTGGTTAAGACTACAAGGATAGAGAGCCTAAAGTGTGGATTGAGGGTAAGATCTTGGAGTAGGACTTCAAGAACCACTTGAACATTGTTAGATTCATATTTTAAGCCATATTGAATCCCTATAATAGTAAGGTAGTTGGGAGAAGTCAGATTGATAGGTTAGTGGCATATTGGCACTTGGGGCCACTTGGGTAAGGAACACCTTTGAGGAAACCAAGAAAACTTTATTTATAAAATAACCTCAATCTAACCTACCTATTTGCATCAAATTTTCAACCAAGCTATAAACAAATTGTTGAAGCATTAGTATCTAGATTTGTTAGAATTTCTTTAAAAAATTATCATTGCAAGAACAAGAGCCACTTAGGCTTCTTACATATTATATTTATACATTTATGCATTCATTTCATTACTTTTGTTATTATTACAGTTAAGGAATTGACTTTTATTGAGGACAGTGACTAGCATTTGTAGCACAGTTAGCAAGTTAAACATACAAGCATAACTATAAGGCATGGGAAATTTACAAAGCAAAGACATGAACATAAACATAATTTAGTATACATCAATACACCAAACACATGAATTGCATACCTAAAACATAAAAAATATATATTTGTAGGGCATGAAGTCAAATATATATGTCCAATAATGTCATACATTGAATATATTCAGTAAAACTGGCTTCCTCAAAGCCAAATGGATGTACAATGTATCACTAATACAATATACAAAAAATATGTCCACTAATGCCATATAGGCATACAATCCATATCCCTAATCTAGTCCTTTCCCGCTAGGGGAAGAAAACAAATCCCGAGCTGTCTTCAATCATCGCGTCGATGGAGATGCAGTGGATGCCGTAGTCTTCCGAGTGTGCTCACTCGTCCTCCTATCTAGACTCTTCTGTAGCTCGACCTGATAAAAAATAAAATTAGATAGAGATAACTAATATACATCAAAATTGAATTATACAATGACATAAAATTGAATATTGGCTTACCGCTAGCAGATAGTCACTATGTTCATCCACTGAAGGCGCATGCTGGCGATCTGGAGTCATAAGTCCCTACAACAATGATCAAAATAATAATTAAAATACATACATGGATATCATTATAAAATTCAATACAAACTATTAAAATAACAATTAAAGTTAAGTGATCTCTTTCATACCTCAGTCAGTGCTTCAGAACTAGCTACTGCTGCAGCTACTCCATGATCCAAAGTATCATGGATAGAAGGAGGAGTCTCTAATGTCAAAAGCTGAAAATGAAACAAAAAAATTAAATTATGTAGTTATCAAGATTACATATATTTTTTACAACCCTACTAATGAGTAAATGATACCTCTGTGAAGGTTCCACCGCGTCCTCCGGTGTGTGGCGGCGAAGTGTAAAAGGGAACATTAGGATCATTGCCACTTCCACTGCCACCATCACTGTCACTGACACTCTTGCCCTGAATTTTCATCATAAGCAATAGATACTACAAATTAAATAGTTATTCTTTTATAAATGAAATATGATCAAAGCAATTTCATGAACTTGGAAATATTTACCTGTGTGTCAATGCCAAATGTCGTATTTAGAAAGCTATCGATCATAAATCCAGGATCATCTTCCTCTCTCTCGCCAGTACCATATGTGCACAAGCATCCACATGACTGACAAATATGGCCCCTCGAGGATTGACCATGGTCACCCTCAACTAAAGGAGTGGCACACTGAATGAGAGTCTGTGTCAGAGCACTAATTGTGCCTAGTGTGTCTGTCTCTACATGTTCCTTCACAGCAGAAGGAATACTAACATGATCTGCCTGTGGCTTGCCAATAACAGGCCTAGGTGCATTAGGGTCACGATGTTCCCCTTCTCGATCAAATGATGACCCCCCTCCTCTACCCTGAGAATCTAGAATGTCAAAATAATTTGGCACCTCTTTGAGTACAAACTCACAATAGAGTTTCCTCAAGAAATATATAGGAACTTCATGATTGTTACAAGGAGGCACATCAAAGACCATCCACCATCTATCCCAAAAATTGTTTTTAATGTCTTCATTTGTGCACCAATGAATTGGGAACCTCTTTGTTGTAGTTCTAAGAGTATTTGCGTCCCCTGGTTTTTTAAATAGCAAACAAATGTCATCTTTTGTGATTTTTTTCTTCTTTATGTCGGCATAAGATAATTTATTTGCATAATATCTTTTTTGTTCTTCTCTTTTATCCTGCCATATATTAAGTTGCGCACTAACCGCGCTTACGTGGGTCAAGATTGTTTCTAATGATTTTGCAAGACTTTCCCATCCCAGATTTGTACCTCTAGAATCTTTTAACCTACTAATTAAATATTCTAATTCTTTTTGCCCTTTTTCAATTTGGTTCATCAAATTTTCTTAGGTTCCAGGAGGAGGTTTCTCAATTGTTGGAGGAGGCAATTCAGGTTCATTTTGTTCTTCATGAGGAGATGGAGGGTTTGGAGGAGTGTTTGGTGGAGGGTTTGGTGGAGGGAGATTATTTCTTCCTGAAAATTAAAAAAATTACATTTTAAAATCTTCACTATACAAAGAATTTAAACAAAAATAAATTAAAGCAAAATAAATTGCAAAAAAACTAAAATTTTTAAACAAATAAGAGGCATAAGTTGTAGAAACACTTACCTCTTCTTCTCAATCGACTTCGTTGATGCAGTGGAGCCATTTGATCAATGGATGAAGAAAAATAATAGCAGTAGGTGGAAGGCGTGCGCGCTTTGGGAGGTTTTCTTCACTGCACATGTGGGTTTGAGAAAGCAAAATAAGTTTTGGGCTTTCTCAAACCCGCATTTGCCATTTATATTGGCTTTTTCAAAGTGCGTGCGCACTATAGCACGCACGCACTTTGTTTTGGATTGCCCAAGCCTAAGGCTCGGGCAACCCAAGCCATATAGGGCGCACGCGCTTTAGTGCGTACGCACTATGTGCGATGGGGGGCCAAAAAGAAAAGTGGCATCTTTTTGGTCCCCCATCTTTGTGCATATACCCCAAGATCAACCTCAAATTTGACCCTGTGGGCCTAGATCTAGTCACAATCAGGATAGGAGGTCTCGGGGATGCTCGGAGACCTAAAAATGATATCAGAATAAGACAGAATGCCAAGGATAGGCATAAAATCCTATAATGACTATGGTGAAGGCCAGGAGGACCTATTTGTAAGTCCTACCTAGAAAATAGAGCCATGGAAGAGGGAGATTAAGGAGAATCCTCGGGATCCTAACCCTAATTTCACCTAGAATGAAGCAAAAAAGAAGTGGAAAGCAAGGAGAAAGCCAAATCAAAGAAAAGATCAATTCAAGGCATTTGATATGACCCCAAACCACTTACTTGGAGGGCTAAATGCTCTTAACATGGAAGTGCTTCCATTTTAAGATGATACAATTACTTTTAATTTAAAGTTTCTATATTTTTATTAAAAGAACACATTTATATGTGTACACCCACTTGATCTTGATTAATTATAAATTAAAAGGGATTTGTGCTTTCAAAAATACTATTTTGTCTTATCTTACCTAACATCTCCCTTTTTCCTCTTAATCCTCACCACTCATCTCTACCCAACCTTGATTCTCCTTCATCTCCTTTTGCCTCTTCATCTCATCCACCCATTCTTTTGCCTCTTAATCTCCACCCTCCATTCTTGAGGCAATTCCTTTAAAAGGGAGCTCTTCCTTGGCTCAAGGGTCCAAAATCTTGCACATTTGTTAATCTAGATCATCTTAAGATTTTTCATCTAACATTCTCTTACATTCTTAGATTACTTTTTCTAATTTGAATTCTTAGTTTCTCATAGCTTAGCTTCATTTCTAGCTTAATCTTGCATTGTTAATCTAGTTTTTCTTTCTTGCATTACTTCAATAGAATAGCTTTGCATCTTCATTCAACAATACTAGTTGCTTGCATACATTCTTAGCTTAATCTCTCATTCTTATCTTGCAGTCTTATATCTTAGCTTCATTCTCTAACTTTGAATCTTCCATTTTGGAGTAGTCAAGTCACTAATCCTCTATGGCAATTTGATGAACATCATGAGAAGGATTAAACTCGCTTCAACTAGGAAGCTATGAGCCACTTCTTGATATATCCTATTTCATGGATTCTCTCAAGTATAATTGTTCATACAAGTGTGTCACACTTTTGATCACACATTTTTGGCACCCACCGTGGGGCTGATTATTCAAATTTAGCTCTATTTCTTGCATTTTCAATTATTTGTTGTCGCAGGTTTGTCATTTTGTTTTTGCAGGACAAAGAGTCGTACAAAACTTCATACTATAATTGGATGACATTGCAGTATACTACCAAGCGAAATTTCCTAGTCTTTAGAATATCGCCCTACTTCTCTATGGAATACCGCCTGCTTTATAGAGAAATATCATTCTGATACTCTAAGGTATATCATTTAGACCTAAAATATCATCTCGCTTCTTTAAGGTCTATTGTATGTGTAAGATATAAAATGTATGGTATGGAATGGATCTTAAAGATGTAATATAAAATAGTGTAGTGGATAGGAATGGGGGAATGTAAGATCTACTTGTTAATCCAAATTCCCAAAGGAAAGATCCAAATTGATCAACCAAATTAGAATGGTTAATGTAAAAATGAATCAATCGATGAAGAATATGAATAAAGGAGAAAACCTTATATTCTGTTGTAGAAAGTATGTATTGAAATCTTGATTGAATTGAAGACAAGTACTAACCTCAAAATATGACTGATCTAGAAAATGCTATTTTCTGGTGTTTATGCACAGTTTTGAGAAATTCTGCAACTGAATCTGGCCTGGAAATGCAGAAATAGAGAAAACCTAGAAACCTTTTGTTTTTCTAAAGAAGGTCAACCTTGACCTGAAACAGGGGTAAGATCTTACCCCATGGCACAATCTTACCCCTAAAATTTGACCTTGACTTGCACTGTTCTGACGAAAAATTTGTTCACGGATCTTGGAAGTTTGCTGAAAAGGGTACTCATATCTGAATTGCAATTCGTTGTCCTGCACTTGTACCTACAAGAAAAATAGTTTTGTTTGTTGGATGAGGGGTTTGCCTTGGTGAAACCCCAGTTTTATAATTGAAATTGTAGCAATAAACAAAGTAAATGGAACAATTCACCTTGCTTATATTGAAATCCTTGTGGAGGATTTGAATCCTTGAATCCACAAGAATGGAGGCTCCAAATTAATGTAGAATTTTATGTAGGATGTCTCAAATCAATTTCATTAGATCTTCAACACCAATCTTGAATGGATCTTGGAAGAGGAAGAAGCTTGAATGGAAATGGATGGAGAAATCTTCAACAAGAGGGCTCCAAAGAGATTGAATCCTTCAATAGCTATCAATAGATCTCCTTGATGAATTGGATCTTGAATGATTGAATGCTTGAATGCTTGAGGATGAATGAATGCTTGAATGCTTTCCTTCTCCTTCTTTATTTCTTGATGATTTCTTGATCACTTGATTTCACTTGCTTGAATTCTATGGATGGTGGATGTATTTCACACTTGATTGATGGATGGAAATGAGAGGAGGAAGGCTTCCTTTTATACAAGTCTAGGGCACAAAATTCTAGAGAGGCCGACATAGGATAATCAAATTCCAATTTAGCCTTTACTCTTGGAAGTGGCCCTAGATTAAATATAATTTAAGATTTTACCATTCTAAAATTTGAAACAGCCGACCCAGAAGCAGGAAATAAAACTTTCTGAAGCCCGACATCTTGAAACCTCTAGAATTTGAAATTTGGACCCAGGGTTAGGGTCTAGGTCAACTCTGACCTAGGTCAAGGTCGAGGTCAACTTTGACCTAGGTCAGGGTTGAGGTTGACCTTGACCCAAAAAGTTGACCTTGACCCTGAGGTCAAGAATCTCAGATCCTCAGGATAAGGTGCCAGAAAAAGGTTGGAAACAGGTGAGGAGAGAAGCAGAATAGGGAGAAAAAGCTAGATCCAGTCAAAGACCCACTCAAGGTGTTTGGCATGACCCCAAATCACTTACTCGGAGGGATAAACCGGTCCTAACTAGAAGTGCTTCCATTTTCTAACAATACAATATGATTTTCTGACAGATTGATTAAATATCACCCAAATTTAATTTTGGTCATAGTTCAAGTTCTAGCTGAGATTGCTTGGATTTTCTTGTACTTTTTAATTTTCTAGTTTCCTAAGAGCAACTAAAAAGTGATCTTGAATTGTTTTTATTTCATTTTGCATACTTTTTGTGCCCTAACTTGTGGTTTTGTAGGATTTTCTTGTCAAAGATCTCAACACCTTCATGATTACTAATTCTTTGTGATGTAGGATGCTTGTCAAAGACTCAATCTTGAAACTACTAATGTTATTTGTCTTGTAGGTTGCCTTGGAGATGCAAATCAACATTTTTCTTTCTTACATTTGATTTCTAGGCACCTAGATTAACTAGAAGGCTTCTTGTCTTGTGATTGGTTGAGTAGTAGGAGAGTATGCTCTTTTCCTTTTGGAAAATAAAAAATCTTGACCTACTTGGTTGATCACTTTGAATTAGTCTTGGATTTAAATGAACATGTTCTTGATGTGTTTGGGAGGCACTATGGAGTAGGAGAGTATGCTATTTTCCTAATGAAAAATTAGAAATCTAGACCTCCACTAGCTATCCATTTCTTTTCTTGGATCTACCTTTAGAGGGCCTGCCAAGAGAGATATTTTGAGAATGACCCAAGTGGGGAAGAAGAAAACCCAACTGCTCCATCCCACTATAATCAAAAGATTCCTTCAATCTAAAGAGAGGGAAGACTTGGCTATTTTCTATTCCTAATGCTTCTTCATGTGTAGGGCCTAATTGCCTAAATCTTGCTAAGAAAGACTACACTTGATTGGGCATTTGTAGGGCCTTCTTGGTCTAAATCTTGTTTACAAGACTACAAGGGGAGTACATTCACTTTGTATAGGTCCGAAAGGTCTAAATCTTTCTTGTGAAACTATGCATTTTGGGTGCTTGTAGGGTTATAGGCCTTAATTTCACTTGTGAAACTACAAGGGGTAGTCATGAACAAAGATTCTTACTAAACACCTTAGGACTTAAAGGTTATTCTTTTGGCTGTGTGAATTCCTTTGTGCAAGGATTGATCCAAGTGGACTTTAGCTAGATCACCCCAAGATACTCACCATATGTACTCCCTTGGATGAAAATCCATGACAAAGCCAATATCACTTTGTGTGAGGTGAAGGAGTATAAATTTGTGGGCAATGGTTGAAACACTTCCCGATTGACCTTAGGTAGTTTTTCTTGATGTGCTTTAATTTACTAAGACCCATGAAAATATTTGTTGAGCATACTTTTGATATACTTGACATATTGTTACCTTGCAAGACCTCACACATGCTTGTATCCACAAGGTTTATTTGTCCCTTTTTGGATTGTTTGAAGACTATTTTTTGTTCACACAACTTGCTTTCAAAACAAACGTTGTCTAGGAAATGCTCCAAACTTGTCAATCAACTTTGCAACTCTTTGTAATTAAATTTTGGACTAAGCTCAAACATTGTCAACATTGCTTCTCTATTGTGATCCTTAGCTCATCTTGTTATTTGGTATATTCCAGTATGTTAGGAATTGGCTCTAGCTAGAAAAGATTACTTTGATCTCTTGACTACATTCTTGGCTAGTAGAATATTCACTTATCCATCATCTTATTGATTATCTCTCTTGGATTCTCTATCCTGTATTTTCTTGTTCAAAAGTGTCATACACAGGGATCTACTCGTAGCTTGGACATTTTGTGCAAAGTTATCTTTTCTATATCTCTTATAATTTTACACTTTGGACAAGTGAACACTTTTTCTTACCTAGTTTGAACATCAAGTCATCCTAAGTCATTCTATTTGGATTTTGACAATATTCTTTCATGTCGATCATAACTAGATATCAGATCTGTGAAGGAAAGAAACTCAAAGCTACCTTTGACAAATCAGCTAAAGATCCTATATCTTAGGGCTTCAAACCTTTTGCTAATATCTCTCGTGAATCTACATTATCCTCTCCTAGGTTGGCACATAGTGTTTCTTGCACTCTGATCATGAAATATTAAAATAAGAGGATGGGGGAATTCCTAAAAAAATTGGGTGACAAAAACTTTGGACAAGAAAACCAAGACCATCACAACTCACAACATGGCTCTCAACATACTAGACTTGAATCATGTGGTTCACAAGGTGGTGATTCAAATAAAAAAATAACTAAGGAAGATATCTTGCAATTTTAGAAAGATGAACGCTTGCAAACACTTATGAAGTTGACCTTGAGTCAAAACAAAGATCAATACTTCTTGCATTTGGCCTCGCAAGGAGTTAAGCTACCTCATAGCTTTGATGTTGACAATTTGATCAAGAAAGAGGAACCATCTGAAATGGAAATCATGAAGAAATAGACAGACAAAATGATGAAACAAATGATACACTTAGAGAAGGAAAGAAACAACCAAGCACATCTTTTTCTCTTGAGGCTATATGATCATTTCCTTTTGACAAACATCTATACATGCCTCCTTTTCCTCAAAAGGTTGAATATCCTAAGTATGAAAAGTATGATGGTAGTAAAGACCCTCATGATCATATTAGGGAGTTTTGTGCAGTAAGCATTGAGCTCTTGCATTAACCCACTTATCTTATGAAACTCTTTCCTAGGAGTCTTAGTGGTCAAGCTATGGAATGATTCACCAAACTATCTCCTCCTCTCAAATCTTTTTCTTAGATAGTGCAAAGATTCATCCAACAATACTCCTCTAATATCCAACATGCTATCACTATGCTTGATCTTTGCAACATCAAACAACGTCAAGGTGAATCCTTTGTGGTTTTCCTTCAAGGATGATGAAATCTATACTCGCGTTATTATTGATAGATTCTTAAGACTGAGAAGATTGATATATTCACCAATGCTTTGGTTCCTGAAATGAATTACGAATTAAAAATGCAAACTCATGCTTCATTTGATAAACTGGTTGAGCCATCTATTCGCATAGAGGATGTCCTTGTTCATAAGGGTGATATCACTCTTCAATATAAAGAGCATAAATCCTCTTCTAACAACCAACATAATAAGGATAAGAACAAATTTTGGAACAAAAGCAAGGATGTCGTCAATGATGGAATTGCAGTTGCAACTTCAGTGTCTACTGCTACTAAGGCTAAAGAGTCATCTTTCAATCTATCTACTATTGTGAAAGCTTAAACTAATAAGCCTTTGGCCTCTAAGCCTAAGAGAAACTTTACTCCTCTTGGAGAATCACTTGAAAACAATTTGAAAATGCTTTTGACTAATCAGATTATCACTTTTCCTAATAATTCAAGACCCTATGATCCTAAGATAAAGCCTAAATGGTGGAACAACAACCACTATTGTGATTATCATCGCAACAAAGGCCACAAGGGTAATGAATGCATGAAACTTAAGAATCGCATCTATGATCTAATCGATAATGAGACTATTGTGGTTGACCCCCACAAGAAAACAATGATCATAAGGCTTTCAAGGAGCCTTTTCCTAAATTTGAAAAAGGGGAGTCTTCTAAGGCAAAGGATAATAAGGTTGCCTACACCTACTCTAATAGTGACAATGTGATCAACATGCTTGAATATTTTGATCATACTAAGGATAAAGCTAAAGATGAATTGTCTAATGTGGTCACCCACTCTCAAGAAAAAGACACTCTATCAAGAGAAGCCTCATCTTCCTCCTCTGCTCCTAAGCAAGCTACAACCTCAACATCTAGGTCATCTACCTCGTCAGTTGCACAAAACTACAACCTCGTTGACCAACTTCAACATACCTCAACTCATATCTCAATACAAGTGAGATGCTTGAAATCTCTTCTACTCATAGGGAGATCCTTGATCAAGTCCTTATTGCAACTAATGTACCTAAGGACCTATATGTTGATAAGTTCCAGTCCATGGTCAGTCACCTCGCTTCACCTCCTTATCTCACTTTCTCTGAAATAGACAAAAAATCTGTTAGCTATCCTCATTATCAACCCCTCCATATTGATGTTTCCATCCACCAGTACAAAGTTAATCATGTTTTAATAGATGGAGACGTGGGTTTGAACATCTACACTTTTAGTCTGGTTAAAGCTCCCAGTTTCTCAGAGCATGTTGTTGATCCTTGAGGCAAAATATTTATCAAAGCATATGATGAAGATGAACATTCTTATAGAGGCATGGTAGTCTTACCTATTCAAGTAGGTCTTGTTCAGTAGTACATCATCTATCAAGTCCTGGATATTCCTTTAGCATACAACATACTTCTAGTTCATCCTGGATGAATTTCCAGAACATTTCCTATAGAGCCAAAAATAGGGGAATCATACACATCTAACATAGAAAATTAGTAATAATATTGTTATTATAATTGTGCTATAATTTCATCTTGAGTATCCATACAAAAAAAATGCACATACTTGCCCCACCAAACAATCTATCCATATGAGAGGGAGGGAAAATTATCTTGGTCCTCCCTCTATTAAATTCAAGTTTTACTTTCTTTTTCTCCCGATCTTTGTATGGCGCTTGCTTTGTTTGCTTTTTGCCAGCCACAAGTATTATGCTTTCTCTAGCATTCAAAATTTCCTTTCTGAGTAACCTTGTTTAGTTATTGAATAAAATTTGTTCTTCCCCTTATAATAAATTTCCATAACCTTTCGATATTTGCATCTTTTGCCCTGATTTCGCTTCTTTGACTTCAATTTTTGGACTTGCCTATTACTATTTTCTTTTTGTGTCCCATTTTGCTTCATTTACTTTAATATTTGGATGGTGGAACAATTCCGTGTAATATTTACTCTGCTTGATATAATCTTGGTTTCGGTTAGCTCAAATTTTGTATTCTTCTGAGTAATGCATGCTTTTCTTTCAGTTTGAATCAAAGCTTTTTCATTCAACTATTTGTTTTCTTCCCGGCAATGAGTTTTGTTCTTGTTTCAAACATTTGCCTAAGATATACTGATATTTCTCATACTGTTGTAGAAGCCCTATTTAACAAATTCCTTTTCGTAAATAATCTACAAACGTTTGATCATCAGCCATTGAGATCACATTTCTTTAAGGGATTCCCAAATTTAAAAAATATGCCCTGTTTATTATGCTGTGATCACTGTTAGAAATTTTTTATTGTTTATATATATATTTTTAAAATAATAGATGTTTTGTAATAAAATAACAGGATATTCTTCTTAATAATAGAATATGGATAGAGGTATTTTATCAGATACTGTAGTTGTAAATTCTCTGGTAGACATGTATACAAAATGTGGAAGCATAGACAAGGCACGCCAATTGTTTGACAAAATGCCTAAAAGAAATGTAGTTTCATGAATTCTATAATCAGTTGGACAAAGTTTCTTGTTACACTGTTACATATAGTGTGTATTGTTATTGGTAACATCGAAAATCATACTATGAAGGGGTTGAGAGTCTATCACTTCTCTGATTTACATACATAAAATGTTTACATATATATGATAATGGGACTCAATGCATGTCTTCCTTGTATACTATCAAGGGTTTGTGACTACAAATCTGATTGCACTCACAAGGACTTGGTAGTCTACTTTGATTTATGAGGATTTGTTTGAGGTGTAGAGTTGATACTCCACCATTGTAAGGAGTTGATGTTTTGGATTGAATAAGGAGACAGGTTTCAAGTGGTTTTTTATAACCCATAAGGATTTTTCCGCTCAGAAATATATGTGTCATGTGATGTCTTTTGTCTCTCATTCTGTTACATATTAATGTGGTCTTTATGTCAATGCCTTGATATTTTAGTTTGTTCAAAAAAGGTGTTCATAGTTTAAAGTGTTCAAATCTGTCATTGTTTAAAGTGTTCAAATCTGTTCATAGTTTAAAGTGTTCAAATCTGTCATTGTTCAAATGTGTGTGATAGAAAGCTAATTTCCAATAAACAAACTAAATTGTCAATTAAAGCTCCAAGTTCAGCTTATAACTTAATGGAGTGACACTCAGATTAACTGAACAATCAAACTAATTTGACTAAGCAATCAACCTTGTCTAATAACCAATAACTCCTAATCAAAGTAGTTGAGACTATATTTTGTCCACAAAACATGAAGTCTGGAATAGTTAATTGAGTGCTAATCACAAATAGGACTTCTTACATAGATGGGCCATATTCTCATGTCTACCTACATCCTCCATGCCGATCTCTCTTTTGTACACGGGTCTGGATCTGCTGGTGTCATTGCTATGCCATTAGTGTGAGAACACTAGTGGAACAGCTAGGTAAAAAATGCTTAAGAACTAGAGCTATGGTAGGAATTGGAGCAAGAAGATGTGATGTCACCATTGAAGCTGTGAATAGTCCATTTTTTCAATTATGAGGAAATTGAGTAGATTGAAGACTTTCTATTGACTGAGGGAGGGTACAAGCAATACAATTCATCATCAATTTGTCATATTTTAACTGAACCAATGAAGAAGGTGGATCTTGAATAGGTAGACTTCCTCACAAGAGGAATTTGTTGTATGATGGTTGTAGATACTTCAATAACTATATGTGTTGATTGGATATGTGTTGAGTACTTACTTTTCAACACATGATAAATTTCAATTGTTTTCACTTCCATGCATGTAATCTTATATTCAGTATTTTGCCAATGGATCTTTTGTCACTCAACATATAGAACTTTTTTAGTTTTTCTGTACTTCAATTGCAAAGACTGAAAGAAATATGACAGGCTGAGTTGTACCTTTTTCAGGATTTCAACAAAAGATCCTTTCTTAAATGTGAAAATGTGCTCTGTCAGCAATTAGTAAAGACTCAGTTTTCAGTTGGGCAACTTAAAGTTTAAAATAAGGCAGCTGACTCTTCAGTTGGAATGTAATAAGTTTAGAGAGAAAGCTTTCTTTACATTTATTGAGTTTTGCCTCCTCTTGCTTGTCATGTTAGGATCATTTTTCTGTCACTCAAACACAAACTAATCAATGGAGACAGATCTTTATTACTGAATGAATAACATGTGGTTGCAGCAGAGAACATGAGGTGTGCAAAAACCTGAGAATGTGGTCAATAGAGCTGTTATTCTCCTTGTTATTCCAAAATAATGCCAGCTGTCTCCTAAATAATTCCATTTCTTAGTTTTCTGCACAGTCTCATTAGTTTGTAGTCTTTTCTTCATAAATCTATTATTGGAAGGTTTTCAGTTCTATAAGTTACAGGTGGCATGTATTTAAATGATGCAACATTTAATTTTCAGTTATCAAGAAAATTGAGAGTATAATGGCCTATTAGCCAAACTATGCTAAAGAAATTTTATTATTTTCATGGAGTCTTGTAAACAAATATGGATCTGCATTAACATCTTGGCTAGAGGGGTTTATTAACTAGTTAAATATTTTAATGGGATTAATAGTTATGTTTCTGACAAACTTAATTTTTGTAATGTAGGTACCAACAATTTATTTTCATGGATAGAACTACATCTCGTCCAATCCCTCAACATAGTTTCATGAATTTCACCTCAATGCTTTCAGAAGACAACATAGGTGAAAATTTGATTTCCTCTAGTGATGACTATTACCCAGAGTTTGTTCCTAGTACACAAGTGAACAATGAAGAAGTGGTAATTGAAAAGGAAATTCAAACTAGTGAAGCAGATGTTATAGAAAGTCAATATTCTATGCTTCCTCAAACAACTCCTCAAACAAAAAGCAGAGTTCGTTGGAGCATTGTAGACACAATGGTTCTAATTGAAGCAAAAAGAATTGAGAGAGAAACATAATCAGCTGGTGGTGCAATGAGGAAAACATTAAATGCCACTAAAAAGTGGAAAATTATTCAAGAATACTGCTCTTCTCATGATGTTCTTCGCACAACAAACCAATGTCGAGATCGTTGGGAGCATATTCAGCCTGACTACAAAAGGATCAGAGACTATGAACACAATATTCCATCTGGGCATGACAGTTATTGGAACATGACAAGTCGGGAAAGAGTTGATAAGAAACTTCCTGCAAAGTTCATTGTTGAACTTTATGATGCAATGGAGACCACATTTGGTAAGGATCGAGCCATCAATCCAGGAAATATTACTATTGACTCATCTGATACAAGTTTTGCATTTGATGAGAATAATTCTATAAATGAAGATAATCCATTGCAGGAACCTGAAACACCAAACATAGAAAGTTTTGAGCAGCCTAACAATGGTAATGAAAGAGACAAACAATGCACGAGGAAAAAATGAAAATCTATTTCGAATGTAACTGACATGAAGGATGTTATTGCTGATAACAATAAGTTGTTGATTTCTGCTTTGCATATGGCTGAAGAGGGGCGCACAAAACGACATGAACAACGCATGAATAAAGATGATTTGATTGAAGAAAGGTTATTGAAACTTGAAAAGCAGAAAATTAATGTCCAAATGAGCATGGTTTCAGCACTAAATAATATTGGTCAAGCAATGTTGAAAATCGGTGCATCATATGCCAAAGAAGATTGAATTTGTATTTTTTAGTTGCATAAATCTATGAAATAAAACTAACAAGTTGTATGGAACTACTTATGAATAATGTTCATCATTTTTCAACTATAATAAAATTTACCTTTGTAGCAATTGCATTTTTTGTAGTGATTCTTTGTCATTGATTAGGCTTGTGTATGGTAAAATTGATGGACCACCAAATTTTTGTTTGCAGTAATGCATATTGTTATGTAGAATGGTATCATTGTTTTTGTAATTACACTATATATACTGTACTTTTAGAGCATTGAAGTTGCTTTATTTTTTCTAATACACTTTTTCATTAATAAGTTTTGATTTTGCAGTACAAGTGATGGATACAAATAGCAGAAAAAGAGTCAGGGTATTGTTACAATGTCTTTTAGTGATACAACAAATTGCATTGCAAGTTTTTTATGATGTTGAAGATTCAACAAATATATTAAAGAAATATAAGAAAGAATCATCACATGCTTCTCATTGTTTAGATGATGAGGAGGAAGATGAAATAAATTTGGAGCTTTATGCAATATGTTATGAACAACAAAATGTACTCCTCAACTCAAATTTTTCTAATTCTCAATGGAAAGGGAAGGTCAGTGGTGAGTGGTATATCAAACCACGTTCCTTGCATTGGTGGAACCATTATATTTTTGAAGTTAAGTGTGATGACAAGCGATTTCGTAGTATCTTTAGGTTGCCATATGCATTATTTCAATTTCTATGTGAATCATTGAATGAAGATCTTAAACAAGGTGATATACCTCTATCCTTAGCAACATCTATCAAGAGTAGGGTTCTTCCAGTTGAGAAACAAGTTGCTATTGCTATTTTAAGACTGTCATCTGGAATGTCTATGATTAACATCAGTGAACTTTTTGGGTGTGGAAAGTCAACAGCTGCAAGAGTTGTGACAAAGTTCATAAATGTTATGCAAGGTAAATTTCGATACTATATACAATGGCCAAATGACCATTCAACACTTGAACTAGTTAAGCAAGGATTTCACCAAAAACAAGGCTTTCCAAATTGTTGTGGGGCTATAGATGTAACACATGTTGATTTTGAGCTTCCAGCGAATGAATGTTCATCTGATTGGTATGATCGTGATCACAAATACAGTATGTCATTACAAGTAATTGTTGATAGTAATATGCGTTTCATGGATGTTTTTACAGGTTGGCCTGGATCTATCAATGATGCTAGGCTCCTAAGAAATTCTGCCTTCTACAAGTTATGTGAAGGTGGAGAGAGGTTAAATGGAAGTTCAGTTTCTATTGGTTCATCAAATATAAGGGAGTACATTGTTGGAGATGGTGGATATCCATTGTTACCATGGTTAATCACACCATTTAGTGGAGCTGCAACAGATGATAAAAAATTATTTAACTTTAAACTATCTTCAACTCGTATTGTTGTTGAACGTGCATTTGGAAAGCTAAAAGGTGTTTGGCGGATTTTGAATTCAAAAATGTGTCATCCAAATCTGCAAATGCTACCAAAGAATATTTTTGTGTGTTGTATTTTGCATAATATTATGTTGACATATGAAGAAGATGACAATGAAGTTAGCGACTTTGACGACCATGACAATAATATACCAAACAATGAAGCAATACCCAGGGATTCTATTGCAGGGTTAGCCCGAATGGCCTTAATGGAATTCATTAATGGTAATGAAAATATTGTGCGTCAAAATAATTAATTATTGAGTTTTGATCAAACCTCTTTGAAATCTTCTTACCTAATGTAATAAAAATGTTGTGCATCACAACAATTGAAGACTTGAATTTTGTTGAAGACTATTTGAGATCTTCTTATGATTTGTTTTGCATTGTTGTTTCCCTTTTTTTTTGTATCATATATTTACAAATCTGGTAGTTATTGATTGGATACTTCTCTATTATATACAATAAAGTAAAATGTGTTATTTCTATGTTACTTTCCTTGTTGTATTTATGCAAGAAGTAATTTCAACCTACTTATTTCGATTATAAGAAAATTGGAAATAATAAACTACTTGAAAAATGCAACAACATACAGTTAAAATGTATCTAAAATGTAATCAACATATTGTTTATTGTGAGAATTTGAATAAATATTTGTAAATGTAATGCTGTATGAACCAGGCAATGTTTATAATCCAGAATTTATCATGTGTCAAAAGTTAGATCCATTTTTGCCCTCATGTTTTGACCAGTCAAGTAAATAAAATGTATTCAAAAGTTATGTCTTGTTAATCATACAGGATTCGTAATTTGTGTTGTAATGAAAGAAACTAAAAAAATTTTCTTTTTCAGCCAGGCATGCCTGCTTCTTCTTTTTTAATGCATCTCATGGATACACTATGAAATTCATAATTTTTTATTTCCAAATCATTAATAATTTAAAAATGAATGAATTGAATTTTTTAATCATACAGAATTCGTAATTTGTGTTGTAATGAAAGAAATTTCTAAAAAAAATTTCTCTTTCAGCCAAACATGCCTTTTCTTCTTTTCAATGCATCTCATGGATACACTATGAAACTCAGAATTTTTTATCCCCAAATCATTAATAATTTAAAAATAAATAAATTAAATTTTTTTAAAGTTGAAGCTAAAAAATAAGCAGAATTATTAAATTTCATGGGGCCACCTGCTCCACAAAAAGTTCCTAAAAATATTGAGCAGTCGCTGCTAATTAAAATTAGCCTAACAGCCGCATGGGGACCTGCCCTTAGAACCTAGAAACATTTAAACTGGAATCTAATAAATTTAATCTAAATATTACGATTTAATGATAATACACGGATACATTCATGTTTGAATTTGACTAGCTTACTCACAGGAATTTACTAGGTTGGTTGTAAACAGAATACAATATCTTAAAATGAAATTGGCACCAATCTTTATTATTATTTCTGGGAAAACTTTACAGACAGCCATGTGACCATCGCAGTCGTATGTAAAGCCTGGTAGTGCCCACATAGATATCACCAAACCATAGGATTAAAACGTGATAAGACAGATTAACGGCACAAGTTAAAGCTCATTGGCGACCTTGGACCATTCACCGTCTACTAACGGAATCTTCGCTCAGTTTCAAACTTTACCAATCTTAAAGCAGAGCGGGAACTTTACAGCCTTGGTCACATGGAGCGGACCTCCCCACGCCGCCTCAACTTCTGCGCTAAACTCGTTTAAGATTTCTTCCCTGCCCACCAAAGCATGCCTCGTTCTGAAATATCCCAAATACTCGTCACACGTCCTCTGCTCTTCAATCTCCATTTTTATTCCTTCAACTTCTGCAAACGGAAACGGTAACGTCTCGTAGTTCTCCAGCAGCATTTTCCAAGACGGATGGGAAAACGGATAAAACCTACGAAAAAACCGGTCATGAACGGCGTCCACTGCTGGATCGACTGTGGGCTTCCAGTACGCCCACACGGCGATCACGCCGCCGGGCTTCTTCAACACGCGCTTCACCTGCGCGTAAAATTTATCCAAATCGAACCAGTGGACGGCCGTGGCGACGGTCACCAGATCCACGGAAGAATCGGGGCCGACGATGGAGTGCAGTTGTTGGTCGGTCATTGACGGCGGCGTGACGGCGTAGGTTATGTTGGGGCGGTGCTCTGCGTGTTGAATCTGGCCCTCACTCGTGTCAGTGCCCACTACTCTCGCATAGTACTTTGATAACTGTTTATCCATTCACACACACACAGACTGTTACAAAATCTAAAGATTAGAGTTTTGAGAAAGATATGATTAACTAATTAACCCACCTCAATGGCGGCTTGGCCAGTGCCAGTGCCCACATCCCAGGCTAGATCGCGGTGCGGAGTGAGGGAAGAAAGGAAGGAGAAAAGTTGAGGGGGGTAGCGGGGTCTGAACTGTGCGTAATCTTTGGCCACTGAACCATACACCTGTTTTACATTCGGAATATTGTTATCCATGGTTTAGGTCCAGACAGAATTTTGCCTCTTCTGTATATATAAAAGGAACTGTGATAAAATTGTCAAAAAGGGTTTTTATTTTGCTGGAGATCGAAGTATGCATTCAATTGAAATTTGAACTCTCAGTATTAGTTTTTGTTTTGGTAGGTGTCGTCTTGCACTCATTTTCTTCGGTTTGGTATGGCAATAGAAAGGAGGGATATTTGTATTGGATAAAGTCAATAAATAATACCTAAAGCATGCTTATTTTGATAAAAATCGTTTTAAGCTTTGAATTGAATTTATTAGTTTATGCCAAAGGCAGTAAACTACTGCCATGTGTTAGATGCAATTTTTTAAAAATTGGATTAATCAAATTTGAGTATTTTTGGAGTCTATTTGTTTGTCCTATAGTTTCATAATTTTAATATATTTTAAATTTTTAAGTAATGTTATTTATTGATGCTTTTATTGGTTGTCACTAATAAAGGTAAGCAGAAAAATAATTTTGGAAAACTTTAATTTGGAAAAATCCAATTTGGTTGTCGGCTATTATCTTCACAAAAATGTGGTTAAGTACAATCTTCTAAAATGTAATTTAATACTCTAGCTAGAATCGTAAAATCTTCTTAAATGCAATTTAATACTACAACTGGAATCGTAAAATCTTCTTAAATGCAATTTAATACTCCATACTCCAGGTGGAGTCGTAAATGGGTTGTTAAAAGCTTTGAGCTTTAGAAATTTGTTTTTATCTTTTTTCTTGCAATGGCATAAACGCTTGAGCATTTGTCGAAATTATGCGGTGCATGTCGCTGTGTGTGTCTAGGTCTGTCTACATTTGGGGCAAGAAATCTGGTTTAGGTTTTTTTCGTGGGTATTGCCAGGTAAGGCATTTGCATCTTTTAATATGAAGCCAATTTCTATGTTTGTTGCTTATAATTTGGGTTGCCTATAGCTGTTGATTTTAGCGTGACCTTAAGGCTTTCTGATCTGGGTATAAAAGATTATGACACAAACACACCCAAGCATTCAGCCTACGATTGTCTTTGTCTTCGAATCCATGCCTGCAACTTTTTAGTTCTTTAGGATCAGTTTGATAAAAAACTACTTTCATTGCTAAAGCTCTTAACAAATTGTTGCTCTGTTTTTTTAAGAATATTGAACTTTTATTGGCTACTTGTCTTTTTAGGGTTATTAATATACCTGAACACTCTAGATAATGAGAACTCAGATGTGTTATATTATGGACACATCATAATTGGAGCACCTAGATTGCTCAATAGGAATTTGGAAAAAAAACTAAGCCCTAAAATTTCCTTGCTTATAGCTGTATTTAGTTCAAAAGTTAATTTATAATCTTTTGGCACTAAATTCTTATTAATTTTATCCTACAACCTAGATGCTCTGCAGACTTGACTCCTACCATTTCATGCCCTGTGATTTCTCATTCAATCTATCAAGCAATTTATATTTAAAATTTGTTGAATTGTGTTGCTTTGTTGGTGGCCTTTTCTGAAGAGTTTGGCTTGCTTTATGATATTAATATTGTTAATAATAGGAGTGCAGGTTCCATCTTTCATGGTATTTAGGAACGTGAAATATTACTTAGGGTTAAGGGGTCCGCTCTATCAGAAATACAACAACAACATTCCCAAGATTTGTAAACTTGGATCATTCTGTGGAGTATGCTTGGATAACATTAGTTGCAGAATTTGTTCATTACATTTATATAGTATGCCCAATATGAAGGTCAATATGAGAAAATAGCATCATGAGGGTGTTGTGTAGTAATATTACTAGTGCTTCAACCATTTCTGTCTTGCAACAGATATCAATTAGCTTGGCAAAAACTAGTATAATCAAACAAAACTTGTCCAGTCTATCACTAGCTGGCATGGACTGGTATACCTTGACTGCATCCATTAAGACCATACCCAGTCCACATTTTAAATGTCACCTTGTATATTTATTCATCTATTTGTAAAACTATACAAATATACTTAACATTCATACCTATTATATATTTAACAATATAGGCTATGTATCAGGGAAAGGCTGGAGGTGCCTACATTTATGCATTTTAAAAACTATTTTAATTTATATTTGACAGATATTTAGATATTAATGTTCACCACTTAAAAGAAATGTGATTTATTTCATCATTAATGCACTTTTATTTACTTCTGAAATCTTGTCCATAAATAGAATGCACTGTCAATTACAGTCATTAGATATATCAAGAATATGACCTATGATTTTCGCAAAACATAAACAATGAATGGCAAAGTGGATGAATTTTCCCTTTCTATGTTTCAAAGGGATTCATCAGTTGATTTGACATAAGCAAAGGCAGGGTTCATCGGGGGTACCTGCTGATATTGATTCTTGATAGCTGGGCTTGAAAATGTTGAAAACAAACTAAAACATATGGCAACACTCGGTCTTTTGGAGAATGAGATACTAGGATTGTATAAAGGTTTCCTAGCATGCTCACTGTTGGCATTAATAAGATAAAGAAAAACATGGATTTTCACATCATTAGAATTCATTATTCCTCTTCTTTTTTATTACATAAAAGAACTCATCTTGCAAGACTCTAGAGTTAGTTCCCTGAATGTAAACTAGGATAGGCATTTTCCTTTAAATGTTATAGGAGAATTTGGTATTTAATATCTTATTGAAATTAAAATTGATTGCATACTTTTCAAAATAAATGTTAAAATCATGGCAATGTTCTAAATTAGTGCATTAAAAGAGAAAAAATTGAAAATGCTAACCATAAATGTAATGTCCCTAGTCGGGACCTTATGTAAATTTCTCATTTAAGCTTTTTGGTGAACTAATTTTCTGTATCTCTTTTCTTAATCATAGATGAAATGTTCATATGTTATCAATAATAGATATGTTTATTTATAATTAGTTTTCTTGCTAATTTATGTCTTGATATATCATATTTAATTTATAAGCTATTATTATTTAATGATATATAATATTTTGATTATTATTATTTATCTTTAATATTTTACATGGTATTAAACAACCAATTAATATATAACCTTAATGAATAATATTGATTATGTAATGTTCCTTCTTATTCAGCTTATAATTTCCCACAAAACTGATATTAGTACAAGATATTATACAATATTTATATGACTCATACTCTACTTGAAGTTAGTAAGGGGGGAATTTGGTTCTTAAGCCTGCCTCTAGATCGGGCTTCACCGAATTCCTGATTCTTGGCTTGAGTGATATAAGATCCACTCTAGAAGCAACCGGGCTATCGACACGTCATCCCATAGAGCACTGCCCATAAGTACCTCTTGGAAGCAATAAAAGCATTCCAAGCCTACACATATGCATGACTGGTATTAGTATATATACTGCCTACGAGATTATAACAATCTCAATTTTGGCAACGAGACTATACCAATCTCGAATTGCCATCAATTATAGATTGGCAACAGGGTTATATCAACCTTGAATTGCCATCCATCTCAACTAGGCAATGGGGCTATACCAACCTCGAATTGCCATTAATCACAAATAGGCAATGGGGCTATACCAACCTCGAATTGCCATTAATCGCAAATAGGCAACGGGCCTATACCAACCTCGAATTGCCATTAATCACAAATAGGCAACAAGGCTACATCAACCTCGAACTGCCATTAATCACAAATGGGCAACGGGGCTATATCAACCTCGAACTTCCATTACTTTGATCTCTATGTAGCTCAAGACGAATATAAGATTCATATGTACGGCTACTAGAGGGAAAATGAATATAAAATTAATTATCAACAATTGTATAACATCGATTTCATTATCTACATAAGGAATGTCAAAATAGTATATTCATTAATAAATGTTACCAAAATATATATAATTAATATATATATATATATATATATATATATTTATATATTTTAATTAATTCTTAAATTTATATATATACTTTAATTAAAATTAATCCATATATATATATATATATATATATATATATATATATATATATATATATATATATATATATATATATATATATATATATATATATATATATATATATATATATATATATATATATATATATATACCATATAACTTGAAAATATGTTCATATATAGATATATATAATATTCAATAAATAAATGATTAACGCAAAATGGACCGTTGGAGACCAGAGTCGTCGCTCGGGCCCGTACGCAGGAATGGACGCTCAGATCATTTTTAGGGGGATTTCAGGAACCAGAGGGTACACAATGGAAAGGCCCCTTTTTGTAAACATGCTGGCAGGGATTACAGAGATGCCAGATGACCTTTTCGCCCTTCTGCACAACAAAGATCTGTGAGTTTCTCCAAGGATAGATTGCAGGATTGGACATGCAGAGATCAGAAATATTTTAAGGTGGATAGTTCTTTTGGGAATAGGAGCAATGGAAATGGATTTAGCGGCCACTCTGTTAGACGCTTCACTTCTATGGCCTTAGGTGGGCGTGTGGATTTTAGTCATGTGGCGCAAAAGTTTTGGAGGCCTAAGATTGCAGTTGATCAAGATAAAAGTAAAGATGAAGAACCAACGATTCAACAATGCAGAGTGGTGGGGGTAAATATCTCTAATCCGTCGGTCTTGGAAACAATAAGTTTTCTAAAAGACCATGCTTTTTTCTTAAAATGGGGAGGCTCATGGCATGTTGTTAGCAAGATTAAGGTTTGGTGTGAAAAACAGTGGGGTACTATAAAAAACCTAAAAGTTTTAGAGAATGGGTTTCTAGTTGTGGTGGTTGATAGTGTCCAGGATAGAGATTAGATTTTAAGTAATGGACCTTATTTCTTAGAGGGGAAATGTTTTTATTTAAAGAAGTGGGTTCCTAACTTTGATCCGACAAAGGAAACCATTTTTACCTTCCCTATTTGGGTAGGTCTGAGAAACCTCCCTCAAGAGTATTGGAATGCCGAAACTTATCAATGCATAGGGGATAAGGTGGGTGCCTATGTTAAAGCTGTGGAAATGGTGGATAAAGTTTCTCTACAGATGTTCCCTAGAATCTACATTATTTGGAATAGTTTCCATCCGTTACCAGAAATGGTGGAGTTGGTCACGGCGGAAGGGGTTTGGCGGCAACCTCTATCTTATGAAGAGGAGCTTCTGGTTTGTGAGATTTGCCTCAGCAAAGATCATGAATCCTAGGGGTGTATGGATTTGGCTAAAAGCAAAGGGAAGGCCCTGGAGGAAACTAGGTTATTAAATCAGGCTTTGAGGTTATCGAAGAAGCAGGAGGCCATTCAGGAGCAGTCATACACAAATCTACTAGCTTTGGCAATAGCTTGGGAGTGTCAAAGTATTCCTGGTTATCGGCTTAATGTCACTATGGATCCTTTAGTGGTGGAGGAAAAGGGTAGTAAGCAATCCTTGGCTGATCCTCTCACTAGGGATAGTGCTCAAATTCAGGAATGACTTCCCTTGTCTTTGGAGGCTAGTCTAGGTTTTTCTATGGCCCCAGAAATGGACACAAATGAAGTGTTGCCTATTGGGAAAGATATGGAAGCAGGTTCTTCTAGGGTAGATGTAGTGGGTTTGTGGATAGATCCTGAGAGCCAATTTGGTTTCATTCCTATGGAGGATTTTGACCTTCCTTACTCGGTGGTTGCTGAGGCTGATGTCTCTAATGGGAAGGTTTTTAAAGACATCCAAATCTCCCCTATCCACAATCTGGACTTTGGCCAAGATTCAAGTGAAGGGGAAATTGACTCCGATATGGAGAATGAAGTGGACGGGGAATAGAAGGAGGACCTTCTCGATCTAGACGGGCTGCAAGGACTCTCAGAGATCAGAAATCTTTCTCAATCAGAGGCTACAAATTCAAAAATCAGGGTGGGTGAACAGAGGAAAAAAGGGTGAAAGTCCATAAAGTCTTTGATTCAAATAGCTGGTAGTGTGGCTGGTCAAAGCAAACTGAGATCGGGAAGAGAGTATGTCTCTTCTCGGAAGTAATGAAGTTGCTTTCGTGGAATGTCAGAGGTTGCAATGCCTCTGACAAGCTTCGCTTGATCAAGCATTGTTTGGATCAAGCAAGACCAGATGTGGTCATGTTTCAAGAATCAAAGTTCAAGCAAGAAAGTTTAGATTGGTGTAGTCATTTTAATCATTGGAAATGCTCTTGGGTCCCTGCTATATGTGCTTTTGGGGGCTTGGGAGTTTTATGGAAAGAGGAGGTGGTGGATATGGTTGTGTTACAGAATAACCCACACTGGCAGTGGTGCAAAGTGACTTCAAAACAACTCCATATGTCTTTCAATCTTATCAATGTTTATGGTCCTACTTAGAATAGAGAGAAGAGGATGTTGTGGTGAGAGCTCACAAAATTGTTGGGTTTGTTAACTGGGGAAGTGGTAGTGCTTGGAGGGGAATTTAACGTGGTTCTTTTCCCAATGGAGAAAAAAGGGGGAAGAGGTTGGATGCTCCCAAGCCAGGTTGATTTTAATAACTTTGTGGTTGATAATGGCCTCTTTGATGTTCCTTTTAAGCAAGGGGAGTTTACATGGACAAATAGAAGAGCAGGTTTTGTTCATATTGCTGAGAAGTTGGATAGATTCTTAATTTCTGGTGATTTGTCCAAGTGTAAGTGGAATATGGAGGCAATCATTTTACCCATTCATGGTTCAGATCATCTCCCTATTGCTTTGAATATGCAGGCAGAATCAACATCGAATAGATGCCCCTTTAAATTTGAGGCAATGTGGTTTAGGAATGAAGGTTTTAAGGATCAAGTGAAGTAATGGTGGCTTCAGTCTCCAAAGTGTGAAGGTAATTTAGCTTTCTCCTTTTTCAAAAAATTGCAATATTTAAAAGAGCAGCTTAAGATTTGGAATAGGGTCCACTTTTGAAATCTTTTTTCAAAAAAGTTCAAAGTGGAGGAAGCTCTGAAGGTTTTAAATGAAAAAATCATAAGCCAGGGCATGGGGGCTGAGGATTTTGAGGAGGAGAAAAAACTTAGTCACGAGTATGAGGAGATCATGGCTAAGGAGGAAGTGTTTTGGAGGAAGAAATCATGAGAGACATGGTTAAATGAGGGGGACAAGAACACCAAATTTTTTCACAACTCAATGAAGGTTCATAGAGCTCGAAATAACATTTTTTCCATTGCAAATAAGAATGGGGTGGTGGTGGAGGATTTTGAAGGTATTAACAAGGTGACAGTTGAATTTTTTAATGATCAAAGACATCGCCCCTCTTGCCCTGCTTTGGTGGAAGAGGAGATTTTAAATTGCATTCCGTGTAGGGTCTATGTCAACCAGAATAAAATGTTGACTGACCCTGTCTCTCTGATAGAAGTAAAAAAGGTTGTTTGGGGGCTGGGTAGAGACAAGGCCCCAGGTCCTGATGGATTCCCAGCCCTCTTTTTTCAAGAATTTTGGGACTGGTTAGGAAATGACATTTGGGCAGTGGTGGAGGAATCCCATAAAGGTGGTTTTATTCTCAGAGATTTCAACAACATGTTTATTGCTCTTATTCCAAAGCGGGATAAGGTAGCCTCTTTTGAGGATTTTTGTCCAATAGCCCTCTACAACACTATTTATAAGGTGATCTCTAAGGTGATAGCCAATAGATTGAAAAAGGTTTTAGAGGTGGTGATTTCTATAGAGCATAGCAGTTTTTCTCCAGGGTGATCTATTTATGAAGGAGTAATTATTTCTCATGAGTTAATTCACTCGATTAGGCTGAACAAATTGGAGAAAATGATGGTGAAGTTAGATATTAAGAGAGCATATGATGAAGTGGATAGGGACTTTTTGATTAAAGTCTTGCAGAGGTTTGGGTTTGATCAACATTGGGTTTTTTCGGTGAAAATTTGTATTAGCACCCCTCATTTCTTGGTGTTAGTAAATGGTAGTCCATAGGGGTTTTTCTCATTGACAAAAGGCATCCATCAAGGGGACCCTCTTTCCCCCTTCCTATTCATAATTTTGACAGAGGTTCTTGGTAGGCTAATCTCCTCTAAGAGGAGAGCTGGTTTATGGAAGGGTGTGATGGTGGCAATAGGAGTGGATGCTGTTATGCATCTTCAATTTGTGGACGACACCTTTTTAGCTAGAGATGGTTTGGAAAGAGAGGCTAGAGTCATGAAAAAGACTGTGGATTGTTATGGGTTTGTCTCTAGTCAGGTTATTAATTGGCAAAAGTCTGAGATTTTCTTTTTCAACACGTCCCTGTGTACTCAGAGATCGATTTGCAGAATTCTTAATATAAAAAAAGGTTCTCTACCTAGGAAATACTTAGTTATACCCCTATTTCAAGGAAGGAACAAAGTTAAAAATGCAAAAATAGAGAAAATGTGAAAATATCATCAGAAAAGGAAGATAGCCTTCCAACAAAGATAAATCAAGTTAGGTTTTATTCATTCAAACCTAAATAGGTCGAAGGTAGCAGGCAAGTGTAGCTCTATTTATTCTTTATCAGATAATCACAAATCAAACACAGAGAATGCAAAAGATACAAACAACAAAGAAGAATTCTCTGGCTATTGTTTCAATCGTTGGCTCTATGGCCACAAAAAAAAGGAATGTCGAAAGCTAGATCAGTCGCATACGCACCCATCTTATGATCACCTAGCTGAGTTACAGCAAAGCAAAAGCAAAAAGTGGATAAGAATATTGATTTGGATTTGATTGAGATTTTTAGTAGAACACAACCAAAGCCCTCCCCCCTGATTCTGCCCTGACAAAGCATTGTAAGGAAATTTCCACCAAATCTCCAAAAATGAGCAGGAAAAAGGAAGGATCCAGGGCATAAGGAAAGGGGGTTGTAGTTAGGGCTACAAATCTCTGCTTAGAATCATGGCCTAGAATTTTCTCAGTCCAAACCCTGGACAAGCAATTTAGTGTTTTTTCAAAAACCAAGTATGCAAAGCAGTTTTGTGGCTATGGGAACGCTAAGGTGGGAAAGCCTGAGTATATTGCAAAATGTAGCACCTATGACCCCCTATCTGCCAAGGGGAGAGGCAGGTTTTTTCCTACTCAAGTGTCTCCCACTAGCCCTTCCAAGCAGGAACACGCCTAACATTTGACACAGAGCAAAATAAAGGAGCCTTTCGTTATCATGCCAAATCAGGATACTGCATGGAAAATGGTAATTGGCAAGAAAAAGGTACTAAGATCTTCTTCACCTCTTAGCTCTTTCAACATCCCTTTGAATAATTATTTTGAAGTGCTAAGGGAGAATGCTAAATGTGATAAATCTTACACTCCCCCTCGTAAAAGGGCTAGGGTTTTAGGGGATCAGGGCTATAGGTATCTACACAACAAAAAGGATGGCTCTCACCCATCTAACAAAGATACCTACCCTTATCCTTTCAAAACCCTACCCTTTTATGAGGGAAAAAATAAGCCTAGCTCTGCTGATGGTTTAAATATTACCGCTAAATACAGCCCTCCCCACCGAAGAAGGCTAGAGAGGCCTTTATCCTTTAATTCAGAAAAACATAAGATTAATCATGATACAATGATAGAAAAATCTCATGATGCCACTAAAAATATAGCATATACACCTCCTCATAGGCATTTTAATCATCAGGAAAAAGGTAAGCTGCCTTATGATCTGAAACATGATATAATTGTATTAGATAATGATGTTATAATATAAAAACAAAAGAATATGGTAGAGACAGGTATGATTTGCTGCTGGAATGGAGCTGGAGTACCAATTAATGATGTGAAAAGAGGACTATGGGAACAACTTCCGGGGGAGGTAAGTATATCATCCCTTAGAGAAAATTTTATTTACATAGATTGTCATAACAAAACCTTAAATGAAAGCATAATAAATAAGAATGGGTTGATGTTTTGGAATATTCCTTTCTCTGTATTTGATTGGCAGCCTTTATTTAATCCTATGCTTTTAAAGGATTTCAATATAGAAAAAGTTGTTACTCTTAAAAACTTGCCTTTAGAATTGCAAAGCCAAGAATTACTCTGTTTAATAGGCAATAAAATTGGCAATTTTAAAAAAATTGTTGAATCAGCTTGGGATCAGACTGATAAAATAATTATTGTTGAGATGAACTACCATCTAAAACATATTCCCCCCATCCATTTATGTTTTAATAACAATTCTGTCATAATTAATCCATCAATCTCCGAAAAATTTATAGAGGAAAATAAAGAAACATCAAAGATGCTCAAAAATATTAATCTTTTAACCCAAACAAATAAAGACATAGAGATTCATCTTTGTAGTGATAGGGGAGGTTTTATTTGTGAACCTCTAAGGGATTAAGGTCTAGCTAATACCTCACCTTATAGTATACTGTCTAATAATCAAATTAATAATCAAGAAGATAATATAATAAAGGAAAAAATGGCTAATATACCTAATGATGTAGCAAATCCCCAAACGACTAAAGCTTCATCTCCACTAAGCAATAATTCATTAAAAAATATCAGGCAAGAACTCTATGAAGTTTCAAGTAGGGAGGATAAACAAGAACAATCAGAGCCTAGTAAAAATAATAATATAACTTGTCCACAAGATGAGGGTAATAAGACTGATTCACTAACAAATGTGGTCTTGAAACCTGTATGTACTGATGCAGTAGAACTAGTTGATCAGATAAACAAAATAGAAGAAGAGGTTAATCAAATCATCAACTATTTGGGAGAATCATTAACGGATGAATGTATGGATATGTTTCTAGAAGAAATCTGTGACTTTGATGAATTAAAACTCCAAAAGGAAATCATAATCAAACAAATTTAGAAATGCATCTTAGAAGAAAATAAGGAGCAGGAAAATAGTCTTAACAAGTCTGTCCCTCCTTCTCCCCCTAAAAAGGAAGCTACAGTAAATACAGTGTCAGTTAGTCCAGATAAATTTTCGGTCCAACCAGAGAAACAAACCATAAAAGAAATTAAAGAAAGGCATAGGCCCAAAAAAGATAACATAAATAACAAAGAAGATATAAATGGATCAACCTTTGATATAGGAAGGGAACAAACTATCTCAATCCCTTTAGAGCTAGAAGCTTTAAATTTGGATCTATCTGGGAAAGAGGAAGAATTAATAGAAATTTATGGTAAAGAGATTATAGATAGACCTGAACCCTTAAATCATACCATTAATGAGCAAAATAATTAGGATTACCAGGACAATTCTCTAATAGGGTATGATGGAGAATCTATTTTGGTTAAAGAGGCAATTGAAGGACTTTTCGGGATCACTAATGAAAATAGAGAATTGGGCATAGCCCTAAATAGAGGCAGTCTAAGTACACCTAACATTAATAAACTCAAAAAGAAAAGAGGTAGGAAGTCAACTGTCGAGTTGAGAACCTTGGATGGTAATGCAGATAATCAAAAAAAGATAGCGGATATTCTAAACATAGGGAAGGGGAAGTTCCTTCCCAAAGAACAATGAAAGTCACTACTTGGAACGTTAGGGGTCTAAATGCCCCTAACAAGCAGCGTTTAATCAAGAGATATTTAAGAAATTTTGATTCCGAAATCATTATGCTACAAGAAACCAAGCTTAATAGAGTAGATATCACTAAGTTTAGCAATAGATTAGGTATATGGAAATCAGAATATGTTTCATTAGCAGGTTTCTCAGGTGGACTTGCGGTCCTATGGGACCCTCATAAAGTTATGGCCCAACTTGCACACTCTAACAGAAATTGGATGGCACTATCAATAGCCTAAAATCCGATTTAAAATTTAGATTAATCAATGTTTATGGGCCAATCTCTAATGAGGAAAAAAGGAAAGTATGGATGGAAATACAAACCTTTCTTTTCAATATGCAAGAACACCCTTTTATCATTGGAGGAGATTTCAATGCTATCTTAAATATAGAGGAAAAGTATGGTGGTTCCCAATATATATCGCAAGCTCATAAAGACTTTAGTAAGTGGGTAGCGGATAATCATTTAATAAGCATTAACACTATCAATGGAATTTATACATGGAATAATAGAAGAGTAGGTTTTAGCTATATAGCTAAAAAACTAGATAGATTCTTTACTAGAACAAACCCTGAAAATTTAAATCAAACTGTCAGTGCAGAAATACTTCCGGAAGCAGGATCAGATCACTTCCCCATCAGGCTTACCATCTCAGAAAATTCCAAACCCTCAAGGAACTCGTTTAAATTTGAATTTATGTGGTTCCAATATTCAGATTTCATAAACCTTCTTGACGAATGGTGGAATCAAATCTCAATCAAAGGATCAAAAATGTTCTGTTTAACAGCTAAATTAAAAAGCATAAAAAATAAAGTGTTAGAATGGAATAAGAACCATTTCAATAACATATTCAAAGAAAAAGCCTAGGTAGAACAAGAAATAACTAACCTTAATAATATAGTAATAGAACAAGGTATAAACGATCTTAGTTATCATAAAGAAAAAGAGTTGATGGCTAAATACAATGATATCCTCCTCAAAGAAGAAATCTTCTGGAAGCAAAAATCCAGGGAATCATGGCTGAAGGAGGGGGACAGTAATACTAAATTCTTTCATAACACAACTAATTTTAAAAGGAGCATTAACAAAATAGCCAAAATCAAGACATCCGAGAGACTTATTACGGAAGATCCCTTACAAATCTCAAACATTCTTACGAATTTTTATAATTCCTTACTCAACTCTACAGAAGCAACTGACCTTTATGCCCAAACCAAAATGCTTGAAGCCATTCCTAAGTTGATTACAGAGTATGACAACAAAATTATGAATAACAAGCTTTCATTAGAAGAAGTCAAAGCAGCTATGTTTCAACTTCATCCGGATAAAGCTCTGGGCCCAGATGGTTTCCAAGTTGGTTTTTTCCAAAAATGCTGGCATTTTTTTGGTGAAGAGGTGTGGCAAGTTGTGGAAGCTGCTAGGAATTTAGGAGCAATATTAAATGAAATTAACAACACCTTCTTCACTCTAATTTCAAAGAAAAATGAGAGTATGGAACTTGGGGATTTTAGACCTATATCCCTATGTAATACCATATATAAGATCCTCTCAAAATGTTTAGCAAATAGACTCAAAATTATCCTTCCAGTGATTATCTCGGAAGAGCAGACAGGTTTTGTAGCAAATTGATCGATCTTGGATGGAATTATTATAGCATAAGAATTAGTCCATACTGCTCAAATAACAAAGGAACCAAGTATGCTAATGAAAATTGACATCCAAAAAGCATATGATAAAGTAGACTAGAGATTCCTATGCAAATGTATGGAGGCATTCGGCTTCTCTAAACAATGGATTAACCTAATTTTTAACTATATTTCAACTCCCAGAATTTCTATTCTAGTCAACGGGACTCCGGAAGGCTTTTTCAGTATATCTAGGGGCATCAGACAAGGAGATCCATTATCCCCTTTTCTCTATGTCATTATGGCAGAAGCGTTAGGAAGATCGATTACAAAACAACACTTGGAAGGGAAAATCATGGGATTAAAGGCCTCAGAAGATGTTCTGAATATCACTCATCAGCAGTTTGCGGATGATACTATTTTACCTGGAGCTGCTAATAGAGAGGAAGCGAAAGCTTTCAAAAACATTCTAAACCTCTATGTGAAAGCCTTAGGACAACACGTCAACCCTGCTAAGTCAAAAATTTTCTTTATTAATACTCGCCCGATAATCGAAAAATAAATATGTAGTTTGATGGGATATAAGATTGGCAAATTTCCATGTAAATACTTAGGTATCGATCTGGATACAGGTATATTATCTACCAAACTATGGCAACAAGTCATAACTAAATTACAAAACAAAAAGAGCTCATGGAAAGGAAAGTGGTTAACTAAAGTAGGTAGGACAACAATGATCAAATCTATCCTTTCAGCCATCCCCATGTATCATTTGTCTGTCCTGCCCCTCCCGATTTGCGTTAAAAAGGAACTAGATAAAATATTTCATGATTTCTATTGGCAAGGCCCCTCAGAAGACAAAAAACTTGCCCTTATTAAATGGGAAACTTTATGTAAACCGATATCAAAAGGGGGCCTAGGAATAAAAAATTTACTATGGAAAAACCAAGCCCTTTGGGCTAAAATCATATGGAGAATGTACAAAGAATCAAGCAGCAAATGGGCAACAATTTTGTTACATAAGTATATCCCTAATGCAGACCCCATAAACATCTTCGGGTCTCAATCTCACGTGAAAGGGTCTCGAATATGGAATTTCATGAAAGAATGCAAAAGTTTTATTAGTAAATATCTATCTTGGGATGTAGGAGCAGGAGATCAAGCGTTATTTTGGGATGATTCATGGGTAGGCTTGACCCCCCTTAACAAATTGGGTTTCTCCAAGGAATTCGTAGAAGTGTGTAAAAGAGACATAGGCTTATATCTTAAGGACTACCTATGCTTGAAGGAAGGCTCTAACTAGAATGCTTTAAACGAAACTGAGGATGTAAGGCATGAGAAGCACAACCTCTTGGAAATCCTAAGAGATAGAGAGGTAACACTTAAAAATAGACCGGATTCTTTAATATGGGCAGGTTCTAACAACGGAAATTACTCTGTTAAAGAGGGTTACAACTCAATTATTAGAGACCAAAATATGGATAACATAGACATACCTCTTAACCTTTGTTGGAACAAATCCTGCCTTCCTAATGCTGGTATGTTTTTATGGGTGACATTGCAAAATAGAATTCTTACAGCAGACAGGCTTAATAAATTAGGATTCGAAGGGCCTTCTAGATGCCCGTTGTGTGAAAACCATTCTGAGGATGTCAATCACATCCTCCTCAATTGTCCTTTCTCTCAAAACTGCTGGAATTGGCTCCACTAGAGTTTAGGTTGGAAATCTATTTCACACTGTGATTTAATCAATAACCTCAAGGCATGGCCTTCTCTATATAAAGATAACCTTTTCAAGGATATTTGGACAATAGCACCATCAATAGTGGCATGGGAATTATGGAAAGAAATAAACAGATGGATTTTTACAGATCAAAAATTAACTTGGAGCTCAATAACTAACAAGATAGAAGCATCCATCGTAGAAATAATTAACAGTAAACTCAGAGACAAACAGAGCTATGAAGATTCCTTTAAGAGCTGGGATAATAGAATCAGGTGCAAATGGCCAAAATTAGCTATTCCCCCCTCTATGGTAAAGGAGGATCCAAATCTAAAGTAGACAGAGCGTCCTGTAAATGATTACCCCTGAAAGCTGGATGGTATAAACTCAAATTTGACGGAGCTTCTCGCGGTAATCCTAGGATAGCAGGTATAGGAGGGATCATTCGTAATTATAGGTCAGAAGTGGTAGCTAAATTCTTGAAACCCATTAACCCTACGACTAACAATATGGCTGAATGTGTAGCGACATTAGAAGGGCTTAAATTATGCAAGAATCTTAATATCTCAAAAGTAGTTATTGAAGGAGACTCCCAAATTATAATCAATGCCATTTGCACTAGGAAAACACCTAATTGGGTTTTGAATTCAAAAATAGAAGAGATTAATCTATTAATGGATAGTATTTCAAATTACAAAATTAGACATACCTTTAGGGAAGGAAACATAGAGGCCGACAAGTTAGCTAATCTAGGTGCCAATGGAGTAGTAACTTTTGAGCATTATATGTAATAGCTTTTAAGAGGTCCTTTAATGATAAGGTTATGATAGAGACCATACCCGCTGCTAATCTAATTAGTAAGAATGGAAACTGATTCTCCTACTAAGTTACAGGAATATCACAAAGAGACTTGCTAATCATAGGATCCTTTTTTAAGTGTAGAGGAGCACTATGGATAGCTATTTTACTATAGCAAACCCTGGAACCTTGAATAATTCTTAATTAAATTAATTAAAGATAAAAAGTAGGAACACTAATCCTAGTCTTTCCCTTTTATAAACCTTGAAGGCTCACCTTTCCTTTTATCGCTTTTCCATTTAGAACACAATAATGAGATTCAATGATAACTCTAATAAGAATGTAGAGCAACTTATACTAAGCCTTGATCCTGCAGTGATATAATTAAAAGATCGAATCAGAGCACATATCAAGATTACTAGCTATCATAGATTGGCTATTTTATTTTTCCTCATGATAATTGATACAAACTTAAGTTTAAAGTTAGGATTCACCCTTAATACTCAATATTAATATAGAATTTAGTATAGAAGGATCATAGCCACAACAATGTTAATTGTCCTAGCTACAGATATAGTATAGTTTTTAGGCCTTCTATCCCTTTAGGCATTTGACAATGTCATCATTGGTTGATACTCCTGAACTAAATCATTAGGAGCCGACTGGAAACCTTATGCCCATTCATACGAATGGTGTGAATATGTGGAGAATCTATCATTACAGGTAGGCCTTTCCTGGATATATATGGATGTTTAGGAAGATAGAATGTAGGACAGGGAGGATAGTCCCTCTTCATTCTTTTTAGAAGCACTCATATTCACAAAAATCTTCATCTAGCCCATTATGAGATATCATCATTAGACATTAGTATCTTAGAAACCTCCTGAATTATCTAGAAATCTTGACCTATTATATAAATTTAGGACCTCAAGCAAAGGATTTCTTATTAGTCACCATGGAATCTAGACTATGCACTTTTTACACAAAGGGCGATTGAGCCATGGCTTTCCGAGGTTACATTTACTTGGAAAGATGGAACCAAATCCTAGTCCCTCTACCTGATTCAACCAGAAGGGCCTTTGAAAAATTGATTGGTGACAGACACTTCAACAATCTATACACATACAGAACCAACGGAGGGGTGATAGGCCAGTTTATCTCCCTATCCATTTTTGCAGGCAAGAGTAAGGGGGTCATAATCAGGGTCTGCAGAGAGATTTTTGATGAAGAGCATCTTGGTGGCTTGGACAAGATGGTTTACTGTGTTGACAATGAGCTTACAGTCCCTTACCCAGAAGTAACAATGAAGACAGATATGGAAGAGTTGGATAAGATTCCTCAATCACATAAGATAGCAATGTTATCTTTCAAGGATGAAGATATATTTGATTGTCATTGGCCTAAAATGGCAAGGAACATTGATTTTCTTTATAAAGAAATTCTTGGGGAAGAGCCTGACAGTAGCTAGTTGCTTAAGTACTGGAGACTGGAAGGTTTTGATGTACCTCTAGAGTTGGACAGCGTTGCCCCTCCTAATCTGCACATCATGGCCCCGGAAATCCCTAGATGTACCAAGAAAAACAAGAAGAATCAGGTAGATGTTGAATGCATCATTGTCATGATTAGAAGGGGCAACGCCTGGAAGAGTATGGCCATTTAGAAAAACCAGGATCAGTAGTTCAGACATGCTATGCTTTTAAGACTTTTGAAGAATATAGACTAGCCTTCTGTCAATAGATATGTATAGTTAAGCATGGGAAGTTCCTCTATATCTAGTTATAGTTTCCTCAATGTGACTTATATGTAGATGTATTTTTGATGTAGATGTATATTTGATAGATGCATTAAGTAGGACTTGGTGATAAGCTCCAACTGCTCTTTCTGTATATAAATGGTATTAATAGCTCTCTAGTTTAGTAGACATAGTAATGAAGTAAGGAATATGGATAAATTATGCTGCTAACAGAGAAAGCTATTAAGTTTCTTTGAATTTCTAGTAAGATATATTAATCTGAGAAGAGGCTATTAGTCAGTAGGGAGAGTAGACTTACCTTACTGAAGCTTGGCTATGCTGGTTTATTTACCTTTATCTTTTGAAATTGTATAGCTGTTATCAGCAATTAGCATGACTACTGTCAATAAACACTTAATTAGGTGACCAACCAGCTTAGTAGTGTTAGCATCCAAATGTGTATTGATCTCTACCCTGTAGCACCCTTCCTTTATTGTTAGTCTGTAATGAAAAAATACCACTAACCATGTTCTGTTTATATGGATGTATAAGTTCTGGGCAGACATATACAGTAGCCAGATTAATGAGAATGTAACTGAAGATCTTTTCTCTCTAAGTATATAGATCTTGAGGATAGAAATATTAATACATATATAGACTCTTATATACTAATAAGTAGCTAGTATTCATCTATATATTTGAGCCTAATGTCAAGCTACATTTATTTGTATTGGTAAATCTAGGCTAAGTCTGTACCTTTTCTATCTAAGGTGCTGGAATATTTTTGTATAGGCATATGGAAAAGCTCCTCTCTATTCATACTTAGCTAAGATTTTTTATTTTTGTACTTGTACAAAATTGGATAATATATGATAAGGTAATAGTTATAAAGAAGAGGGCATGCTGCAATAAGGGATAGTATGATGACAATATAACTGCATTGATCGCTATATCTTTAATCGAGCATAATATGTGAAGTAAATTTGAAGGGATGCACTTTTAAATAAGGGTCCTATTAGATCTCTAGAAATGTCTTGGGGTGATTGTAAGTCCATCCAACAACAGATTCCATTCTGGTCTACTATGTTTGCAAAAGCAGTTATTGGACAGACGTATGCCCTGGAATAGCAATTTGGTATCATCAGATTAAGAATATATTCCTTTGTTGTTTTTGGGAGTATACGTGGTAAGCAATAAAAATAATCCTAATGCAAAACTTAGCCATGGATAATAAATATAGGCTTAGAGTTCTTATAAAAAGGAGCCAATGGTTCATATCAGTAACAAAATGTAGAAAGGTTTTTTGATCAGGTTCATTTGTTAGTCACCAATCTTGAAGTCAATATAGAGAGTATTAACTTCAGATTGGTGATTAAAAGGTGAGCCTTTGGATCAAGTAATATGTTGAACTAAGGTGCCCGGGCGCTATTGTGGTGTATATAAATTTTTGCACAGATAAATAGGTTAAATTGCCATTTTACAATCTCTTACTAACAGGTTTTAGATATATACTCTATTTTGGAATATATAGATATCTGCTTGGTTTCAACCCTTATTGAAGGACCCTTTTTTTTTATATATATATATGAACTTTTAGATATCAAGAGAGGATCATCGTGCCTTTCTTAAGGTTGGCTGGTTTCATTTTCTGAGCTGACATAATTGTAAACTCTAAACGTTACTCATGAGTGTAGTTACTGGAATCATGATTAAAGGACTATCTTTAAGCTTTTTATTCATAGGTTTCTAGGTTTCTTATGTTTAAATTAGAGCTATGCTGAGCTCAGCTATAAAGAGACACTAAAATATAGGAGGCCTTCCAGATAACATTGCAGCAAAAGATGCAAAATAGCTTGGAAGCTATGCACAAGGCGAAGCTCTTAGCATTAGAAATATGTATTGGAATGTATGGGGCAACATACATAGTTATAAACTTTATAAATTCTTTCACAAACTGTAACAGTACTTGTGTAGAGGTAAATTTATTAGCAAAGGTCTAGACAAATGTCTACTTTCTCTATTATCTGACTGATTCTTCTGCTCAGATATTTAAAAAGGTATATATAATTATATATATATTGGTGTCTATGTATATATATTTATATATATGTACAACTAAGCTTCCTTTTATGTGAAATTCCAAATGGGGTATACAAAAATAGTAATAGTGTTGAAGAATGATGGTCTAAGGAATTGGACAATCTCTTCATTCCTGTTTCCTTTATATACAAGTATATATAAACATAGATATACTGATAACAGTATACTTATCTTTATATATATGTCTACGCATCCACTATTTGGAATTTCAAATAAAGGGATCGGCTTCAGCTGTTGTCTCAGATATGATATGGGCTTGTATATATGGTTATGTATATTTAATCTATAAATATATATAACCATATATATAAGCAAACTGGTTTTGTCTCAACATCATGAGATGCCCGGATAACCACAAGAGTTTCTAATGTCGAGCTTAAATTAAGAGGCTTATTAGGAATTTTCTTCATATCTCTTCTTTTTGATAAACAGCCATACAATTATCGGAATTAGATAGAGCATGAGTTTAGCATTAAGGAGACTGCTTAGTTTTGCTCAAATATTCCTAAATTGTTATGAATAAAGATGCTAACTGGAAATAGGAAATTATAATCTTGATTGGTAAGGATTACTAACCACATAGGTATATTCCGTTTCTTTTATTATCCTGACAGATCAGGATGTGTTCAAGAAAAGGTAAGTAGTTGTTAGCAGCACTTAAGGAGCAGTTTATATTAAGGTTATTCTTTTCTCTTTAATATAACCCTTAGTACATATTTTTTCCTAATAATGCATATAGATGGGTCTTTAAACCAAATCTTTCAATATTCATAGAGAGGTGATGGAGCTTATATGCAAGACCTTCTAAATTTAAATTTTGATGTTGATTAACCTTGGTCCTTGGAGGTTTTTGTCCTACTTTTTTAGGCAGGTTTATCATTCAGACGCTTATTACTTATTCTTGACAAAGTAAGAGGAACAGATAATGTATTTAAATGTGTAAATGCCCTAACCCTGGTGCTATCATACTTGCAATGTATATCAATTAGATCTAGATTATAAAAATGGAAATACATTCCCAAATTTTCTTTGGGACGTGGGTATGCCCATGAAAATTTGTACAAATCTCAATAGGTATTGAGCCGTGGGTATGCCTACGGATACATGTATTTTATAAATCTTGACACTTGTTGAGTCATGGGTATGCCCATGTTAATTTTGTATACAGACAGGACCTATGGTCTCGGGGAAGGCTGGAGGTTTTCTCCACCTCGCTCCTTCCTACCAGTGCCTGCAGTGATCAGGTTCACACTGTAAATTATTTATTTATATTAATAAAATTTTCTAGGGCTTTGGCCTTTTACCGATCAAAAAAAAAAAAAGAAAAAAAAAGGAAGGAACAAAGTTGTTTTTTGGAAGGATCTAATGTCAAAATGCTTACGGTGTTTGGATGGTTGGAAGGGCAGATGGCTTACTATTTCAGGACGCATCCTAATGCTTAAATTAGTTGTGTCTACGGTGCCTATTTTTTCTATGCTTTGTTTGAACATCCCGAAGAAGGTGACTGGTGTAATAGAACAGAAGTTGAGAAAATTCTTTTGGAGTGGCTCTTTTGAAACTGGAAAATTGCCTCTGATAGCATGGAGAAATATTTGTCATCCTAAAGCCTTTGGTGGGGCAGGACTGAGGGATTGGAATGTTATGAATACGGCTCTTGGTGCAAAGCTTTGTTGGCAGATTTATAAATGCCCAAATCAGTTATGGGTAAAAATTCTTAAAGAAAAATATTTAGATAATGGGACTGATGAAAGGATCTTCACAATTAGGAATCCAATAAGTGGATCAGCTATTTGGAATTTTATTATTTCCTACAGGCATGTCATCACGGATCACATCTCATGGAAGATTGGTAATGGAGTTAAAGCTCATTTCTGGAATGACTCGTGGAACGGCTATCCTGCTTTGAAAGATGATGTAAGATTTAGAGGTTTAGCAAATTTTCTTTGTGATAGCTAGGGGAGCAGGGTCAGGGACTACTTGAGCTGGCAGATTACCCCTATTGGGGGATGTTGGACTTGGAAAGACTCTAAGGTGGTTGGTATCTCTGTTGGCCAGCAGCATTTACTTGAGGAGATATTCAAGATGAGAGAGGTTTGTATGGTAAATGAGGAAGATTCAGTGTTTTGGTGTGGTTCATCTTCAGGTGAGTATTCAATTAAATTGGGTTTCAAATTTCTTTCTATGTAGATGGGGGATAGGTTTGTGGTAGCAGATTTATGTTGGAACAAAGATTGTCTTCCAAAGGTAGGGGCCTTCTGTTGGTTAGCAGTTCAAAATAGAGTTCTAATTGCAGAAAGGCGGAAGAAGTTTGGTGTTTGTGGTCCAACAAAATGTGTTATGTGCGGTTGTTAGGAATAATTAGCTGATCATCTTTTCTTGAGATGCTCTATAACGGAATAGTGCTAGTTGATGATCCAACAAAAATTAAATTGGGAAGGTCCTTGGATGTCCAACTTAAAGGACTTCTTTGGCAGTTGGCCTAGGGTCAAGATGAAATCTCTTCTTTCTAGTCTTTGGGTGATTAGCCCTTCATTGGTGGTTTGGGAGATTTGGAAAGAGAGGAATCGGTGGATCTTTCAGGATATTATGGAACCTGTGGAGCGGCTTCTATGGATAATTGAACTTGCAATCTCAGAGGTAGCAAACTCTGTAGTTTTAAGAAAATCCTCTAGGAAACTACTTTTTACAAAAGAGGATGGAAGATTGTTAGATAGATGGCCCAATATAAAATTAAGGTATGCTCATAGTTGCTCTAGCAATGGGGGTAGTTCAAAGGGGAAGGTGAAAGTGCTGTGGACAGTCCCGGAGTGTGGTTGGGTAAAGGCAAATTTTGATGGAGCCTCAAAAGGGAATCCTGGGCCATCTGGTGCAGGGATTATCTTTAGGGATGAAAAAGGTGTGGTTTTGGCCTTTGGTTCTAAATGCTTATCTGATGGGACAAATAATTTGGCTGAGATAAAAGTGACCTTATGGGTGGTGGAATGCTCAAAGGTTGTTGGTGTTTCAAAATTGCATTTGGAGGGGGATTCATTAGTAATTGTGGAAGCTATCAGATAGAATAAAGTGGAGGCATGGTATCTTAGTAACTATGTGAAACGCATAAAAATGTTGCTATTAGAATTTAAAGATTTCAAAATTAGCCACATTAGAAGAGAGGGCAATGGTGAGGCGGACTCTCTGTCTAAATGCACGGTGAACGTGGAACTTGCGGGTGTTCAAAAATTTGAATTATGTGACCATTGGGAATTCATGCGGAAATGGACCCCACGTGGTGATCGAAACAGCTCTTGCTAAAAATTTAAGTTTTTTTGCCATCAGGGCGGTTGACGTGGGTGGGTAGAGCAGGGGATGACATGGGAAATCTATGATGCATAGTGGTGGATTCTTTAAAGGGGATGGTTTTATGATTAACGACGTGGTAGATGTAAGTGTGGATAGCTTTGCAGAGTACGAGCACAGTTGGAATGTGTGTAGATTTTTTAAAAAGATGAGATGCAGGCTTCAGCTTTCTTATTCAGTTTGAAGGTGATAGGTGAGGTAATGGAGCCTACCTTCACCTTCAAAATAGACCTACAACAAAAGGTGCTATATGGCCCTATGGTGGATTTGAGGTTGAAACGTTTTCTCAAATGCCCGTCGAATGGTGTGATAAAGGTGATTCAATGCACCTTGGGGCCACTCTTTCAGGAAGCTCAACACCGTTGGAAAATAAATGCCGACATAGCGGCAACGATCCTGGCATGGGGACTGGAACTGGATAGTGAGGAGGACTCAGTGAAATGGGTAATGTCATCCTTATTTCCAAAAGAATTGATTGTCGGTTTGGATTCTCTGTTGGATTGGGATTTTATTGGGTTTGGGTTTAACTATAGCGAATGCTTTGCAAACCCCATGGAAGGATGGGTGACTGGGGTTTTCTCTTTCCTGTGGTGGCCATCGAGGGTGGATAAGGAAGAGTATAAATGGTGGATTGCAGTAGAATGGGTGTTATTAAAGGAGGAGATTAGATGTTTTAAGCAATTGGGTCGACGCAAGGCATATGGGTTTTTTGTGGGTCATCCTCGCAAGCACCGCTCAGCTATCCCACATCACAGAGGTTGAGTGGTGTGACTGGTCTAGGCATAGAGGGCTTTATTGCCGGTGCTCTTCGCAAATTTTGACAGGGTCTAGTTTGTTTTTTGTATAGTAAGTGTAATGGCCTGTAACTACCGTGCTCCTTTTTGTTAATGCCGAGGGTCTGTAGTTGTGTTAGTTGTTAGAGATAATAGTGCATTGTATGGGTATGTAAATATCGATCAATATATCAATTATGGTAGTTGTTTGGAAGGTTGGAACTGGAATGGCATCCAGATATTTTATATTTCCTATTTTTTATTAATAAAATACTATTATTACCGAGCAAAAAAAAAAATTTAATAAATAAATAATTAATTTGTATTTAAAATGATGTAGCACAATATTGAATTTTCATTGAAAGTATTTTATCTTTCACTTTCATTTTTATTATTTTTTCCTCCCTTGAGTTCCTCCTACATTTTCTCCTTTATTTTCTCCTATCTTTTCTCCTTCATTTTCTCCTAACTTTTCTCCTTAATTTTCTCCTATATTATTTTCTCCCAAGCTTTCCATATTATTTCTTTATATTTTTTCTTTTTTTCCCATGATTGTTTTCTTATACCTTTTTTTTTCCCCAAAAGTCATGTCTTTTGGATTATATTATGTTATTTTGTTTATTTATATTTACTATATTAATAATATATTATAAATAATAATAGATTATACTCATAGTGTGATTGCTTATTTATTATTTATTATATTTAATAATTTATTAATATTATTATATTGATTCATCAATATATTATATTATATATTATATTTATATATCATATTTTTATTATTATTTTAATAATATTTTATATTAATAATATATTAGTATGCTTATATATTATTTTATTATTTTAATAATAGATTATATTATATCATTTTATTTATTAAATTTTCTTTTATTATTTTATAAAATATTAATTTCTATTTAACAATGGGGACATCATAGTCCACCCTTCTCAAAATTGCTTGTCCTTAAGCAATTTGAACCAGTGTTGTGAGTGGTGTCTTTCTATGTCTATATCACATCCAATGACCCTGAACTTGATTTCTAGTAGTACTTTCCTTCCCTTGTGATAGATGTTTCTCAATTCCAAGAATGTCCTTTATCAAATCTTGACACTCGCCAAGAATGTCATTGATCAATCTTCATGGATAATTTAAACCTATCTTCCAAATTCTGTCAAACCCTTAGGGGAAGTCTACCAGATCAGGTTCACTAACCCCCTTGAGGATCTCTAGGGTTCTGAATCATATAAGATCAATTCTAGAACCATCCTTGATTATTTCACCGTCTTCTCTGGAGTGCATACCCCAAGGTTTCATCTTGGAAGAGATATCCTCTATCCAAGGCCTTTCATCTTGGAAGAGATATCCTCTATCCAAGGCATCTCATCTTGGGAGAGATATCCTCTACCCAAGGATTTTCATCTTGGAAGATATATCCTATATCCAAGGCTTCTAATCTTGGGAGAGATATCCTCTACCCAAGGCTTTTCATCTTGGAAGAGATATCCTCTATCCAAGGCCTTTCATCTTGGAAGAGATATTCTCCATCTAAGGACTCTCATCTTGGGAGAGATATCCTCTACCCAAGGTTTTTCACATATGCATAAGTTGATTCATCAAAATATTATGGCATTATGGTGATTATATCAATCTTAGTCAAGTCATTCTTATGGAGATTATATCAATCTCTCATACTATGGAGATTATCTCACTACCAAGCATAGCTTGGATCTCATCATTTATGAAGATAGAATTCATATTTCCATAGTACTATCCATATTGCAAATCAATACCAAATTGTATGGTTGTGTAATTATCATTCTATCTTATTACTTTTACCCTACATGATGGTAGGATCATGCTCTGATACCACTGTAATGTCCCTAGTCGGGACCTTACATAAATTTCTCATTTAAGCTTTTTGGCGAACTAATTTTTTGTATCTCTTTTCTTAATCATAGATGAAATATTCATATTTTATCAATAATAGATATGTTTATTTATAATTAATTTTCTTGCTAATATATACCTTGATATATCATATTTAATTTATAAGCTATTATTATTTAATGATATATTATATTTTGATTATTATTTATCTTTAATATTTTACATGGTATTAAACAACCAATAAATATATAATCTTAATGAATAATATTAGTTATGTAATGTTCCTTCTTATTCTACTTATAATTTCCTACAAAATCGATATTAGTACAAGATATTATACAATATTTATATGACTCATACTCTACTTGAAGTTAGTAAGGGGGGAATTTGGTTCTTAAGGCTACCTCTAGGTCGGGATTCACCGAATTCTTGATTCTCAGCTTGAGGGATATAAGATCCACTCTAAGCAATTGGGCTATCGACACGTCGTCCCATAGAGCACTACTCATAAGTACCTCTTGGAAGCAATAAATGCATTCTAAGCCTATGCATATGCATATGACTAGTATCAGTATATATACTGCCTACGAGATTATAACAATCTCAACTTTAGCAATGGGACTATACCAATCTCAAATTGTCATCTATTATAGATTGGCAACGGGGTTATATCAACCTCGAATTGTCATCCATCTCAAATAGGCAATGGGGATATACCAACCTCGAATTGCCATTAATCACAAATAGGCAATGAGACTATACCAACCTCGAATTGCCATTAATCACAAATAGGCAACGGGGCTATACCAACCTTGAATTGCTATTAATCACAAATAGGCAATGGGGCTATACCAACCTCAAATTGCCATTAATCACAAATGGGCAACGAGGCTATATCAACCTCAAATTTCCATTACTTTGATCTCTATGTAGCTCAGGATGAATATAAGATTCATATGTACGACTATTAGAAGGAAAATGAATATAAAATTAATTATCAACAATTGTATAACATCGATTTAATTATCTACATAAGGAATGTCAAAATAGTATATTCATTAATATAAATCAGAAATGTTACCAAAATATATATAATTAATAAATATATTTTAATTAATTCTTAAATATATATAATTTAATTAAAACTAATTCACACACACACGCACACGCACACGCACATGCACACACACACACATGAATATATATATATATATATATATATATATATATATATATATATATATATATATATATATATATATATATATATATATATATATATATATATATATATATATATAACTTGAGAATATGTTCATATATAGAGATATATATAATATTCAATAAATACATAATTAATTTATATTTAAAATGACATACCACAATATTGAATTTTCATTGAAAGTCTTTTATCTTTCAGTCTCCTTTATATTATTTTTTTCTCCCTTGAGTTCCTCCTACATTTCCTCCTTTATTTTCTCCTATCTTTTCTCTTTCATTTTCTTCTAACTTTTCTCCTTAATTTTCTCCTATATTATTTTCTACCAAGCTTTCCATATTATTTCTTTGAGTCTTTTCTTTTTTTCAGTGATTGTTTTCTTATACCTTTTTTTTTCTTTCCAAAATTCATGTCTTTTGGATTATATTATGTTATTTTGTTTATTTATATTTACTATATGAATAATATATTATAAATAATAATAGATTATACTCATAGTGTGATTGCTTATTTATTATTTATTAAATTTTAATAATTTATTAATATTATTATATTGATTCATCAATATATTATATTATATATTATATTTATATATCATATTTTTATTATTATTTTAATAATATTTTATATTAATAATATATTAGTATGTTTATATATTAGTATATTTATATATTATTTTATTATTTTAATAATAGATTATATTATATCATTTTATTTATTAAATTTTCTTTTATTATTTTAGGGTATGTGCAAGATCATGAGGGGCCAAAAAGTGGCGATGTGAAAAATATTCACTTTTCACTCGTCCAAAAGCACATGAAAATGCTTGTTGACTTTTGAGTAGGCCTAGGTGTCAGTACACCTAGGCAAACTTGACACCAAAGCACAGGCCTAATCGGGTACTCGATACCATATCGGGTACCCGATACCTATGGCATAAATCTAAAACCCGCGGGCCCTTTTCCTCATTTCTCTTCACAGTTTTGCTTTGGAAAATGGCTTGATATATCAGATACACGATATATGTTCAGGTATCTGATTTTGGCAACAACAAATTTGACTCCTAGCATATTCGATAAGTAAATTTTTTGTTTATTTTGATTATTTTATTTAATTTTCGTGCCAAATGTCATTTTTTTTGTTGAAATAGGGTTTTCTATTTATATTTGTAATACTATATGAAATTAGATTGAAATTTAAAATTTTTATTTATTTAATCAAGCATGGCTGACAACAATGAAGAAAATAACCCTCCCGCACCAAATAACGATCCCAAAAATAATCCCCCATGTCAAAACCCTCGATCTTTAGAAGATTTGATACAAGATAATTTGAACACAATATGAGGTTTCCAAAACACATATCGAAATATACCAACAATAGGTCCCATGCTTGCCACACTAAATATAATTGTTGAAAATATTGACACACTCATGCAGCAACATAATGCTGCTCTTCATTGGCGTGATGATATGCATGCCCAATTTGATGACGGGCTTGACCATGATGGGACTGCGGCCCTTAATATAATAAGGAAGATATAGCCACCCTTTTTATCAATCCTAAAAGTGGAATACCAGTTGACCCCAAAAAGCCCAAATTATCAATAAAATGGTGCACAAATGAAGCAATGTGCACAAGCTTTTGGGATCGCTGGTGGATGGTTTTTGATAAACCACCCTATAGAAATTTGGAGGTCCCATTTTATTTCATAAAAAAATTGTATGCTAAGTTTGTGCTTGGTCACCATGTTGATTATTGGAGTATGAGGCCCAACATGGGCATAGGCAGAGGAGCTCCTCAGACTCGGCCATTTGCCCAGCGCAAAAAGGCCACTACCTTTGTACCCCCCACTGATGTCGCACCCCCTCCTCGAGTGCAGCATCCCGATATCATTGCAGAGGCTGCCTCACAGACTATTAGGGCCATTCATTTACTGAGTGCTTAGTTGATCATACAGACCAGGTTAGTGTTGCCTCCTGGTGTGGATGATGCTAGCGCATCAACATCTCATCGAAGTTCACATGTATGCGAGCCTCATATTTGCATTATATGCAACAATATGTGCCTCGGACCGCTTACTGATGCTGATACATATCAGTATGTTATTGATGAGGAGGATAGAGGAGATGCAGCTGCAGAGGCTACAACACCTCATAGAGCATCTACATCTCATGAGAGTGCTCAGGAGGTGTACGCAGAGCCATTGACTCCTGTTGATACTGTAAGAGTAGACATTATAAATAAATTTGTCACATGACTTATTTAATTTAAAAATAATTTATTTATTTAGATTAGTTTTAATGATTGCATGCACTTATGTATATATATTTTTTCCATTTATGTTCAGTCAATGACACAGGAGGAGGTGAGACAGGTGGATGAGTCCACACTTTCGGCCATTTCATTTGGCCTGGATGACTATATGGTATATTATAAATTATATACCCTTTAGTTATTTTTTATATCATTTGGTGTACATGCTTAAATCTCTATCAATTAGAGCAATAAAATTCATACATTTACTTATATATTGTCATTTGATTGTGTTCCTGCAGGCTACAGTCGATGTTAGTGGGGGGCACGAGGGGGTTCCTTCATTAGGTGTCGACAAAGGAAAGGTAGTTAATTGTTTAAGATTAATTATGCATGCATATGTATGCCACTTGTGTGTAGTAATAAATATTTTACTTGCACTTTATTGTATAGGGTGTGGCTATTGATGATGTCCCAATAGCAGTTTGGCATCATAGGGTTGTAGGCATCTTGATTCGGAGTGATAGCCCGATTGTACGTAGACTTTTACATATTGTTATTTGTATTTTGTAACCAGGGTTGCTATGATGAAGTACATTTATATATAATTGACAATCTTTTTACTCTCATAGGTTAGTCTAAGTGTGAGGGAGGGCCCATGAGAATCTTTCGTATCTTTGTTGACCCAGCCCACTATTCCAGAGGAGGGATCACCAAATGTAAGTTTTAATTTTAGTTCAATCAATTTGTAATTTTATTATGCTATCATCCTATTTTGTAGATTTATTACTCTATGTTGCACCACTCTACTAATCTCATTATTGCAAATATATATTTATAGGTCACAGTTGGTATTGTTGGCATGGGCCCTTCGCTACCCAGGACTTATGCTAGGACACCTGATCGTGGTAGGCGACTGAGAGACCAGGTAAAAATATTTGTATTCAGTTATAATTTTAATTAAATTAGTGTTTGAATTATGAACTATATATATATATATATATATATATATATATATATATATATATATATATATATATATATATATATATATATATATATATATATATGTACAAATCATATAAAGTAAGCAATCTAACTTGGGTTTGAACTCATTTTTTATGCAGGATCAATCAGAGCCCAACACTTCTTCAAAGAGGCTACATTTTGATGATCCTCCTACAACATAGGATGTAGTTTTAGTTTTGTGGTCATTTTAGAGATGCCACTTGGCACATTTTGAGATGGCATATATGCCACATTATACACCTTAAAACATTGATTTTGTAGACATTTTGAAATGGCATGTGCCATATTTGTATATGGAGATACTTTTGATACATTTAATACTCTGTATATATAGAACATGTTCATTTATATGTTATATTTGCGTCATCTTTTGTATATACATATTTATTATTCATGTTTATGGAATTGAATGGTGAAGTTATATCTTGACTATGATTATCATTTTGATTTAAATTATATCTTATTGAAGTTACATTTGTTTTTCTTTACTCTAGAATACCCTGTTTATAGGGCTTATTATGTTTGAGGTTTAACTTCTATAGATTTCCTATGTTCTTATGTTTCACACCATTATATATACTCACTTGAGCCACTTAGTACTACATTATTTTAATACTATGTATATACTCACTATGTATATAAATTGTCATATTGGGGTCACTTGAGCCACGAAAGATCGTTGCCTAATCATGCTTAGTGCACCTTGGGGTCACTTGGATCTAGCGTGGTCGTGAGCATTCCAGTGACTCCGTGGGTGAAATGAGGTTGTCACTGGCATTTACCTAGCCAACCGGAGTTGATGGAGTAGATGGTTCGATGCAATGTCGAACGGTTTGAAAGATACGCTACTGAGCCACTTCCAACTGACCCTTACTGCAAGTTTTGGCATCGACTGAGATCGTCTTTCCAAATGCAAATGAAATTGAATCACCAAAAATTGAGAGAGGTTATTGTAGACCTCGAAAACATGATCCCATAGCCCCTGGTGATTTTTCAATACCTCTCATGAGCTTCAAGATACGAGCCACGAAAGATCACTGCCCAATCGTGCTTAGTGCACCTTGGGGTCACTTGGGTCGAGCGTGGTCGCGAGTGTTCCAATGACTCTGTGGGTGGAATGGGGTTGTCACTAGCATTTAACCAACCAACTGAAGCTGATGGAGTAGATGGTTTGATGCCAGGTTAGATGGTTTGAAAGATACGCTGCTAAGTCACTTTCAACTGACCCTTACTACAAGTTTTGGCATCGACTGAGATCGCCTTGCCAAATGCAAATGAAGTTGAATTGCCCAAAATTGAGAGAGGTTATAGTAGAACTTAGAAACATGATCTCGTAGCACCTAACATTTTGTCGATACCTTTCACGAGCTCTGAGATATGAGCCCCAAAAGATCGCTTCCCAATCATGCTTAGTGCACCTTGGGGTCACTTGGGTCAAGCGTAGTCACAAGAATTCTCGTGACTTCGTGGGTGGAACGGGGTTGTCACTGGTGTTTACCTAGCCAACCAGAGCCTATGGAGTAGATGGTTCAATGCTAGGTCAGATGGTTTGAAAGATACGCTGCTGAGCCGCTTTCAACTGACCCTCATTGCAAGTTTTGGCATTGACTGAGATCACCTTACCAAATGCAAATGAAGTCAAATCACCCAAAATTGAGAGAGGTTATTGTAGACCTCAGAAACATGATCTTGTAGCACTTAACAGTTTTCCAATACCTCTCACGAGCTCCAAGATATGAGCCACAAAAGATCACTACCCAATCGTGCTTAGTGCACCTTGGGGTCACTTGGGTCGAGCGTAGTTGCGAGCATTCCCGTGACTCCGTGGGTAGAACGGGGTTGTCATTGGAATTTACCTAGCCAACCAGAGCTGATGGAGTAGATGGTTCGATGCCAGGTTAGATGGTTTGAAAGATATGTTACTGAGTCACTTTCAACTGACCCTCACTACATGTTTTGGCATCAACTGAGATCACCTTGCCAAATGCAAATGAAGTCTAATCGCCCAAAATTGAGAGAGGTTATTGTAGACCTCAGAAACATGATCTTGTAGAACTTAATAGTTTGTTGATACCTCTCATGAGCTTTGAGATACGAGCCACAGAAGATTGCTGCCCAATTATGCTTAGTGTACCTTGGGGTCACTTGGGTTGAGCATGGTCGTGAGTGTTCCGGTGACTCCGTGGGATGAACAAAGTTGTCACTAGTGTTTACCCGGCCAACTGGAGCTGATGGAGTAGATGGTTTGATGCTAGGTCAGACGGTTTGAAACATACGTTGTTGAGCCACTTTCAACTGACCCTCACTGCAAGTTTTGGCATTGACTGAGATTACCCTGCCAAATGCAAACGAAGTTGAATCACCCAAAATTGAGAGAGGTTATTGTAGACCTTAGAAACATGATCTTGTAGCCCTTGATAGTTTGTCAATATCTCTCACAAGCTCTGAGATATGAGCCCCAGAAGGTCACTGCTCAATCGTGCTTAGTGCACCTTGGGGTCACTTGGGTCAAGTGTGGTCGCGAGCGTTCTGGTGACTCCATGGGAAGAATGGAGTTGTCACTGGCATTTACCCAACCAACTAGAGTAGATGGAGTAGATAGTTTGATGCCAGGTTGGATGGTTTGAAACATACATTGTTGAGCCACTTTCAACTGACCCTCATTGCAAGTTTTGGCATCGACTGAGATCGCCTTGTCAAATGCAAACGAAGTCAAATTGCCCAAAACTAAGAGAGGTTATTGTAGACCTTGGAAATTTGATCCCATAGCACCTAATGGTTTGTTGATATCTCTCACGAGCTCTGAAATATGAGCCATGGAAGATTGCTTCCCAATCATGCTTAGTGCACCTTAGGGTCACTTGGGTTGAGCATGGTCGCGAGCATTCCCGTGACATCGTTGGTGGAATGGGGTTGTCACTGGTGTTTACCTAGCCAACTGGAGCTGATGGAGTAGATGGTTTGATGTTAGGTCAAACGGTTTGAAAGATACGCTGCTGAGCCGCTTTTAACTGACCCTCACTGCAAGTTTTGGCATCGACTGAGATCACCTTGCCAAATGCAAATGAAGTCGAATCACCCAAAACCAAGAGAGGTTATTGTAGACCTCAGAAAAATGATCTTGTAGCACCTGACAATTTATTGATACCTCTCACGAGGTATGAGATACGAGCCATGAAAGATCACTGCCCAATCGTGCTTAGTGCACCTTTGGGTCACTTGGGTCAAGCATGGTCGCGAGTGTTCCCGTGACTCCGTGGGTGGAATAGGGTTGTCACTAGTGTTTACTCGGCCAACTAGAGCCAATGGAGCAAATGGTTTGATGCCAGGTTAGATGGTTTGAAAGATACGCTGCTGAGCCGCTTTCAACTGACTCTCACTGCAAGTTTTGGCATCGACTGAGATCATCTTGCCAAATGCAAATGAAGTCAAATCACCCAAAATCGAGAGAGGTTATTGTAGACCTTAGAAACATGATCCTATATCACTTGACATTTTTTTGATACCTTTCACGAGCTTTGAGATACGAACCATGGAAGATCACTACCCAATTGTGCTTAGTGCACCTTGGGGTCCCTTGGGTCGAGCGTGGTCGTGAGTGTTCCCGTGACTCTGTCGGCAGAACAAGGTTGTCACTAGCATTTACCCAGCCAACTAGAGTTGATGGAGTAGATGGTTTGATGCCAGGTTAGATGGTTTGAAAGATATGTTGTTGAGCCGCTTTCAACTGACCCTCACTACAAGTTTTGGCATCAACTGAGATCACCTTGCCAAATGCAAATGAAGCTGAATCGCCCAAAACTGAGAGAGGTTATTGTAGACCTTAGAAACATGATCTCATAGCCCCTAATGTTTTGTTGATACCTCTCATGAGCTCCGAGATATGAGCCCCAGAAGATCACTACCCAATCGTGCTTAGTGCACCTTGGGGTCACTTGGGTCGAGCGTGGATGCGAGTGTTCCGGTGACTCCGTGGGTAGAATGGGGTTGTCAATAGAATTTACCTGGCCAATCAGAGCTGATGGAGCTAATGGTTTGATGCCAGGTTGGATGGTTTGAAACATACATTGCTGAGCCGCTTTCAACTGACCCTCATTGCAAGTTTTGGCATCGACTGAGATTGCCCTACCAAATGCAAACAAAGTCGAATCACCCAAAACTGAGAGAGGTTATTGTAGACCTTGGAAACAAAATCTTGTATCCCCTAACAATTTTTCAATACCTCTCATGAACTCTGAGATATGAGCCCCAGAAGATCACTGCCCAATCATGCTTAGTGCACCTTGGGGTCACTTGGGTCGAGCGTGGTCGTGAACGTTCCGGTGACTCTGTGGGTGGAATAGGGTTGTCACTGGCATTTACTCGGCCAACTAGAGCTAATGGAATAGATGATTCAATGCCAGGTCAGACGATTTGAAACATACGTTGCTGAGCTGCTTTCAACTGACCCTCACTACAAGTTTTGGCATCGACTGAGATTGCCCTGCCAAATGCAAACAAAGTCAAATTGCCCAAAACTAAGAGAGGTTTTTTTAGACCTCAGAAACTCAATCTTGAAGCCCCTAATAGTTTTTCAATACCTCTCATGAGCTCTGAGATATGAGCCCCGAAAGATCACTGCCCAATTGTGCTTAGTGCACCTTGGGGTCACTTGGGTCGAGCATGGTCGCGAGCATTCCGGTGACTCCATGGGTGGAATGGGGTTCTCATTGGCATTTACCCAGCCAATCGGAGCTAATGGAGTAGATGGTTTGATGCGAAGTCAGATGATTTGAAACATACATTTCTGAGCCACTTTCAACTGACCCTCACTACAAGTTTTGGCATCGACTGAGATCGTCTTGCCAAATGCAAATGAAGTTGAATCGCCCAAAATTGAGAGAGGTTATTGTAGACCTTGGAAACATGATCTTGTAGCCCCTCACAATTTTTCAATACCTCTCACGAGCTCTAAGATACGAGTCCCAGAAGAGTGCTGCCCAATCGTGCTTAGTGCACCTTGGGGTCACTTGGGTCGAGCATGGTCGTGAGCGTTCTCGTGACTCTATGGGTGGAATGGGGTTGTCACTAGTGTTTAACCTGCCAACCAAAGATGATGGAGTAGATGATTTGATGCTAGGTCAGACAGTTTGAAAGATACGCTGCTGAGCCGCTTTCAACTGACTATTAGTGGTATGTTTGAAATTTGAACTGTGAAACTAATCATGATTAAGCTTGTGAAATTTGAATTGTGAAGCTTATTATGTTTGAGGTTTAACTTTTATAGATTGTTTGAAATGATAAAAAATAATATCCTTAAAGCATTATAAACAACAATCAAACATGTAAGAATTCAAACCATGCAAATGACATAAGTAAATGACATGTAAGATCCCTTCTTGGCACTATTGGCCACCCATACATGATTTTGGTCATAAGTCCTTATCAAGAGTTTTAGGACATTTAAATTTTAAATCAAATTGATTGTTACAAATTGTCATTATAGGCTTCAAAAGATCTCAATTAACCATTAAGGATCCTTTTGTCCTTCTATCTCTGATTGGATCCATGGTGACCGTAGGCATCTTCATAGGTGCTCCTGCACAAGTTAGAATCCACATACAAAACCAAGTTTATTGACTCAAAATATAATCTAAGAAAGGTGAAATTAATGTATTGAAATTAAGCTTAACGAACTTAGAAAACAATGCACTAAGTTAACTTATTACTTAGTCAAGTGTTCCTAAAGGGTCATCTCTTTGCTTCAGGGTCTCCAATAGTGCTTCATGATCAGTAGTACTAATAGTCCAAAGTTCTTTTTTCTTTGGTCTTCCTTGATGCTTTGACAACTTGACATTTGTTGCTATAACAAGGTGTGAATACATGAGAATAGTTTTGTGCTTCTCATAGTATTCAAATGCGGGAATTCCATTCTTTCTAATCATGTATGTTCATAGCCATGTTCTCGTAACAACAACTGAACTAGTAGGATATGTGAACCCATCACCATCTGTCATTAATTGTACAAGATTATGTTTACCTTGTACACAATGTGCTAACCAATAATCTGACCTCTCATCATTCCCCTATGGTGCAACCAATGCAAAAACATTTCCTGGCTTCAGAAGATCTGAAAGATGGTCATAGTCAATTGAAGTGTCCATGTCATGATTTCTTATAGAGAGTGTCAAAGATAAAGGAGTTAGATACCATGGAACCCATGTATCCACCCACTCACTTGACTCGCAATGATCCCAATCATACTGAAAACACATGGGGCAAAAACAAGCCAACTCTCGTGTCCAAATGGTCCATGTACTACTATTGGAGCTTCAAAATGAATGCATTTTTGAAGAGTCTTTCACTGTTTGACAATCCAATCTATCTCCTATAGTTCCCTCATTAACCAACCAAAAGAATCTACACACTGTAGAATCAAGAGTCCCCCCTTGTGACAATGCTAAAGTACATCAATCAACAATAGAATGAGCATTAAGAAGTACATCACCTAAAATCCTCAATTGCTCCTTAACTAGAGCTCTATTCACACATGCACCTGCTCCGTCATGCTCCCCTTTCCCATGCCTTGACTAAAAAAAACTCCAAATATGAGGTACACCTCTCTCCACATGCATTCTACACAACCAATAAAACATTCTGGCATTCTTAAATTGACTGATGCAATTATCCAACCAAATGAGATGCCTATCCATAGTAATACCATTTTCCTACAAGAAGTCAAAATAGTTCTGGAAACAATGTTGAACAAACTCATGAGAGTGAGACTTGTCGTCGCTCATATAAAAATGGTACTCTCTGATTATCTTTCGCTCATCTTTTGTGCTATGAGGGGAATGTCTATATGTGATGTGTACAAAAATAGAAACCTGAATGGAGTTGTAATATTGAGCTTGAGTCTCATTTTGGTGTTGCAATGTATAGTTCTCCACAAAGTCTACAACAGATATAATAGTTCCAATGGGGAAAGTGTCCTTACATGTCCTGAATTGTTGATCCAACTATTGAGACCTATGACTATGCCTTGCATACTTGTAAAAAGGATTTGTCTTGAAATCTGAGATAAAATCAGCAACATTGTATTCTTTTGCAACTAACTCACATCTAGAGCCTTCAACTCCACTCTTCAATGTATATTTCACCATTTCATATACCTTTTTTTGGACGAGTGTCTTTCCAAAATTGTGTTTGAAATCCTCATGAAAACATGTTCTAAACTTGGACAAGCCACCACATTCTGAGCACTTGGCATTTAAGAAATCTTTTTTATAAAATAAACAACCATCATCTCTATGACATAAAAATTGATCTAGCAAGTCTCTTGATGATTTGGGAAGACCACTTGCACCACAATCCTCTAGCATTTCATTAGTATGCAAAGTAGAACGAATGGACCGTAGTAATTCATGATGCGTTGAAAACTCAACATGATATTTGCAACAACATGTATTCCAAATCTTAAGGGGTACACAATAAAATGGCTTCATGGATTCAAAAGACCTTTTTGATATTTTCAATGTTGGATGTGTCTCACAAAATGTTTTATACAACATTGTTTGACTTACCTCCACATAATGTTTAGGATGTGGAGTGCGGTCTCGATTGCCAACTCTCAACTTCAAGACATCCTTCACATTTGGTGATGCTCTTGAGTTAGCATCCTAAAATTGTTGAATTTCATCCTTGACAACATTTGTTAGCTTCTTATCAAAACATGGAAGTCTCCCACCATAAGCCCATGTATCAATTTGAAGCGGATCATCAAGTCTTTCTCTTCTTGCAAGTGCTCTACCCAAAGTTTTATGGTCTATATTGAAGTCAACACAAGTTTGTCTCATCAAACGAGCCTTTCTCAACTGATGACTTACTAAGGAGGTTGTAATAATCCTCCGAGCAACTCTCTTGTCTTTTTCTCTACTAGTCTTCCCAATGCTATTGAGAGCATTGAAAAGATTCTTCACAACAATTGCATTTCTCTCCATTTTCTTGTTCACACGAATCTTCAATTTCACAAGCATAGGTCTCATCTTTTGCATCTTTAACAACTGCACAAAAATTTGATATTGCTCAACCAATGTCTTGTTTCCAAAAAATTGATCATAAAGTCTTGAAGCCCACAACCTAACGGTTCTATGTGACCTCTTTCCTTCCCAATTATTCATAATGTTCTCCTCAATTTCAATTAACCAGTTAGGTCTTCCTGAAAGCCCCGAATTTGAAGTTTGATTATCTTTATTGCAAGGGACTTCATTTCGCATATAATTTGGAGATGTGTAATGTTCATGTGGTTCTTGTGCAACATTTTTATTCCCCAAGTCTACATTTTCAATCTCCATCTGTACATTTTCAAATTCAACATCCTCTTCACTTACAACTGCATTTACAGGGTCCGATTGATTAATGTATAACATACCTTCTCTCCTTCTTTGGCGATTTTCCTTATCTTTTTCCCTATATGCTTGAATTTCTTCATCCGTCAGCTTCCTCTTGTGTTTATCCTTTTGACGACTACTACTTCCCATGGTGAGACCACAAGTCGACAAAAATCAAACAATGGGCCCCAAATCACATTTTTTTTTCTACAACGCGTGAAAAAAGTATAAAATCTCATGGTTGTCTGGTCTGTGGGGACAGGGAATATTTTGGTCAAATATTACCTATCCAAAATCAGGTATCCGATTCCATATCAAGTACCCAAAATTCCTAGGCAGATGAAAAAAAGGGTGGGAGCAAATGAAAAAAATTGAACTTTTACATATAAAATGGGGTATATAAGGTATAAAATGTATATTATATATATATATATATATATATATATATATATATATATATATATATATAAGAGGCATATGATATATATAATGTATATATTATATATATACTAATGTATTATATGTACTAATGTATATAATATATATAATATTACCTTTTAGCTATTATTTTTTTCTCATTTTTCCTGTATGATGCTTTTGTATACGAATTATGGATATTCTTTGGGAAACTATCTGAGGAAGATACAGTAGCCGATCTGCATCCTTTGGATCAAAAAGATGATCTATAAAACTTAACCTAAAAATTCAATTCTGCTAACAAAAATGTCTAATCATGTAGCAAGGTACAGAAGCTCAGGAAAGGTGTAACAAATTAATATGCAAATATTTTTATCCGTAACAATATTTTCTACATTTATTATGATACTGATATGATTTGATGCACCTTCGCTATTTGATCAATCCCTTACCTTTCATTTCACTTGGTTTGCTCATTTTGCACATCATAAGCTAGGATTTGACAGTGGATATGACCTTGGTACTACTGGCGTTAATGATAAATTTTACCATTTAGCTATTATTTTTTTGTCATTTTTCCTGTATGATGCTTTTGTATATGAATTGTGGATATTCTATGGGAAACTTTTTATTTTTTACTGTAGGATGCCTTCGTATACAAATTTTGGAGAATCTCTTGCAGAAATATGGAAATTATAATCTTCCTCCTAGAGCATACATTAATGAAGTTCTTTGTGCCTTAGCAGAGGAAACCAGTGGGATTGTTGAAGCTTACGGTAGTATATATAGAAATGTGGTATGTATTTTTGGCCTAAATTTATTTCTCATTTATTTTAGGTTTTTAAAGGTGGTCGACTAAATCTTTGTATTAAATGTGCCTTTTACAGGCACCATAAACCCTAGCTACGTAGAAATGGAGGCTTTGAAGAATAGTTCACTAGAGGTGAAGAGAGAGACTTCTTAGGGGTCATGGGGATTCCCTAGGGGTCCTAGTATGCCTTATCACACGTTAGGAGCCCTAGGGAGTCCCCATAACCCCTTTTGACACATTTCAATGCTCAAGTGTGTCTTAAGGGGTCCTAAGACCCCTTCGAACACACTTAAGTGTTCAAATGTGTCAAAAGGAGTCATGGGGACTCCCTAGGGGTCCTAGTATGCCATATAACGCGTTAGGACCCCTAGGAAGTCCCCATGACCCCTTTTGACACATTGGAATGCTCAAGTGTGTCTTAAGGGGTCTTAGGACCCCTTGAGACACACTTGAGCATTCCAATGTGTCAAAAGGGGTCATGGGGACTCCCTAGGGGTCCTAGTATGCATTATCACATGTTAGGACCCCTAGGAAGTCCCCATGACCCCTTTTGACACATTGGAATGCTCAGTGTGTCTTAAGGGGTCTTAGGACCCCTTCGGACACACTTGAGCATTGAAATGTGTCAAAAGGGGTCATGGGGACTCCCTACGGGTCCTAGTACACCTTATCATGCATTAGGACCCCTAGGAAGTCCTCATGATCCCCTTTGACACATTCATGGAAGAGATTTCATTAGCATCCATGGAAGAAATTTCATTAACTTCAAACAAAATCATCTAAAAAAATTCATTAACTTCAGGCGAAATCATTTAAGACGGAAAAAAATAAATCATATTACTCAGAAATGGCAGAGAAAGAAAATGAGATAAACCAAATTTATCAAATTCTTGCAATCCGCAGCTTCTCTCCGAGCGCAAAATGACAATCCATGGAGCCAAAATTATGATGAAATTTAAATTCTTTGAGTAAGTCATTCAAAAATGCGCATAATACTGTAATACATGATGATTTATAGAGAATTTATGACAGACTATGCTGTGCAAAAGCCTGCAATCCCTGCCATATCTCAGAGTACTGATGAGAAGCAATGGCGAAAGTATGAGACAGAGGCAGTGCCGACATTGAAGCTGCAAGACATTCTTCATAATATCGGGGTGGCACCATCGAAACGGCAAGGCTTTCCTCATAATGTCGCACCGTCGCTGATCTCTTTAAATTTATTAATGTGGTCAGTTCTATGACGCTTGCATAATTTCCAGTATAGCTGCTCATTTTACTAAACCCTTCCCCACTCTCCATAATCTTCGACTGGTTCAAAGATTCATCTAGTTGTTCTTGTTTAACCTCCCAATGACTCTGTTGAGCTATCGGATTATCAACAGGCATGGTACAATTTTTCAGTGACCATAATCTATTTCAAGAACCTTTGCAATTTAGCATTCCAGTTGAAAAAGCAGGGAAAGATACCATTTCACAGCCACAGGTGGTGGAAACATAGTGATTCTCTTGCCCTCTTCTTTTGTAATCTACCTCCAGTGAAATATTCTTCAAAGCCTCCATTTATACGTAGCTAGGGTTTACAACACCTGTAAAAGGCACAATTATGCCCCTGTAGGGACTCATGCTCATGCTTAGAATCATATTAATTTCATGCATTCCCTAACATTTAATACAAAGATTTAGCTAGCCACCTTTAAAGACCTAGAAGAAATGAAAAATAAAAATTAGGCCAAAAATACATACCGCATTTTTGTATGTAGTACCATCAGCTTCAACAATCTAGTCGACTTCCTTTGCTAAGGCACAAAGAACTTCAATAATGTCTGCTCTAGGAGGAAGATTATAATTTCCATATTTTTGCAAGCCCTAAAAAATTTTTGTCGTTATCGCTTTCCACCTTTGCTCTCTCAATTTAGTCATCTCCCTCTCTGCTGCACTCAGCTTAGCCATCCTTACCTACTCTTTAATAGAGATTCTCCAAAATTTGTATACAAAGACATCCTATAGGAAAAAATGAAAAGTTTCCTAGAGAATATCCACAATTTGTATACAAAAGCATCATACAGGAAAAATGACAAAAAATTAATAGCTAAAAGGTAATTTATCATTAACACCGGTAGTACCAAGGTCATACCCACTATCAAATCCTGGCCTATGACGTGCAAAAGGAGCAAAGCAAGTAAAATGAAAGGGAAGTATGGATCAAATAGTGATGGTGCATCAAATCAGATCAATATCATAATAAATGCAGAAAATACTGTTATGGACAAAAATATTTGCATATTAATGGGAAAGAGTGGGAAGAGCTTCTTGGACCCATGATAGAAGTTATAGATAAGGAGGAAGAGCTAGGAAGGGGAAAGTAGCAAAGGAAAGAAGTAAGATATGCGTGTGAGCCTATGTCAGATGATGATGATGATGAGTACTCACTGTCTGGTAGTAGCTCAAGTAGTGATAGAAGCTCTTCAGTGCACATGTACACTGACACAAAAAATTTAGATAGAGAAGTAACAAGTGCTATGGAATTATCCATAGAGCAATGTGAAATGAAGCCTCAAATTGGTTCATTAGTAGGCAAAGAATTTGGTCATGCACTTCATTCTAGCACCACAAATATTTCTATTAGAAATGCTTATTCGTCAATGGCCTTGAATTTATAGGACTTGGGAAACCAGGTTACTCATGTTGGGCAATATCCCTCAAATGTAAGTTCATTGCCACCTTTGGCAAGGCAGTCTCACTCATTTTACAACAAAGGGCAGCCATCTATGGTCCAAGGTTTTAATTCAGCTGAAAAATGAAGAGCTTCTCAAGGTATTGATCTCTTTCATAGATAAGTTCCTGATTCATCTCAAGGTTCTCATTTAGGTGACCAACTCCTTCGAGGTCCACAAATAGACCCATTGATTTCCCAAATTGGTAAAAGGGTAGATGCAATTTTCGAAAGAGTATCCCAATTGAAGAGAATGGAAATTCCAGTGAGCATAAAGTTATTGTAGATCCAATGGGTGTATCTTCTCCACTAATAAATATAACTGCATTTCCAGAGACTTGAGTTTAAATGGAGATGATTTGTTCCCAAACATGCCCAGTCGAGCAGATGAACCAGATGTTTCTTGAGTAAAGAAGATAGTGGTTTATTAAAGCATCTACATTATCCCACTTGCTATCAGTTACTACTTTTTGAGCGGCTTGCCAGCTACTTCTGTTGAGGATTTCTATAATATATAATGTCCTCATGCAAGTACATGATAGTTTTTGTAAACATTTTCTGTTGTAAAGGGTTAGTGAGCAATATCAAAGAAAAGGTTCTTGCATGTATTATTTACACACATATCAATAAATTAGGAAACCAATTTTCTCCCATTACATGGCAGAAATGCCTAGATTCACTTTGTCAGTATCAATAGGCAGCAAGATGAGGGAAGAAATATATTTGTGAAGAGGAAGTACAAATGTTACCGTCCAAAACCATTTGGAGAGTAATATTCTTCTCCTGATTGTAATAAGAAACTCAAAATGCAGAAGACACCAAATAGTTGGGGCATTTATTTCCTATGACCTATGTCAATTTCAGTTCAATTCCTAAGGATGATATTCTCAATGTGTAAAAATAAACTGATGTGTTATTTTAAAATGGCATTGACTGAAATTTATGAACATATGTCAAATATCCATTTTTTCCAGAATTTGAAATAGAACCAGTGGCAATATAATCAAATTTGTGAATTTCACATCCAATCATTGGATGTTAATAAAAAGTACAACACAAAAATATAAATTTGAACTGATAAACAATCTTAGTCTTACTTCAAACCTACTCCTGTGTATGTGGGTTCTTGGAGGTATCTACTAAACAATGTGTGGATCTGTAATGTCCCTATCCAGGACCTTACTCACTTTGCTTAAAACTCCTAATTAGAATTTGGATTTCTAATGCCTGCTGTGATATTATTTAAGTTTGCCTTGCTCCTTACTGATTAATATTATAATGAATTGGTTATCCTTCCCCTTCTCTCTCTCTCTCTCTCTCTCTCTCTCTCTCTCTCTCTCTCTCTCTCTCTCTCTCTCTCTCTCTCCCCTTCCCCTCTCTATCTCCGTCTCTCTCTCTCTCTCTCTCTCTCTCTCTCTCTCTCTCTCTCTCTCTCTCTCTCTCTCTCTCCCTCCCATACTCTCTCTCTCTCTCTCTCCCCCCCTTCCCCCCTCTCTCTCCCCTCTCTCTCCCTCCCATACTCATTCTCTCTCTCTCTCTCTCTTTGTTATCTCCTCTCTCTCTCATCACCCTCCCTCTCTATCTCAAGCTATCTCTCTCTCTCTCTCTCACCTTCTCACTCTCTCTCTTCCTCAATGGCCGCCCATTAATTTTTTAAATGGCTAATTAATTTCCTTTGCTTCTTTCAATGGCCATCCATGATTTTTCTGCAATCTTCCAACCTTTCATACATAGTCGTAAAATACATATTAATATATTATACATATAAAATAATATATAATATATAATGTAACATTTAATATTAATATATATTAAATAATATTTAAAATGTATATTATATAATATTTAATATATAATATTATATATAATATATAATCTAATATATAATTCTAATATATAGTTTTTGATATTAATATATAATTAAATAATATTTAATGTAAAATGTATATTATATAATATATAATCTAATATATAGTTTTTAATATTAATATAAATTAAATAATATTTAATGTAAAATGTATATTATATAATATTTAATATATAATTGATATTATATAATATTTAATATATCTAATATATAGTTTTTTATATATAATATATCATATGAAGGATGGAGAAATGGGAGGGAGAAAGTGGAGGGAAGGGAAAGTGAAAATTCAAAATTCTGCCGTCATATTCGGGTACCTGAAAATATTGGGTAACCGATTAGGCTCGGTATTGCTTTGTGCACCAAACCTACATGGTCAACTATTGAAATGTCTCAAATACGTGTTTTTCCCTTGTTTCTCTGAGTTCCAGACTTCGACAATGTAGCTGAAAACTTTTTTTTCACCCGAATTTGATAAAATGAAAAGGGTATATTAAGGAGATTATTAGCTTTCTATCGATATAATTGCTGTCAAATTTTGAATTCGGTAAGTAATTATTAGTTATTTTCTAATTGAGCTACCTCTAAAGTGTTGATTTGTATATTGATTGAAAAATGACTATAACGTTCAGATGGTATAACATTTTTAAAATCTACAAAATGTGTCACATTCTATGCTTCGCCTACTATAAGGAAAAAAAATAAAATTTTGAATTTTGTAAAGTTTTGAATGAGTTAAGGTGGTCAGACACGGGAGTTTTTTTATTTTGAAAATGTTGTAGCAGAAAATTCAAAATTAATTATTTTTTTGGAATAAAATTACAAAAAAATATGCGTCACATCTGAGTATGAGTCTACTAATTATATATTAAATCTTATAAAAAAAATTATCATTTGATCATGATTAAGGTGGTCAGACATACACCTACCTCTTATTTTTTTCTTGAAATTCTTGTACTGCTGTATTGAAATCTATACTTTTCACCAATCATATTAATTTTTTTAAAGAAAAGGCCTAGTATTTTAGAAACTACATTCAATTTCCTACAGATTCTATTCTTACAACTTTTTGGTATTACGTTGATAGCTAGTTCAAATTTTCACGTCAAGTTGACTAACCCTGATTTGCTGATTTTTCATTGCCACTTAAGGGCATAGTTTGGCCCCTCATGATTTTGCACATACCTTTTATAAAATATTAATTTCTATTTCACAATGGGGACATCACAATAAACAATGGGTTCATGCTATACAACTGTGGGTGACCCCACAATAGTGGGTTACACTTTTTTAGACATGCTGATTTTTGTTGAAATAACACATTTTTAATAAAATATGATGATTTAAGCCTTGAGAGGTTCCATTTTAGAGAATTAATTACAAATGGTTAGCTCAAAGCCTCTTAGATTAAAAAAAAAATATTGACATAACATTTATACTCCTCATTCATGCCTACAATAGAGTCTCCTTCACACCTATTAAAATGCTGACAAAAAATCATTTTGACTTTATCTTTTGGCAAATCAAATGAATCCATTTGAAAAATCTATCTATGTAGTAAGTTACTACTGAGGAAAATCTTTCCAATGATTATAATTTGTTAATATATATTAAGTTTATTATGCCTTTGTATTTTTAGTTTTACTAAACATAGATATTTCACTATATGTCTACCTCTATGTTTGACTCTTAAGGAAAAATAGTAAATGAGAGAAATAAAATTCTAAAAAATATCTATGCTCTAGGTATTGAAGTTCTCTTTCTATAAAATAAAAATAAAAAATGAAATTAGACAAATACATGACAAGTTATAAGCTATGTCGTCAAGGTATGTCAAAATTACAGTTTAGTCAACTTCAAACATTAATAAAATATGCAATAATCATGATAATGTCATCAAACCAATTGCATGCCCTCTGTATGGATGTTACAAAAGTAAATTAGAAATAATCACATTGATATCTATTTTAGAAAAAATGTTATGCTCTATGAAAATAATGTAACACTTTGGAAATGACATATTCAGCAACATACTAGTTTTTGTGGGAGAAAGAAAAAACCATTCAAATCAATTCAAAAATAAAAATAAAAAATATATTTGGAATCTAGACAGCAAATCTTAAAAGATGCTAATTTACTTCATCTTCTGATTTCAAATGGTTTAACGACACTATGCATTTGAATCTGAAAGTTTTTTTCAAAATGTAGATTTTAGTGTTCATTAAGGCAAAAAAGTGTAACCCAATATTGTGGGTTCACCCTTGTACTATAGGAAAAAGTGTATTCAACATCAAAAAATATTGGAGTCCGTCTGGTAAATATTTGGAAAATTAATTCGCAATGTGCTTATATAAGATGGGTCCTTTGCCTGCAAAGGACCATTTTCGCCTATGTTACAACATAAAAATATCTCCTCAAATTTTAGGTGCAAACATTTAATAACAAAATCATATAACCAGAAGAATCAAACAAATATGTTAAGAGTCTATAAATAAACATTACGAGTCTCACTGCCTATCATAACTAAATACTAAATCCCTTTAGATTAGGTATAAGTAAATACTAAATTCCTTTAAATTAGGAATACTAATTTATCATATAGACAAGCTAATAACATGAAGAGAACTTCGATTTGACGAATTTATACTTATATTTCTTTGATTGGACAGAAAAACATAGGCATGGATTGTGCTCAAGGTAAATTGTTTTAAGCTTCTCCCTTGAACCACCAAGTGCAGAATCAATGCCATCTAATGATACTATTTGATCATCACTTGACCACAGGTCCTCTAGCCTGCCATTACAAGCTATGATTCATAGCACTAACTATTTTACTAAAGAAGAAAAAAGATGAAGAAGAAGAGTAGGAGAAGGAGGAGCATCGAGGATGCAGTGACAAACTTAATTGTTTTAGAGTTTCCAAACTATTTTTCCATGAATTGGATCTTGTGAGCTTTGAAGTGAGTTAGTAAGGTTTTAATGTGCCTAATTTTAGGGGGAGCATTTAGTTTATCATCTGAATCAAGTATTATTGGATCTCATCTGTGGCCATGTCTTTTGACACATTGATGGTCTTCATGTATACATAGTGTCACCATCTTATGCAAGATTAAGACACAAAAAAAAATATGGTTTTCCTAATGTTAAAATAATTATGTAATGTAGAAGATTGACATTACTGCAAAGCATTCAGATCAATACACGTTGCACTATTTTTAGTAAAATAGTTGGTGTGTTAAGGTTATTGCCTTATGATTAAAGGGGTTGAATAAGTCTTAGACTAAGGGTAAAAACACTTAACAAAGAATATATTCATCGTGCATGATTATGCACTTTTGAACTTGTGTTTCAATCTTTTTGTTGTGATTTAGTTGCATCCTTTAAAATTATGCATTTCATAGTGAAATTCAGTCAGAACTTGTAAAATAATCATATATGCAAAATGGAATTAATATAGTTCCACTTGAATAGTCATCCGGCAACCAAAGAAAGAATAGTTTGAGAAAAAGGAGTAACTTACCAAAGAAGCTAAGGTTAGATTTAGGGCAATTTTGGAGAAAAAGGAGTTTATATGTTTGAAGTCTATTTTTTAAATTTTAAAATCATAGTAATTTTTATCAAACATTATCATTGTAATTATACATTTTAATATTTTTAATAATAATACATTATATGGTTATACAAGATATATTAACGACAATAATAATATTTACCTTAAAAAAATATTACGTGTTTCAATTTAGCACAAAATTCAATAAATCCTATCCCCTAACAAGAATGTATTAACATTACTATTATTTAACTTTTAAAAACATAGTATTTTTTTATTAAATATTATCATTGTAATTATATATTTAAATATTTTAATAATAATAAATTATATGTTATAAAAATATCTTAACTACAGTAATAATATTTACTTTAAATAATTATTGTGTTTCTAATAGTTAAATAATAGTATTGTTAATACTTTTAGTTAGGAGAGAAGATTCATCAAATATGTAATTTTAAAATAATTATATAAACAATTTATTATATTATTTCATATTTTATTAATAGTTAAATAATAATATTAATAAAATTTCCATACTCTCTACATCTCAAATCTTAATCTTTATTTTATATATAATTGAAAATTTAATTCTCCAAATCATAGGCTTTTATTATTGTTCATAATTTAGTGCAAAGTAATTTGTGATTTAAACCTTTGTTTTCATTGTACAAAAAATAGTAATAATGTTTCTCTTCCACTAATATGGTCCCAATGCTTTCGTTCATAGGCTCTACAGAATATTAGCTTCCCTCATGTCATCTTACTTGACCCATCATAGATATTTTATTGATGAACGTAATCATGCCATTATATGCATGAAAAGAAACAAATCAACTAGATTTGATAGATTGTCTTCTCAATTTTGCAAGCACATTAACCTGATAGCTCCTAGCCTTGAAATAAAAAGGGGCATTGTCAACAAATGTCATATTCTCTAAAATAGTAATTAAACTTATATAAAAAATTAAAGCCCTAAAGATCTATCACTCTACTTAATATGCCTTAAATGTTTTTGGCAAAAATCTTAGCTAATAGGTTAAATGAAGACATGCCCGAGGTATCTATTTTTGTATAAGAAGCTATTAAAAAGTTGTTTGTCTTTTTGGTTGTTTTCATGAATACCCAACATTGAATGTACTTTCTACACTTGATTATAGTTGGTCACGGGCTTGACTTAGGACTTAATGGACACAGACCTCACTCTCACCTTCCACGGGTTGTTAAATTGTTTTTGCACTTCATACTAAGATTTAATGTATAGATGATTATGTTTTGCCTATAACTAAACTTTTAATGTTCTATGAAAAAAAAGTTAACCTAACAAATTTTCCTTCTAAAAAAACTTAGAATGTCCATAAAATTGCAATGACCATACTCACTCCCACTAATAAATTGCATGCACAAAATTGAGTGAAAATGGAGGCTTAAGTAGCCATTGTTCTCTCAACAATAAATTTTTTTAACTTTGATGAAGGATTCGGGCTCAGAAATTTAAGATTTCTAAATTACTTTTTTTTTTTTTAAAATTATGAAGTTTCGATGGACCAAATAGTTAACATTAGTAAATGGTACTCCTCTTTCTAAAGAAACATGGTAGACAAAAATGTGTCTCTTGTCCTTCTGCCCCTCTCCTCCACTTTTTATAGTTTTATTAAATGATTTTCAAAACCCTTCGATGGGAAGTTAGATAATTAATATTGTTCATCATATTGCTTGCAATTTTCATTCCATTTTCTATTTCCTAAAGCAACTCTGACTAAAGAAATGTTCTGTTAGAATTTGTAATCTTTCCTTGGTGTATTTATAAACCAAGGTTAGACTATTTATCTTTACTTGTTGTAATATATTAGGATATAAGCCAAGGTATCCTAATATACTTCTTTTTTGTCTTCTTTCCACTACATTCTATTTCGTCCTCTAGTGGAATATGTGAGGACAAATATTTATTGTAATTTGTAAATTAGATTTTTCCTCTTTAAGAGGAACCTCACACTTGGCTCACACACTCTTATGAATGTGGCTTACATGCACATGGGAGTTACATTTTGAACTCCTTCTCTTATCTCTACATATAGAGATATTTCTCATCTCTTCAAACAACACTTCTTCTCTATTCTCTCTCTCCCTCTTCTAAAATATTGTATGAGATAAAGCTCTCTCTCTTTTTGGCTATTTTTCCCATTCATAATTCACGGGGGTTTTTTTACGCTTTTCCCCCCTTCAAAAAATTCTTGTCTCCTTTGTTGTTTCATTTTTGGTGTATGCTCTAAGGATTAGCTTGATTCATGATAATCTTCCTTTTTCCTTACTCAATTGGATTAATTTTTTCCTAGCTCAAATTTATTTTCCATTTTAACATGGTATCAGAGTAGGTTTAATCCATTTTTTGAGTTCATGGTTTAAGCGGTTATCATATCTTGGAGCACTCCAAATCGGAGACTCTTGAGAGAGTTCTTTTCTAGTTTGTTGACGAATCTAGTTAAGAGGAAAAAATTGATTTTTTTTTGGTTTGGCTAGTTTACCACCAAACCTGGTTGTCCTATTTGATTCATTTGATATTTCAATCTTGTTAATATTATACTCTCATATCAAAATTTAATCTCTTTAGTTTCAATTATTGCATTTCTAGTTTAGTGGTGAAAATATAATAGAATATCTTTATTTCATATTTTTACTATCTTAGTCTCTAATTTTTAATCATTTCTTTTCTATTTCAGTCTCTTATATGTCAGTTGGTATCATTTGTTTTTTAAAATTTCATTTGGCTGTATTCAATTTTTAATTTTTTTTCTTTTTCCTAAGCTACAGGAACTGTTGCTTCTTCCTGTTGTAGTTTTCTGCATGCATTTTTTTATTTCCTTTTTTAGTAGCTTCGTCTCTTGTCATTTTTTAACTGGTTGTGTGTGTTTATTGCGGTTTTATTCCTTTGCATGCACTGTGTTTTTGTTAATTTAGAAGGTTTGTTCTTTGCATGCGCTTTTTTAGAAGGTTTGTTCTTTGCATGCTACTTTTTTAATATAGAAGTTTTTTGCATGCGCTTTTTTATTCTTACTCTCTCCTATTCTTCCTATAGGTGGAGTTTCCCTCAAGCTCATTGTTTTTCATTGCATGTCCATTCTCTGCTAATTTTTTTATTGCATGCGTCTATATGTTTCAATTTTTTCTGTTCTATATCTTCTTGCATAACTTAGATCTGTTTATAATTTTTGAATAGCACTGTAAATCCTTGCATGTGCACTTTGTTTGTTTGCATGTCATATAATTTGGCATCTGCAAATTCAAAAGCTTTCAGGCGTCTAATTGAAGAAAAAACACCATTGTTACATAGTGGTTTTTTCTTTAATCTTTGTTTTGTTATTAAACTGCTACAAGAACTTCAAAAAAATTTCTTTTGATTCTCATACCAATCTGGTTTCATATTAAAGGTAGGGATCTTGTGCTACAGGAACCTTTGTTCTTTGCATGCGTTGTTTAGTTCGTATAGAGGCTTGTCTTTGTTGCATGCTGGTTTTTTTTATTATTAAAATAGTTTTTCTCAATTACTAACATTTATAGTTTAAAGTATTTTAAATTTTTTTTACATGCACAAGGAACCTCTATTCTATTTTGCATCTTAGCGCTACAGGCATTTTTTTGCTACAGGAACCTTTGTTCTGCCATGATCCAATTTGCATGTTAGCACTACAGGAAGCTATTTTGCTATAGGAACCTCTGTTTAGTCGTGATCCAATTTGCATGTTAGCACTTCAGGAAGCTTCTTTGCTAAAGGAACCTAAGTTTTTTTTAAGGGTTTTTGGTTAGATTCAATTCATTTTTTTTAGCTAATGTTTCTTTGCAGGTTTATTATTTTTTTTTAGTATTTTATTTTGTGCTAACATTTTCTTGCAGGTTTATTGTGTGATCCTCTTAGTTCTTGTCATTTGTGTCTTTTTTTTCTTATGCTCATTAGCTTCAACTCATCTTTTAACATAAGTTATTAATTATAGTTGTTTAGATTCATATCAACTTTCTAATCCTTTTTCTTGCAGGTTGTAACATTTTGTTAATAATTTATTTATTCTTTTTTATATAATTATATTATCTTCCTATTGCCTTTTTTATTTCATCATGTCTATGTCAATGCCAAAATTTAAACTCAATAGTTCTAATTATTCTGTTCGGAGGCCTCACATGTCTGATTTTTTGAAATCTCAAAACCTATTTGATGTTGTGTCTTCACCTAATTTAAAACCAATTTCCATTGCTCCTCAGGCTGACTAGGATTCCTGGTAGTTGAAAGATGATGAAGCTTTTGGTCTAATTGGATTCTCATTAAATCCTGATTTATACCGTCTTCTTTCCGATTGCACTACAGCTCATCAGGCTTGGTATGCCTTAGAAAATAAATTTCAAACCTTCACAACAACTGTTTCCAATGGTAAAATTCATGATGTTTCTAATTTGAATGATAATCATATTCCTATTTCTTTAGCTAATAACTATTGATGTTATGATGAAGGAATTGGTAATGCTTCTGTTCTAAATGGTAATGTTGTGCTTTATGCTCCTATTTTGCAAGATAACCACATCTCTGTTTCTGCTCCTAACATTAAGGATAATATTGATACTCTTCAAAAGGTTAATTATGAGCATAATACTCTGTTTACTATTGATGATGATGGTAATAATCTATTTTACTCTCTTGTTGATGATATGTTTGACCAAGAAGATGAAATTATCTCTACCTTTCTTAATGATACTTTGCAAGACATGTCTATTACTCAAGATGAAATTTATGATGGTAGTTCTAATCCTATGATTGATGATAATAATGCTTATATTAACTCTCCTATTAATACTTCGTATTCTGATGAATACACGACTGATTTCTCTTATGTGACTAAAGATTGCATTTTTTATTTTATGACTCATGAACAAGTGACAAATTTGGTTTATGAACCTGAAGATTGCTTTTATAATTATATGAACCATGATTTACAATATGATTTTTTCAACAGTGTTACTAATTCAACACTAGGTGATCCCAATGATGGGCACTCTACTAGTGGTTTTTGCCTTTTTGCAAGCTCAAATATTGATTCTGTTCCTATATGCTCTAAAGTAGATCATGAATTTCGTAACACTCAAATGGTTCTTATGGAGCACCAACCTCCTTCTCTAAAATCTAAGCTTCTGAATGATATTATTGTTGGTGATTGTGCTTATGTATCTAGTAATAAATCTATTTGGTTTACAAAACCTCTTTATGATGAATTAACATTTAATGATTCACATTCAGATTTTACTGATTCATTTTTAGGAGGAAATCCCAATCATGGGAGATCCCCTCATTGTCCTTGTTTTGTTGAAAATTCAGGTGATCCTTCTTGGATAAACAATGAAGAATCTTAAAGTTTACCTTTAGATTTGGGCCTATATCCACAAACATTTACACTCTTGCATTACAACAATCAAAGGAACCCTATTTCAAGATCCAAGCACTTATCATTGCACCATCACCTTATATCAACACAAAGTGAAGAAAATTCAGCTTTCCTCCTCTACTACAAGAAGGACAATCCAGTTGTAGATTTTTGTAATTACCCCAAGTAAAGATTAAAGGGGGGTGTTAGAATTTGTAATCTTTCCTTGGTGTATTTATAAACCAAGGTTAGACTATTTATCTTTACTTGTTGTAATATATTAGGATATAAGCCAAGGTATCCTAATATACTTCTTTTTTGTCTTCTTTCCACTACATTCTATTTCGTCCTCTAGTGGAATATGTGAGGACAAATATTTATTATAATTTGCAAATTAGATTTTTCCTCCTTAAGAGGAACCTCACACTTGGCTCACACACTCTTATGAATGTGGCTTACATGCACATGGGAGTTACATTTTGAACTCCTTCTCTTATCTCTACATATAGAGATATTTCTCCTCTCTTCAAACAACACTTCTTCTCTATTCTCTCTCTCACTCTTCTAAAATATTGTATGAGATAAAGCTCTCTCTCTTTTTGGCTATTTTTCCCATTCATAATTCTCAGGGGTTTTTTTACACTTTTCCCCCTTCAAAAACTTCTTGTCTCCTTTGTTGTTTCATTTTTGGTGTATGCTCTAAGGATTAGCTTGATTCATGATAATCTTCCTTTTTTCTTACTCAATTGGATTAATTTGTTCCTAGCTTGAATTTATTTTCTTTTTTAACATGTTCCCTCTTTTTGTAGGTTAACAACAACATCGTAATTTGGAAATTGAGTAACAAACAACTGATAAAGAACACAAAAAACCAATTTGTTTACAACATAATACACGATAAGGTGCTAACCCTATATTTCTTAGCATTATTTGGGTCATGTTTCCTATGAAGTATGGTAATCTATGTGATTTTACCAAAAAAAAGTATACAAAGTTCATTTACTCTTTACCCAATAATTTTCCTTTTATAAATATAATAGTAGCAATTTTGATGCAAGAGCATCCTAAGATTCTTGGCAATCCTGTATCAACCAAAATATGTTTGTCTTTGAAGGTAGATTGTAAATTTTGATCCTTGTTTGGTGGAGTATTTGCTCAGTTTGGGAGACTGGTTGCTCAGTGTCTACGTTTATCAGGGTATTCGGTTTCTAAAGAATGCTTGGTAACTAAAGGCGTCAGTTTCTTCTGGTGCTCAGTGATAACTGCGTTGCTCGGTCATGCTTGACGTGGTCAGTTCTCTAGCGCTTGATTATTTCTCTAGAACTTGGTGTTCTTGTGGACTGACATGGTTATTTGGATGAATCAGCTTGCCCGACTGGTGCATTTAATTTGGGTCGCATTCCTTGTATTATGGATTGACCGTTGGACGTGTGAGGACCTAGATCTAGCATGTTGCATTCTTCTATGTGGTTCTAATGACCATTTGGGGCCATCTTGGATAATGTAATTTATTATAAGGCTATTTTGTAAGCCGGCTGGTGTTTTGGCATTTAATAATTGTTTGCAGGAGTTAATTGTTTCATCTAGCTAACTTGTGGCTGAGGATGAGTATTTATAGGATGGTTGGGTAATTTTCTAGGGAGAAGATGGAAGAAAGGAGGTTAGTAGCTTGTGAGCTTAGGCATAGGAAGATTACTTGGAAGTTGTGAGTACAAGTTTAGATCTTTCCTGGGACCCTACCAGTTTCCTGCCATGTTGCAGACTTGGACTAGCTGAGTGTTGAATTTGTGGAAAGACTTGGATCCTGCGAGATCTTGTAGACTGTTAGTTACTTTCTTTGTAATTGGCTGTACCCGAGAAGGCCTTACAACCTAGCACATTGCATGTAATCAATGAATTTATGAATAAAGATTCCAGGTTTATATCAGATCTGGTGTTATTGTTGTTGAATTCCACTATGTTGTGGTTTGGCTACAAGGTCGGATAGTCCTTAGTTGGATCCTCCATCCTTGACTGCATCAAATTTAAAATCATTGAGATACAACATACAACATCATAGCATACTACAAAACCTTAGAAACAACAAACTACACAAGTACTATCTCTTTTACGAATAACAAGCTCCTACTTTCTCTACAGAGGAAGACAAGACATATAAATCTATCAATAAATTGGATGAAACAAACAAAGTCGAATTACAAAAACCACAAATTGTAGATGTAGAAAAATATGAAAACATAAGTCAAATTGTACAATGTGACATTGATGATGTGCTAAAGAAATAATGACTATATGGAATACACACATTTAAGTACAATGTCAGAGATTGCTTATTTGAATCCTTGCAATGGTTACTTCATGATACTTATACATCAATTCAATTGTACAACAAGAATATTGATTAGTTCTCGACCTGCCTCAAAAGACAAGAAAGAGAGGCAATCAACTCCTACAACCATGAATTGGATGCCCAAACTTTATACAAGTTACATAAATTTAAAGACGTTGATACATATTTATAAATAATGTGATTGTCTACAAAAACAACTAGTAGTGAAATTGGACTTTGGGGGGATGTATTTTGCATTCATTGGTTATTAAAGTGGTTAAATATATAAATATGTGTTCGGTCATTAACAAGAGGAAAAAAGTACTTGCACTTCAACAAATCATCACATACAAAAACATACTCATTACTTTTCCATGATGCTAATCCACTTTGTGGACATTTTTAACCACTACTACATTTTCAAATATAAAATGCAGAATGCCAACAACATAGAACTTTCAAGGAACTAAAAGAAACAAAAAGAAATAAACATGGCATGCAAAATGCAAGATTTATAAAAGAAGACAAGTTATCTCTTTCCAACCAAACCCAGATAGGAACACACATAGAACAAGAAAAGAAAATGCAACAACCAGCATCACTTCGTAAACTTAAAAAAAAGAATTAGAAGCAATACTAGCCATGAATCAGTGCAACCAGTAATTTGCATTGATAAATTGGAAAAAATGAATACAACTAGTCAACAACAACATCTAATACAACAGGAAAAGCATAATGAGAAATTTTTTTTTGTATATGTTGGAAAAAAGGACAACGCAAGTATAATCAAAATTAGCGACCCCAATAACATTAGAAGCCATAGTAACCATGAACCAATACAACCAACAATTGGCATTGACAATTTGGAGAAAATGCCTACAAGAAATCAACAACAAAAACCAATACAACAAACAAAGAATAATCAGAAACTAGAAATTGTAGATGTCACAAAAGAAGACAACATAAGCATAAATGAAAACTGCAATGCTAGTAATGCATTCAAGAAAGAGCTTATATAATTGCAAATACAATCTGTGCAAAAACACCAGCAAACAACTTTACATGAAATCAAGAAAATAATGAGAGATAATCATCACATGCAAACTACAATAATAAAAATGAAGAGAAATATAGAGAATGTCAACAAAAACCAAATACAAAGAAACAATGAACCAAAAAAATACAAAACAAGCAGCATCACTCTAGAAGCTAAAATATTGGAATAGGAGCAACAAGTTGCATCAATCGACACTGCAGACAAAATGCATTCAATCAAATGCAAAAAATAAAGAAGCAAAAAATAAACAAAAAAAACACCAAAACCAGTCAGAATTCAACTTCAAAAAGGAAAAGAACATTGTTTGCAATTGATGTGTTTGAAAAAATAGTCCACGACACACCCAAATACATATGCACTATTTGTCAACTATTACATTTCAAGAAAGACATTAGAATATTCAGAAATCAAGAAAAACAAACCTATTACAAACTAGTGAAATCAAGTGACAACATATTACCAAATTTAATTTGTCAAAAATGCAAATCTGCATTGAAGAAATCCATGCTCCCACAGTATAGTATGCCACACAATATCAGAATCAACAAGCTATTAAAATATGTACAAATCTTAACACAACTAGAAGAACGACTTGTTTCATTGTGAATTGCATTTGCTCAAATTTAGGAGCTAGGATACAAAAGATCTCAAATGGGTATAATTGGCTCAATTATCAATATTCCAATTGACACTAACATTATACAAACAACTTTTCCTCTATCAACTAGTAATACAACAACAATTGTTGTCTCCCTCAAAAGATGTTTGGAATATAAAAATACATTCCAAAAGGGCATGGTACGACCAAACATCATCATGAAAGCTCTTAAACAATTGATAGACACAAAATTATACAAAAAGAAATATGTACAATTCAACAAAGATTGGCATCAAGCTCTAGAAAGCAATAATGAAATTGAAGAAAACCATGAACTTATTACAATTGAAAATGACTCAGAAAGTGATAAAGAACAAGAACCATGCAAAACTTTGACACATGGATTTACCGAATCCATCAATATGCACAAAATGCAAGGCAAACTAATAGAGATTTCACCTGTACAAGATGAATACCCTATTGGAATATTTAAAGACAAATATGCAGAAGAAATGAATTTCCAAACACTGTTCTTTGGCAGCCCACGTGATGCTGACATTGTGAAAAAATTTACATATCAACAAATAACACAATGAGAATTGTCACATTCACAAAGGTGTTTTTCATATCATACAACTAACCTATTTTTCAAAACAATCAAGATACTCATACAACAAGTGATGTACACAATGTGGATAAGAATTTGAAAAGGCCAACTAAAATGAAGAAAGCTATTAGCAAAGGATGTCAAGTAAAAACCAAATCTAGAAAAAATATTAAAATCAAATATAGGTTATGTTGACTTTAAAAGAATAAGAATATCTCTAGACTATACACAACTACTTTAAAAAAATGTATTTGCAATGATACAACAACTAGGACCACCAACTTTCTTCCTCACCTTCACTAGTGCTGAACAAAATTGGTATGCTCTCACACAAACACTTGAAGAACTACACATTGCTCACCATTCAACCAAAAAAAAAATATCAATACCACCAACCAAATTGAAAAATACCAACTAATCCAAAAATATCCAATAACTTGTGCACGTTACTATAGACATTACATAAATGCACTTAAAATTTTGATATTTGCAGATCACTCTTTCTTTGAAAATATAGTGGACTATTTCTCAGTAACTGAATTCCAAAATCATGGAAATGAACATGATGATTTCCTCATGTGGGTAAAAGATGCACCTATCTATGGAAAAAATTCCAACACAAGCATTGTAGAGTTCGTAGACAAGTACCTTACATGTCAAACTGAAGATTTAGAACAAAATATAGCCATACTACACAAGAATCACCATGCAAAGCAATTCAAAAGATCCAAAAGACCAACACATTGTAGATACAATTTTCCATTTATACTAATTAGGAAAATTGTAATACTTGAACCATTACCTGAAAAAAATGAAACTCTAAGCTCAATTGCTAGTAATATTCAATCCAAACTTCAAAAAACAACCTACGATGTTTCATTCACATTTGAACTATTCCTAAATGATATCAAAATGACTAAAGAAGACTACATAATAGCTCTAAGATCCACAATCCATAGACCCACCCTTTTCCTCCAAAGGAATCCTTCATAGATATGGAATAATAGCTTTTCCAAAAAAATCCCAAATATCTGAAAAGAAAATACAGATGCACAGCTTGTGCTAAACGCATATGCTGCAGAAATGTATTGCAGCTCATACATGGCTAAAGTTGAGAAGACAATGAAAAATGCATTTAAAAGAATACACAAAGACCACTAAGAAGAAAATATAGATGCACTCAAAATGATAAGAAAACTTGGAAATTATTTACTGAACTTACAACAAATGTCATCCCAACAAGCTGCTCATCTTGTCTTATCACTCCCACTAAATTGTAGCTCTAGGAAATGCATATTTATTGATACAAAATTTGACAATGACCGTACGTTTATATTAAAACCCATCGAACAATTAAAGAAAGAAGCAGATGAATCTGAAAATGTAATGTGCAAATCGTTAGTGGACTACTACTTAAATTGTCCTCACACTATTGCTAATATATGTCTAGAAGAATTTGTGGCCAAGTACAAAAAAGATGGAAGGAACTTTGAACCAAAAACTAAACCCAATATTATATGATTTTTTAACTTCAATAAATATTTTGACTTAGAGAACCATTTTAGAGAATAATTATTACTATATGTACCATTCATAATAAGCGAAGATACATTGAAACATAATTATAACCCTTGGGAAAAAGCCTTCTTGCACAATGAAAGAATAATCAAAATCAATCATGCAAAATTCTGCAATAACATAAACTCCACATGGGGTGATATAGATAAATCTTTTGACGAGATAAATGTTAAAAATTAGAACAATGAGACCTTGTGCATACAAAACAACATTATCAAACACAAAGACCAATATTACATAGAAGAAGATATTAAATCTACATTCCATGCCACCTTAAACACCAGAGTGCCAAAAGCATTTGAAATTGCATAATCCCCCATATTATGGACAACGATGAGTACTACAAAATAAGAATGTTAAATAAAGAGAAACAAGAAATTGTCAAGGACACTGTAATGAAAAAGTTAAAAAACCCTAAAAATCCATTGCATTTTTTCTTGACTGGATGTGCCAAAACTGGAAAGACAATCATTGCAATAGCCATTTACCAAGGCCTTATCCGCATTTACAACAATTGCATTGATAATGATCCCAATAAACCAAAAGGCCTAATAACTGCTTATACAGGAAAAGTTGCCTACAATATAGGTGGAACTACATTGCATTCAACATTTCACATACCTTTCAACGAATCAAAATTTGTTCCACTAAATATATAAATGTTGGATGCAATGTGAAAGAACTACAATCAATTACATGTACTCCTCATAGATGATATTTTATTGGTAGGGTCAACATTTATGCACTACATTGACAAGTCATTACGTGATATAATGTAATTACCTACTCTATACTTTGGAAACCTTGATACAATTTTTTGTGGTGATTTGTACCGAGCACTACCCATACTTGACTCTGTTGTCTTTGACAACAAACTAGCTGCAACAGAACTAATGCCCTATAATTTTTGGAGAGACAATGTCAAGTGCTACTCATTAACTACTACAATACAAAAGAAGGATGACCACTTCATCTCAATTTTGAATAGAATACGACTAGGTCTGCAAACAACTAATAACATAGAATACCTAAATTACACTTGCTTACGTCCCCCACCCATTGATCCAAGTTTTCCCTACTTATTATATAAAAAAAAGGATGTTGATGCACACAACAATAATATGCTTTCTATAGTGTTTGGAAACCTTATTATATTAGATGCAATTGACAACAAAGATGAGAGCTATAATGAAATAAGACTATAAAACCATATAACAACTCTACCAAGTCAAATAATCCTCAAACAAAACATTCTTGTAGAATTTTTTGCAGGAAACTACAATACACAAGATGGCCTTGTCAATGGATCAGATGGAATATTTAAGGCATACACAAGACAAGAAGATCTCGAAATACTTTGGATACAATTTTATAACAATCCAAAAATTGGCCAAGCGTAGAGGAAAAAACTTGCTCAATACTATATTGAAGTCATAGACAAAGATTGGGTTCCCATTCTCCGAATTGATAGGCCCATCCCAAAAATTTTCACAAGTGGGAAAATAAGGATTAGAAAACAATTTCCAATACAAATAGAATGTGCTCGAATAATTCATCACTCACAAGGACTCACAATGGAAGGCCTTGCATTTGATCCAAATGGCATAACTCAACATGGCTTAACATATACAACACTTTCTCGGGCAAGAACAATTGAATCATTATTTCTATTGAACCCTTTAAATCTAAAAAAATTTAAAGTCAAAGAAAAAATACACTTTGAAATGTCTCACCTTCAATCCAATGCACAATGACAACTTGAAAATTGTATTACTTGTTCAATAGATGCATCACACATACTAATATGCACATTAAAAACACTCACAGCTTAAAAGGTCACATAGATGACATTATCAATGACTATGATATCATGTCCTCTGACATCTTATGCTTACAACAAGTACATTTCATAACTCCAAATACTAACATCCTTTTCAAAAAATATAATAGTTATTCAATGTATCACATACATGGTTTAACAATCCTTGCTAGAAACAATCTGTTACATACGAATACAAAAAAAAATAGACAACCAAATGTTGAAGCCATAACAATAATACTATGTCAACTCACTGATGAACTTAACATCTCCAATGTTTATGTAAGGCCTAATACATCCATTGCAGAAATCAAAACTATCATTTTTGAAATAGTCAAATTTCATGGTATAAAAAATACACTTTACATTGTAGGGGATTTCAATATTGACATGTCCAAACAAAACACAACCACAAAAACACTCATGAAACATATGGAACAATACAACATACATTACATGTTGAATGAAATACACAGTACAAACAAACCACAGATTGACCATGTTTGGACAAACTCGCCAATAAATATATGTGTCATTTACAAAATTGAGGCATAGTGGACAGACCATCTTGCAACTTTTATGAAAATTCACCATACACAATACAATAATTAGGATTTAAATCCTAATGGTGCTTGACCACACTCTTGATTTATGCTCAGTAGTCATTATGTCCTCTTCTCAACAAATTATACTTCTATGCCTATAACCCAATGTTTCAAACATACATATTTTGTGCTTTACAATATATAATGACTCAATTTACTTAACATTGGATAATGCATCTTTATCCAAAAGTTAGATTATCTCTCCTTTTCTCCTTTCTCTCACACAATAAAGTTTCAATTCACCATACTATCTACATGAAAACATAACTCTTTTGTTCAAAATCTTAGTGCCCACTCTCTGCCATATACCGATATATCAAATGACTTTCCAACCCAAAACATCTGACACAGATTCACATCATTGCTTCCTAAGTTAGAACTCATATACTAATCACCTAGTTAATTTCAACTACAAATTATCTTTCTACTATGAAGTATCTCCCCCAAGATACTTCTTGCAGCTTAACCACACCACCATACTTAAAACTCTTTGATTGTCCAGTATATTACAGAACACTGCCATTTGCAAAACAATATACAAACAAGAGTAATATCATAACAACATAACTAGGCACATAAATTTTACATTCAATTGTACTTTTTAAAAAAGAAATGTAATGTTGCACACTTCTCTCTCAAAATTTAGGTTCTTGTTTTCAAATTCCTGCAACAACGATGAATCCAAAAAATCTAGCAACAAATCAAGAACCAAAGAAACAACACTTGCCAAAAAGGTAATTAAGCTCAATAGCTTCATTTTTCATGTTTATGTAGTTCTCCAAAATAAACAAGATCTTTCTCTACTTTTTACAAGACAAAAGTAAACAACCAAAATCCCATATCAATTGAGGATCTAAATGCAAGAAGAGCAGGAGAAACTTTCAAAGGCAATGTGCTGGTAGTATATAAAGTTTTCCTCAATAGAGCCACAAAGACAAAAGAAGTTCTACATGTAGAATTAACATACTCCAAAGGTGAGATGACAATACCGATAAATGTAAGTAGGAACCTGGTCTACAAATACAAAGGAAAAATAATCCCAGATATGATAATAGTAGTATCAGGCTTCGAAATTGCACCTAGAACATATTATGATCATGGAGATAGTGATTGCATACTAATTTTAAAAGACTCAAGTACAATTGAAACAAAACCTACTCTTTTGCATGAATACAAGTTTATTCCATGTACAACTATAGAACAATTTCTCACAAGTATTGTTGAATTCCCAATTGGTGCAGTTGTTGTTGGAACACACATTAAAGGTACTCAATACATACTTGACATCAAATATGGCTACACTGATATGGACAAAACACTGGTAAACTTATTCACTCAACATTTCTCCTTAGCTATCATAAATTTTTTTTACCTTCCTTGATCCTTTCAATTGAAATCTTAAAGTGTTCAGTTAAAAAACTAACATTATTGCTCAAAAATAGATCTACATGCATCCAAATTTTACCCAAATATACTTTCAAATTGAAGAGCAGTTAAAAAAAATAGATATTCCAACCTTGCTTTTAAGAAACATTACAAAAAAGGTTGATAAAAAAAATGCTCTTCAGACAAGTCTTTCGACATTTATCTACAAGCTAAATGACAAAAGAACATTAGAAAAACCCCACAGACTTCTGCACACAACATTTGAGGTATCTATTTCAAAATTGCTTCCCTCCTAATTTTATTATTACTCTCGTTCATATCACACTAATATTCTAACATTTCATATAGGTTGTTGGAATCTTAAAGCCCACAAATGCGTATTCCAATATGTTTCACACATTCTACCCCAAATGCAATTACAGGTTTGAGAGCTATGGTACACGAGATGAAAAACCTGCTCATTGCAAAAAATGTGACAAAGAAGTCACATACACAACTTCTCTATACCTCAAAACAATTATCACAAAGGACAACAAACGGACAATACATTGCTCTGCAGAAAAAAGTATCATTCAACAATTGTTGCCTCATCTACAAAACACTACTTATCAGCAGTACATCAATTAAAAAGCAACAGTTATATTCATGCTCCAAGAGTTCACAATAAATGGAAAGTTCACTTTGAAGCAAAATAACACCATCACACGTGTCATTGTGTTTCCTAACTAGACAAAAAGTGCTGCCACAGAGGTAACTATTCTACTACTACTAATACTCTTTACAATACACAAATTTATATCATTTAATCTTTATTATACAATACTAATTTTTACCAAATTTGCAGATACCAGATTTTGAAAACATGGCACATCATTTCCACATCTCAGCCCAAGAAGCAATCCTCTATATGCTTTTACCATATGCTTGAACTGGAATTTTGTAACTTTTGTGTACTGTGAATGAATCAAAAGCTAAATGCTTTAAATACTAAAAAATAACTACTATTTTTTGCGTGTACAACTTCACTTCTGAGTTTCATAGCATACATTCATAGGTTTCAATGCTACCGATCGACATATGCGTCTACTATTTTTGTTTATTTTGGCATTTTTCTTTCCTTGGTAGTCCACAAAGACTTCTTCAGTCAAATACTATGTACTAGATCCTCTTAATACTTAAAAAACTAATATTTTAATGGTTTCCTACTTCTTTCCATCTGCTTTACATGCAATACATATGCAACTTACAATGCTTCTATCAAATGTTCTTTATAGCAATGCATTTACACAATCACTATTTTTATATTGTTTCCTCTTTCTCCAATGATTTGAATCTCTTTTTCTGTAATGTTGTACACATTTTCATTGACATACAATGTTCCAAATGCTTCAACTCGTTAATGGCTATTCTACATTAATTGGAATATATGAGGGAAAAATTTAGAATTTTGCAAAAAATGTCACAACTTCTGACAATGCAGTGTTCTTTGGAAAAATGTTATGCTCTTTTAGGCTGCCCAACTTACTTTAACTCAATTACCCTATACTTTTTATCTGAACTAATGGTCACCAAAGTTTCACAATGATTTTTTGATGGTATCTAGAAATAAAATGACATATTACATGTTTAATTTCTACTGCGATAAAATAGAAAATTTGATCTTTGATTCAAGTTGTCAGTCTAATGCATTAAATTGCATTATTGGAAATTATCTTCTAATAATAAGAATTCCTCTATCACTACATCATACTACTGGGTGAACAAGCAATTTACGGAACTAACTTCATGGAATCACTTTCCATGATAAGGTATATTTATTTGCAGCCTTTCCATTTTAAAAATTATTTTGTAAATAGTTTTTTTTAACTTTTAATGTCCAACTATGACACATGCAACTATGTAGCAAGCACATTTTGCAACCATCAAATCTGAACTTCTACTTATGACTAAACAGGTATGCACATCCACCTGACCTTAATCTCTACCTGTCAATCTCATGTTTACAAGTGTTCAAACTGAAATTTGGTTTCTCATTAACTTTGTGTAAATGCTTAAATTACTACCCATGTTAATTGTAGTCCATGAGGCCAATGAATATAGCCATAGGTATATATTGCATATTACCTTATTGCTTCTCCATATATATAGTTTTTCTTGACATTAACTTAATATAATTTTAGAAAAGAAAATGTCTGCAAGTTTACTTAATATTACTTTATTTAGATTAAAATAGTATTTATGTTGATACTAACTATTTCCTATAATTTCTTTTCAGATTTTATTTTCATATTCCATTTTTTAATACGAAAACCAAAAACTACACAAGGTATGCACCCTCACACCCTTGGATTCGGTATACAAGATTCAATGATTAACTCTGAGGTAAGAACACATTTAGTGCTTTCCATATATTATTTAATAACTACATATCCTATTTTTTTGACCTCTTCCCTACTCCATTTATCTTTTAAGCATTCTAGACTAATGGTCCACAAAAGAAGACAAAAATATTAAAGAAAAATTTAAAAAGTACCATTTGGCATCACATCTACACTCAAGATACTCCCATATCTTATACTTTTATTCTTCTACAATCTTTCATATATCAAACACTTTAGATTTATATTTTAAATTCATTATGCTCTCTTTCACATATGCACATCCACATTAAAGTTATCTATATTGTTCATGTAATATTATTGGTCATAACTCTACGCTCTGGAGAAGCTGAATTCAAGATGTAGCCAAAACATAGTGAGCACATCTCAATCATATGCTTAAATACATCATGTAGTGATTTTTAGATAATGGCAATTCATTTTTTTTATAGCCAACCAAACACATATGAGAATAGGCAGAAAAAAACCCTGCCAAGCCCAGAGGATGAACAAGAAATCTCTGCAAGAGTAAACTGACAATGCCTTAGACAAATAAATTATAAATAACTGCATAAAGGTACAAGCACCCATGTTCCATTAGTCATTAATTACAACTTCTACTGACTTTAATGTTTCAACATGTGAAAGTACCTTAGCATTCACAGAGCTTAATCCATTTCTTGTAGGTGAAGTCACCTTCTCCACGGAGAACTTTGAGGACTCATCCATAAATCTCACAGACTGTACATGCACCCCTATTCCATTGGTCTTGGATTCTGCAAGTTTGCAACTTATTTGCTTGCCCATTGGTTTTACAAACATGTATTTGAAAGTCTTTAAAACTATATAAATCTCTGCACATAAAGTATAATTCACTAGAAATAATTACAATGGACAACCTTCACCAGCAAAATAACTACGTCTCAAACCTATAGGCTGCAACCATCTAAACCCTTCGACTAGGGTACAATTTGGTTCTTAATCACAAATGCCAATTTGAACTCTATTCTTCAAATTTAATCCTTTCAAGCCCATAATTGACTACTGATTGAAATGTATACATTTAACAACAAAAGAATCATTAACAACTAAACAATGACTTATCCAAGCATCACCTGATGAACATTTTTATGTCATTTCATTCATGTCAATTACTTTGTCGAGGTAAAACTAATCATGTTAAATATTATTAATTGAATAAATTCTTTATTTCTTTATTTATTTTTAGTTCTTTATTTTTAAATTTTATATTCTTTTGGTTCTCCATTTTTCCTACAACATTTCTGCATTATTGGCTAACACTTAGGTGGTCATTGTTTGAGTTCCAAAGGATGCAAACCCAATCAGAGCCATCAGTGACATACCATCACTGGGGGAATAGATTTCAGACAAGTCCAAATAGGCCATCCTTCCCTTCAAAGTTTATGTTTCTATTACCTCTCCACTTTTGCAAATTCTCAGAATTTGTAGTATGTCATTCTACAAACTGCTCAAAAATTGACTGTAATTTATCTTTAATTAAAACCTGATGTTTATGCTACAACAGACTTATGTTGAATAATTATTCTCAACAATTTTGTAATGCAGTAAAAAGCACAATTAAGGTAAATGTGTTTTTGAAGATACAACACAATGCACAATGCATTACTATCACATCTAATTAATTTTTAATAGTTTGATTATGTCCACTACAAATGACACTATTTTCCCTCTGATGTTATAGGAATTCAACATTTCCTCTATGTTCGAATGCTTATGTTGATGTCTATAATTGCGGTATAGCTTCCCATGTGGACCAAATTATACACCGAACCAGTAGTCTTCAAACCTAACTTCTCAATCAGAATTCAAGAAAGATAATTCTAGAGAGCTATTGTTGTGCAAGATACTTTACATGCACTTTCTAATACTCATAATAATGATTGTTCTGAACAAATACACATTTATAAAATTTCCCCAATTTTTTGGACTATGTTTTAAGATGGAAAATTATAAACAAATTTTCTATGTTTCTCAAAATTGAATAAAATAGATGACATTTTTTTTTTTTTTTTTTTTGATATGATCTTTGATAAGATAGAGAAAGAATTGGGTCTTATATTTAGTATAATTTGTCAAACAAACTCTTTATTTAATTTCCATATTTTTACTTGTTTATTTTATTCTTTTTGCTACACCATATCTTCCTACTTTCATTCAACCACCTCCCACAGGCCTCTTTTGAGGCAATAAAGTACCAAACAATAATTTATAGCACTAAAAAAAACTTATACTCAACTAAAGCTTCAAACTACCCCGAATCCAATTCTATCAATAAGATTCCATCACTACAAATGAAAAAAATTTAAAAAAAAAATGCATCAATCCTCTCATTTCACCTCATCTTAACACTATATGCATTACACAAATGATAGGAACTTTGACACTTTGCATCTCTTGTTAGTTCTTGTTTATGGCAGGAATATTTATGCAATCTTTTAGTATAAAGTTTTTATTTGACTAGTCAATTAATCAATGAGAGCAAAGAATTAAATTTTCTTCGATACAAACATAATAGTTGATTATTAATATTTATTTTTTATAATTTACAAAATTGATTCCTGTGATTTTCTATTGGTTTGAACAAGCTGAGAAATCAATTTTTTGGAGGAAAAATACAAATTTTTTAACATTATACGAATCAAAAAAATTTCAAAGCTTCATAACCACACTTCTGGAAGCTTCCCTTGGAAGTCACTGCCTTCTTTCTAGAAGGTGATCTTTGCTTCCCAATTTTGGAAGCTTCAAAATGAATGTTCGAAGAAGATCTTAGGGTTTTCTCAATAATTTGGCCTTCTCTGGAGTGAAACTCACCACCACTGGGGTGAAACTCACCACCACAAACTTTGATTGTCTCATTGAAATTTCCTCCTCATCACTCTTGCTCTCATTTTCTCCAACTTTTCTTGTGTTTTGTAAAACATGGGATTCAACGTTGTTGTCCTTGTTGCCCTCCTCTAACAACTTATTGCAAAGAGTTATACAAGAAATATGGGACAACCATGGTGAGACTCAGGGTTAGTATTCTTTCACATTTTATGTTTTGATAAAATTATGAAATGCATTTTTCCTTTAAAAGAAAGAACATGGGGATTTTAGGGTTTGGTTTCATAAATAAATTAGAAAATTTTCTCTTAACTTAATTAGGAGAGACTTGGGAGATTTTTTGTTGAGGAATTCCTCACAATCGATCGTAGACACAATTGTGCAAATAAGTTATCCTAACTCTAGCAAATGTTTCACTAAAAGTTCTAAAAACTGTTATTTAAAATTGACTATACAAAAAATGGAATTTTTACATTGTTGAGATTTCACAATTGTCTATAGGAGATTTTTTCTTAAAATCTTGTTGTAGGTTCATGAATGATTAGTAGGGAATTCATTTAATTTGACGAGTTTGGATCATGACACATTTTTTCTTTCTTTCATTATTATCTATTTAAATATGATCCCTCTGAATTCTTACAATAGAAATCAACATTAATACTTTACTCGAGCTATGCTCCCTACACCATCAATAGGTCAAGCATGAATCTAGAATTTTCTAAGAACAATCATTTCAATGGATTCTATTTTGGGAATTTGGGCATTGGTCAAATTTGTTGGATATTGCTAATGCATTGGGGAGATTGTTGGATACATTTAATATGTTTAATCACTACGTTGAGTGATGTTGGAATTAGTATTGTTGTCATTTGTGTTTTGTCACTGATGTCAACATATATTTCTATGAAGAGAATAGGCTGGTTATTATAGTGTACGGAGACTGTACGGATGAGTCAGATCATGTGGACATAATTGTGTGTATAAGAAGGTGTTTTTATCTTATATGTAAGATTGCATGATGTAATATTGAATATTGGATGAGTTACAAAAGATTTAGTGAAGACTGGTTTCTGGACTGTGACATTAGAAGTTGATAGAGTAAGTCTCTGAGTTTTGGGTATATCTTACAGGTGATGAGGATTCAATGTATGAGAGCTTAAGGGATTACAAATAGCGTATTGAAGAATGTTCTCTAATCTTAGCAAGGTACAGAAAGAAGGATGACGTCAGTTGTGGCATGTGTTCTAGAGAAGACCAACTTGGAAGCTGACTTTAGAGTTGTAGTGTGTATCATGAATGGCGAGCATGAAGTACAGATGTTGGTCCTTATTTATTAAATTGTAATTGTTGTATACTTGTTTTAGATACTGTGTGTATCTTAGCAAGGAGTTATGTAATTATTTGTATATTAGGAAAGCCTAATTGGCTGACCTGATCATTTATTTTGTAATAGGGTATATATGTAAGATATTTTCTTTTGAAAAGATATGGTAGAATATATGTGATGTGAAAGAAGATTGTGGAAGCTAGGAGCTTGTCTCTGCTAGATGTAGAGTAGAGGATAACTTATATACTTCATCGGAACTGATCAAGCAAAGATAATTGCTATCGAACAATTCAAGGATTGTGTATTTCTTTACATACACTTGTGTTACGAACAATGAGTTTTGAAGGTGTACATAACCTTCTTTGGGTAGTGAGCTTGGGCAGTGAGCCTACTTCTTTTCTTGACTCCTAACAGGGTCTATCCTGAGTCCTCTAACAAGGACTATGTACTGCAATGTTTTAATCACCTCCTAATAGGGCTAGATCTTCTAACAAGGATACTATACTCTCAGTACATCATTAGTGGCTGTTAATTCCCACTGGTGTTTTACCTTTAACATGGTTTCCTTGACAACAAATATTGTGTTATTGTGTTGGAATTCATTGTGTTCATTTGATTTGATGTTGTTGCTATTCAAAGTTAAAAAGTTTAATAATCTATCATACAAATGATTCACCCCCCCTCTCAATTGTATTGGTGGACTATTATTCCTAACAATTGGTATCAGAGTTGCTGGTCCTTAGAGAGAAATCTTAACAGCTTGAGGTGATCTTGGAGATGGCATTCTATAGGAAGGATAGTTCAACATTTGATCCTGAAAACTTTGACAGTTGGAAGAACAAGATGAAAACTCATTTTCTATGTTTGGGCATTGACTACTGGATGATTACAAAGAATGAGGTAACCATGAATTCTGGGAATGAATTAGACAAAGCTAATGATGATGAAAAGAAGAAATTTTCTTATAACATGATCACAAGGGAAGCACTGATCAGCGCACTCTCAAAAGGAGAGTTTACTGAGGTGAAAGATTTGGATTCAACACACAAAATTTGGGTAAGATTGGAAGCATTATATGAAGGAGATAAGTTTACTAAGCAAGAAAAATTATAGAACTGGAAAACAAGGATGGAGAAATTGCAAATGAAAGAAGATGAAAACATTAGGGCTTATTTACAAAGAGTTATAGAGGTTGTGATTGGAATCAAAAATTATGGAGGCACTTATGAAGAGGACAAAGTCATTGTGAAGATCCTTAGATCATTGACACCTGTTTAAAAGACCAAAGTTCAGGCTATAGAAGAGATTATACCTTTGACAACAAACTTTAGCAGAGAAATGTTGATTGCAAAGTTAACTACCTTTTAAGCTATAGAGTTGGGAGATTCTTTACCTAAAGTTGAAACAACATTCAAGGCATCTACACACAAGAAGACAATATCTAGAATTACTAGCTCTAGCAGTGGTAATATAAAGGAAGATCTTGGTGAATATGTTGATGAATGGCAATAGATTCAAGAAGAAGAAAGAAAGCTAGATGAACTTGTTGCCATGATTTCTAGAAGAGAAAAGAGAGGTAAGGTTAAATTTGAAGGAAAGTTACCTTTGAAATGTTTTTCATGCAATAAGATAGGTCACTTTGCATCTAGACGTCCTACAAGAGTTCCTAAGCACAAACCTAAGTACTCAAAGGAAAAAGGAATGTTATTATGCTAGTGAAGGTATTTCTGATGATGATGATTGAGATTATGAAGAGATTGGATTTATTTCTATTAAAGATAAAAAATCAGTACATGAAGAAAAAGATTTAGTATCACATGTTGATGAGAAATATGAATGGGTTATAGACAATGGTTGCTCACATGATATGAATGTCTAGAAATTTTTTTTTTTGTTAAACTAATGAAGTATGATGGTGGTGTTGTAAGATTCAGAGACAATGTTCCTAAACCTATCATAGGAGTAGGATCTATTTATTTGGATGGAAGGACTAATACTGACAATGTACTGCTTGTTGATGGACTTAAGAATAACTTGTTGAGTTTTGGACAGCTGATGGATAAGGGATATCAATTAAAGTTCATTGATGGGAAATGTTTTATCAGAGGTAAGACAGGAAAATTGATTACAACTGGTACTAAATCTAGAGGTAATGTATTTGAGTTAAATACATCTGAAACTTCTTATTTTGTTGTGAGGATAGATGACAGTTGGTTATGGAACAAAATATTTTGTCATGTCAATTTTGATAATATTGTGAAGGAAAGCTTGACTAATGTAGTGAAAGACTTACCAAAGATTGTAAAAGCATCTAACACTATGTGTAGAGAATGTGTTATGGGAAAATAGACTAGAATCAACTATAAAAGTAAATCATATACATCAAAAGGAAAGTTGGATCTGGTACATACAGACCTATGTGGACCTACAAGGACAAGATCATACTATGGTGAAAGATACTTTATACTTTTTGTTGATGAATTTTCTAGAATGATGTGGATCACTTACTTAAGGCAGAAATTAGAAGCATTTGACAAATTCAAGATATTCAAAGAAAAAGTAGAGAATGAATCAAGCTTAAAGATAAAATGTCTGAGATCAGACAGAGGTGGGGAATTTACTTTAGATCTATTCAATTCATATTGTGAAGAGCATGGAATACAAAGACAAACTTATCCTGCTAGGACTCCATAATAAAATGGGATAACAGAGCAAAGAAACAGATTAATTTATTGGATGCTGCTAGGACAATGTTGCTAGAAGCAAATATATCCCATATGCATTGGAGAGAAGCTGTTGGGACAACAATATACACATTGAATAAAATTAAAATCAAAGAAGGTACAAGTAAGACTATGTATGAATTGTGGTTTAATCATTCTCCTACTGTAAAATATTTCAGAATATTTGGTAGTAAATGTTATATCAAAAGAGATGACAAAATAGGGCAATTTGATGCTAGAAGTGATGAAGGAATTTTTCTTGGCTATTCTACTAAAAGAAAATCTTACAAATTCTTTAACCTAAGATTAAACAAGATGATTGAAAGTAACAATGTGAAGGTAGATGAAAATTTTTAGATACAAGAGAGAATGTATGACTGTAATCAGAATATAGAGATCAAGGAGGCTGCCACCATAAAAGATGAAGAACTTGTTGAGACTGGATGTGAAAATGAGACTTGTGATGATGACACAAGTGAGGCTACTGAGATTCCTAAGACTCTGAGGTATGTTAAGAAAAATTATCCTGAAAATCAAATTATTGGTAATACAAGTCAAGGAGTAATGACTAGATCAAAGACAATGGAAGAAATTTGTTTGATTTATCAAGTTGAACCAAAGACTACTGATGAAGCTTGTAGAGATGAATCTTGGATCAAAGATATGAAGGAAGAGTTAGATCAGATAAAGAAAAATAACGGTTGAGAATTGTTTCCTAGACCTAAAGATAAAAATGTGATAGGAACTGAGTGGTTTTTTAGAAAGAAAATGAATGAAGAAGGAATTGTTGTAAGAAAAAAAGAAAGATTAGTATGCAAAGGTTATTCATAGCAAGAAGGCATAGGTTTTGAAGAGACATTTTCTCTTGTTGTTAGGATAGAATCTGTGAGATTATTTCTAGCTTATGTTGCACATAAGGACTTCAAGGTATATCAGATGGATGTGAAATTTGCATTTCTAAATGGGAATCTTGAAGAGAAAGTATACATAGAACAACCTGATGGATTTCCTCTCTCTGAAGATGAAGACGTGGTATGCAAGTTGAAGAAGGCACTATATGGACTAAAGAAAGCACCAAGGGCTCAGTATGCAAGGTTAGAAAAATACTTACTTTGGCTTGGATTAAGAAAAGGTAATGCTGACAATAACTTGTATTTAAGAACTAGTGAAGATGGAATTCTGATAATAGAAGTTTTTATTGATGATATTATCATTGGAGGGAATGATGAAATGTGTAAGAAATTTTCTAAAGAGATGGAAAATGAATTTGAGATGTCCATGATAGGAGAAATGAAATTCTTTCTTGGACTGCAAATAAATCAAAGCAAGAATGACATTTTTATTTCTCAAACTAAGTATCTTAAAGAAATGTTGAATTTTTTTGGAATGGAAGATTGTAAACCAGTTTGTACACCCATGATGACTGGTCATAAATTGAAAAATAATGAAGAGACAAAGAGTATTTTTTAGACCAAGTATAGATCAATGGTTGGTGGATTGCAATATTGACTCACTCTAGACCAGATATTGCTAATGTTGTTGGAATTGTGGCTAGATATCAGGCAGAACCTAAAGAGACACACCTGGTTGCTATGAAAAGGATTTTAGATATCTGAAAGGAACAATGGAATATGGCTTATGGTATGATAGAAATGATGACTTTGAAATTCATGCTTATACTGATGCTAATTGGGCAAGGAATATTAATCACATGAAGAGTACTAGTGGAGGTTCATTTTTCCTTGGGAAAAAGTTGGTTTCATGGCTAAGTAAAAAGAAAGATTGTTTAGCTCAATCTACTGTTGAATCTGAGTATGTTTCTTCTGCAATTAACAACACTCAAATTGTTTGGATGAAACAAATGCCAAAATATATTGGACTAAATTTTGTTGAAAAAGCGGTTATCCATTGTGATAACACCAGTACAGTAAACATTTCAAAGAATCCTGTGCATTTTAAAACAAAGCATATTTCTATTAAGTATCACTCCCTGAGAGACAAGGTAGCAGAGAAGGAAATAAGGTTGGAATACATTAGCACAAAATAATAGATAACAGACATCTTTAAAAAACCATTGCCAAAATATGCCTTTGAGTATCTTAGAGGTATGCTTTGGGTGCAGGTCCCTCCTAGTGAGAATTAAATGCTGTAGGGATGCATCAGTCCAAAGGTTTTCAGAGCCTTATCATGTTCTAGACTTGATGTATGGATCTACTCCTCAGAGGGAGTGGTCATTGAAAATAGTTGTTGTAGACAGTTGATAACTTATGGCACCCTTTTCTATTATTGTCAAAGGGGGAAAGAGACTATGTGAAAATCCTACTAGAAAGAGACTATGTGATGAAGGTACTAAGAAAATAATTTTGAGTTGATGGATTTTCCCAAATGTTGCCATCAATGCCAAAGGGGGAGATTGTTCGATATAGCTAATGCATTGGGGAGATTGTTGGATACATTTAATATGTTTAATCACTACATTGAGTGATGTTGGAATTACTGTTGTTGTCATTTGTGTTAATATCAACATATGTTTCTATGAAGAGAATAGCCTAGTTATTACAGTGTACGGAGACCGTACGGATGATTCAGATCATGCAAACATAGTTGTGTGTATAGGAAGGTCTTTTGATCTTATATCTAAGATCACATGATGTAATATTGCATATTGGATGAGTTACAAAAGATTTAGTGAAGACTGGTTTTTAGACTGTGATAGTAGAAGTTGACATAGTAAGTCTTTGAGTTTTGGGTATATCTTACAGGCGATGAGGATTCAGTAAATGAGAGCTTAAGGGATGATAGATAGTGTACTAAATAATGTTCACTAATCTTAGCAAGGTATGGAAAGAAGGATGATGTCAACTGTGGTTTGTGTTCTAGAGAAAACCTATTTGGAAGCCGACTTCAGAGTTGTAGCATGTATCATGAATGGCGAGCATGAATTAAGGATGTCGGTCCTTATTTAATGAATTGTAATTATTGTATACTTATTTTAGATACCATGTGTATCTTAGTGTATCATCTTAAAATGGAAGCACTTCCATCTTGGTAGGTTTAGCACCCTCATTTAGTGCATTTTCATGATTAGATTTGCATTTAGGATGCATGTACACTCAATTCTTCATTTCTAGGTAAAATTAGGATTAGGATCCTGAGGATTCTCCTTGATTTCCTTCTTCATGGCTCTATTTTCTAGGTAGGAACTATGTACTATCCTTTCTAGCCTTCATCACATTTCTTCTAGGCCTATGTTCCCTTTTCCAGCATTTTGTTCTATTTTCCCATCATTCTAGGTCTTTGGCCAACCCAAAAACCTAACTAAAACTCTAAGTTGCCTAGCCTGAAACCTCAGGTCAGGGTCGAGGTCAACCTTGACCTTTGTCAGGTTTTGGTTCCCGCTTTCAAATTTGGATCATAGCGGGTCCCTAAATTAAAAATGGGCCTTTGGATCTGAATGCGGAAGGGTTTTTATTCAAAATTCATTTATTACATATCCTCCTTAGTTGGCTATTGTGATTGGACCGTAATTTGAGGTGAAATTTGAATTAGGGGCCCTTACATTGCCCAAGGAGCCTTGCCTTGAAATCTCTATATAAGCACTCTCTTTTTCCTTCATTTCGACAAGTAACAACAAGCAACAAGAAAAGTTACAAGCAAGAAGTTATGAGGAGATGATGACGCAAGATTACAAGAGGATGATATAGGAGAACAAGATATGATGATGCCTTGATGCAAGAAATCATTTTGTGGACAAGTTATTGTGGACATTCATTTAGAGCAAGAAAGATTCCTTCTTCCTTGATCTACCATTTTCAACATTCAAGCACTCTAAAGATACAATCATGGGTAGCAACTACGGATTGTGAGTTTGGTAGGAGTATGTACTTTAGCCTTGGGGGATTGGTATGATTTCTTTATCATATTCAAATCTATGCATTTCTCTCTGATTTCAATTCATGCTAGGGTTTCAATCTAGAGGATTAGATCTTGGCATTGCACATTCAAAGCTCTTCTTACAAGAAACACACACATATTCTATTACATCTGTCTATTCGTGGAGGTGGAAATCAAAAAAATAGGGGTTTGACTAAGGCAAAACCCTATATAGCCACCCCAAAACACCATTTTTCAGATACCTATAGTCACTATTTTAGGAGTTGCAGAGAAAATTTGGATACACTTTTTGGAAAACTTTCAGGATCTGCGAACAATTTCTGTCGGAGCAGTGCATGTCAAGGTCGACATAAAGGGGTCAAGGTTGACCTGATTCAGAAAAGAAAAAGATTTTTGGGTTTTGTTCATCTTTGTGTTTTTGTTCTAGATGCGGTCGTAGAATTTCCAGAAGCTCAGTACAGACATCAGAAAATAGGTATTTCCAGATCTGCTATTTTATGAGGTATGTATTTCATTTTATCTAATTTCATTATTATTTGCAAGCATTTCTAGATTTATATTCCTTATCATTAGAATTTCATGTTTGTATTAAATATTGGCTTAGGGTCTCTTTTATGTACAAACCCCCATTGTTCTAAACCCTATCCATATTTTACCACTAAACATTCAAGCATTCTAAAGATACAATCATGGGGTAGCAACTATGGATTGTGAGTTTGGTAGGAGTACTTTAGTCTTGGGGCCTTGGTATGATTTCTTTAACATATTCAAAGCTATGCATTTCTCTCTCATTTCAATTCATGATAGGGTTTCAATCTAGAGGATTAGATCTTGGCATTGCACATTCAAAGCTCTTCTTACGAGAAACACACACACATTCTATTACATCCGGCTATTCATGGAGGTGGGAATCACCAAAAGGGGGGTTTGACTAAGGCAAAACCCTATATAGCCACTCCAAAACACCATTTTCAAATATCTACAGTCGTTGTTTCAGGAGTTGTAGAGAAGATTTGGATACCCTTTTTGGAAAACTTTCAGGATCCGTAGATAGAATTTCTATCGAAGCAGTGTAGGTCAAGGTTGACATAAAGGGGTCAAGGTCGACCTAGTTCAGAAAAGAAAAAGATTTTTGGGTTTTCTCCATCTTTTTGTTTATGTTCCAGATCCTCTCGCAAAATTTACAGAAGCTTAGTACAAACATCGAAAAATAGGTATTTCCATATCTGCTATGTTATGAGGTATGTATTTCATTTTATCTGATTTCATTATTCTTTGCAAGCTTTTCCAGATTTATATTCCTTGTCATTAGAATTTCATGTTTGTGTTAAATATTGGCTTAGGGTCTCTTTTATGTGCAAACCCCCATTGTTCTAAACCATGTCTATATTTCACCACTAAACATTTTGGTGAACCTATTTGCGACAATTCTTTCTTTTTGGTGTTAGATTTTCATTTTATGCTAGATCTTACATGCATATAAAAGTAGATTTATTTTATGGTCTTGCATTTATATTTCAAAAAAAAAATCATCACAAAACTTCTTTAAAAATACAAAAACATTTACATTTTTCATGCTTGTAGTGTTACTTTGTGTTCAACATGTATGATTTTTATTTTGAATACTTCGATGAGGCTTTTATTGCAAAAGAGGATAGATCCCCTAATGAGGTACATGGAAGTGAGGATGAAAATTGTTCGAATGAGATCTCCATTGATCCTATTCCTATTTTATCCTGCTCTACAACCTCTTCAATTGACCTTTACCATAGGGTGGGTGCATGGTTACCTTCATGTTCCACTATTTGCAACACTAATGCACCTAGAATGTTATATCCTAAACCTTTGTTGATGGTAAAAGGATGTCCTCAAATAATAATTAAGCGTAAACCTAGAGATCCTTTGGATTTCCTTGATAACACAGATTCCGTTTCACATGCTTATCGCACACGGAATAACTCTCAACCTAATATTTCAGTTTCTTTACCTCCTTCCCAACCTATGCTTCCTCAAGGCCCTAGGTTTCCATCTTCCTTTAAGTAGTATGACTTATTAGAATAATTACGTGCTACTCCTGCTAAGATATCTTTATGGGAATTGCTTCAAACTTCCCCGATATATTGAGAGGCATTGCAAAAGGCTTTATCTACCCTTCCTACTTCACCTCCTAACCAAGAGAAAATTAATTCCTTTTTGGAGTGCATGCATACTATGCCTTCTATACCTCCTATTGTGTTTACTGATGATGATTTACCTTCTATTTAGGTGCATAATCAATACGATGCTCTTATGGTTGTTGTTTATATTAATCAAAGTATCATTTGTAGAACATTAATTGACAATGGATCTAGGCTTAATGTTTCTAGCATGGGTATGCTTAAGGAAATTAAGGTCGATCTTACAACTATTCAACCTGATAATGTACCTATTCATGGATTTGATAATATTGCAAAGAGAACTTTGGGCATTATTACGTTACCTATTAAAGTTGGTCCAGTTATTCTCAATACACCTATTCATGTTATGACTGGACATCTCAACTATAATCTTCTTTTATGTGGACCTTGGTTACATACTATGCATGCAGTTCCTTCTACTCTTGATCGCAAGGTTAGGTTCATTTATAACAATTTGATGTATACGCTACATGCGGATGATGCGCCAAATCCTTTCTTAAATGCGGAATATGCTAAAGTTTCTGAACCTATCCAACCAAGTAAAGAGCCTTAAAGGCCACCTGAGATTAAAACAACTGCAGATCCATCTTCTTCTTTGACTGGGGATGATTGGGGAATATTGGACTTTAATCCTCCTTTTATAGGAGAATATAACATTTTTGATTTGGAATTCATGAAACAAAAAAGTGGGTTTGAAAAATATGTTTTTACTCCTTCCCCTCTTTTTGCGAAATTAAAAAGTAACTTTCTTGTTTCCTTGATTGAAGAAATAATTGAAACAATAAAATTTGATTGCTATGACATTGTGACATATGCAGATCCTTGGACTCAATCTGATATGGCCGATAGATATGGTTCTAGTTATCATCTTCTCAAGAAATTAGGATTTAATGGGAAAGGATGTGGTAAATATGAACAAGGTATACAAGTACCTTTGGACAACAAAATTTATGATTATACATATGGATTGAGGTTCAATTCTTACAAACAACCATCGACTTTTCCTCTCAATGTTAATCATATATGTGGTGAACATTTGAAGTTGGTTAACCCTCTCCTTCTTGACATGAATCAAAAACCTATCTTAGATGTTTTTTCTGAAGATGAAGCCTTAGTAGAGTTTTTAGGAGCTTATGAGGATCTACCTACGTTTCAACATAAAAGACAGAAGCCTTATTGTCTAAATACAAAAGCTTACTTTGGATAACATGATGAACATAATATTTCTCCTTTACCAATAAATTCTTTGATACAAAGTAATTTACTAATAACTGAGACTATTGAGGTTCAAATAGATGAAAATTTCTCTGAGAAGATGATAAAAATTGGGAAGTGTTTGAATCAAGATGAACGTGATCAATTGGTTTTCCTTTTACTTGAATTTAAGGATATTTTTACTTGGACATAGTCAGATATGCCAGGTATAGATTCTAAGATTGTTACTCACAATATTGTTCTCAAATCAAATGTTAAACCTGTGAAGCAGAAAATCCAAAAGATGAATCCAGGAATTGCCTTATTAGTTAAGGCTGAAATTGAAAGATTATTGGATGTTGGTTTCATCTGCTCTATTGATTACTCAAATTGGATTTCAAATATTGTGCCCATTTCAAAAGGAGAAAATAAGATAAGAATGTGTACTGACTTTAGAGATTTAAATAAAGCATCCTTAAAAGATGATTTCCCATTACCTAATATTGATATGATTGTGGATTCCACAGCGGGTCATGCTTTATTATCTTTTATGGATGGCTTTTTGGGCTATAATCAAAAAATGCTAGAGCAACTTATCAGCGAGCCATGACTTTGATTTTTCATGATCACATTCATAAGATTCTTGAGGATTATGTGGATGATATCTTGGCAAAATCTATACAAAGAGGAGGTCATGTTAGTATTTTACGACAGATATTTGAAAGGATTAGAAGTTACAATATGAGATTGAATCCTAAAAAATGTGCCTTTGGAGTTGATTCCAGTAAATTATTGGGGTTTATAATCTCTAAGTGGGGCATAGAGGTAGATACTGAAAAGATTGAAGCTATTGTTAATATGCTTCCTCCTAAGAACATTTCTCAGTTACGAAGCTTACAAGGAAAAATTCAAGCTATTCATCTCTTTGTTTCCAACTTAGCTGATAGAACTATTCCTTTTACTTCCTTTCTTATAAAGGATACCACTTTATTTTGGAATGAAGAATGTAAACAAGCAATTTAAGGAGTATCTTGACAATCCTCCTATTTTGCAACCTTATCAATTTGATAAACCCTTTTATTTGTATACTTCAACCACTCTGAATGCGGTGAGTGCATTGTTGGCTCAACATGATAGTGAAGGTAAGGAAAGACCTATGTACTACATTAGTCAAACTTTACTCGATTATGAAACAAGATATACAGATTTGGAAAGACAATGTTTAGCTTTAGTTTATGCTTGTCAGAAACTCAGGAATTATCTATTAAATGTTGAAGTCAATGTGATTTTTAAAGTTGATCCTTTGAAACATCTTTTCTCAAAAACTGATCTCTTTGGCTATCTTGCAAAGTGGGTGATGTTACTTACAAAATTTGATCTTAATTTCATTTCTCAAAAGTTAATTAAAGGACAAGCTTTAATAGATTATTTGGCTGAAGCTCCTTATCCTCATTCTGATACATGATTTACTTCAATAGAATTCCTCGATGAAAACATTCTAGCTATTAAACAGGATGATGTTTGGGAGTTATGTTTTGACAGATCTAGATGTAAGATAGGTTCTAGTGTTGGCATTATCTTGATCCCTCCTATGAAAAAGTTGATCCCTCTATCATATAAATTGAATTTTCCTTGTACTAACAATATTGCAGAGTATGAAGCTATTATAGCTGGCTTACGAGTAGCTTCATTCCTTAACACTAAAAACTTGGAAATTTATGGAGATTCACAATTGATTTTAGAATAGATTAAAGGAGGTTATCAGACTAAGAATGATAAAATGACACAATATAGAGATTTGTCTCTTGATGTTCTTTCACAATTCTCTTCTTATACGATTCAAACTTTACCTAGGAAAGATAATCGACATGCGGACGCCATGACAAGCACAACTTCTTTGGTTTGTCTTGAGAATAATGCTGAAAACTTGAAATTTACTATACATACTCTTAAAAACCCTCCAATTTCCAATAAGGTTACCTCTAATTGTTTCAATTTGCATTTGGATGAATGGTATTCTCATATCTTTCATTTTTTGAAAGATGGTACTTTTCCTGAATCAACAAGGAACATGCATAATCATATTAGGAAGCTTGCAGCACGTTATATCATTTTAGGAGATATGCTTTACAAATGCTCTTATGATGGTTTACTATTAAGATGTCTTGGTAGAACTGAAATTCTAGTAGCTTTGGCAGAAGCTCATTCTAGTTCTTGTGGGGGACATTTTGGTGGAAAATATTTAGTCAATAAACTTCTTAGAATGGGATATTATTGGAAAATGATAGAACAAGATTCTTTCATGTTTGTTAAGAAGTGTCCTGAATGTCAACAACATAGTAATTTGATTCATGCTCCTGCTCGTGAGCTTCATAATCAAGTTGCTCCATGGCCTTTTAGTATTTGGGGTTTTGATCTTATTGGAAAAATCTCACCAGCTTCTTCTCAAGGACATACATACATCTTGAAAGCTACAGATTACTTTACAAAGTGGGTAGAAGTTGTCCCTCTTCATTCAACTACTGTGGATGTTATTTGTGACTTCATTCTTAACAATATTATAACACGATTTGGTATTCCTTTGATGATAGTTTTGGATAATGGTACCTCTTTTAAGAATAAAAGAAGTCACAAAATTCTTGGAGAAATATCGAATTCAACATAGATTTTTGACTCCTTATTATCCTCAATCTAATGGTCAAGATGAAGCATCAAATAAAGTCATTGAACAAATTCTGAGGAAAATAGTTAATAAGCATGGGAAAGATTGGCATACCCAACTTACCTATGCTTTATGGGCTTATAGGACTAGTGTTCGTACTGCCACAGGTACTTCTCAATATAATCTTGTCTATGATATTGATGCTATTATGCCTCTAGAATTGGAAATACCCTCTTTACGTGTTTCATTTCATGGGATAATTGACAAAAATATATTTCAAGAACAATGATTACAAGAATTAGAAATGTTGGATGAACACCAAATAAATGCTTTGGAACATATAAAAGATTATCATAAATCACTTCAGAAGCAATATAATCATAAGGTAATTGAATGATCATTTTCAGTAGGTGATTTAGTATTATATGAGAATCAAAGAAAAGTGAATGCTTTACCTGGTGAAAAAGGAAAGTTTAGCCCTAATTGGCTTGGACCTTTTGTTGTAATTGAGGACTTTGGTTCAGGTGATTACAAAATTGTCGATATGGATGGTGTGCCTTTTAAGGAACCTATCAATATTATGCATCTTAAACGTTATTATCCCTAGTACATCTTTCTTTCCTTGTGTATTTATGTATTCCTTATAAAATAGTTATGTTTTTTTTATAGGTTATGTGATTTTAGAAAATTACATTTGAATACATTTATACACATTCTTTCTTTCTGTTAAGTTTTATGTTATTGGTGAAAATATAGTAATCAATCATAGAACTAACTAGAAAAGAGGGTTTTTCATTTATAAATTTTTTTGATTTTGATACATATGTGGCACAAGGCCCTATCTATCACTCTCTCTATCTCTATGCTCTGGTGGTCGATGGCTCCTAGATCTCTCTGATCTATGATTAGAAGATGAAGATCTATGTCCACTAGTCTGTGAGTAGCTCCTCGATATGTTAAGCTCATATATGTGCTCCTATGATCTCCATAAGTCAGTCATCAACCTCTCCTCTCTTTCTCTACATAACCTCAGCTCTGGCTGGACACAAGCAAAGATATCGACATGTCTGTCAAGATCTCTGTGACCAATGGGATGCTCTCGCTCGCTGGTTGGTAGTCATTAGGACAAACATGTATCCTTCAAGACTTCGGATACAAAGCTCCTCCACTCCACTATGCTAGATGCATAATTCAAATATATTTATCTTTTAGTCCTTTTTCTTCACAAATTAAGTTAAATATTTTGATCAAATGCATATTTTATACCTGGATCTCCCTCCTAGGTATCACTGAAGGGTCTAGATGGTGGTGGCATGGAGTGACTACTCTCTCCACACTCACTATGCTAGGTCTCAGAGGTGGTGTCTCTGTATGGGTGCGTGGAGGTCATCGTGATCTTAGTGGTGATGCATGAACAACATGCACATCTGCACCGGTACTATGAGCTGGGGGTATCCTATCTACTCCTTCCTCTATTCTCTCCTCCATGGGATCTCCCACAAAGATGGGCTCCTCCTCATCTCTATGATCCTCCTCCTCCTCTGGTATGCTACTATCTTGGTGTGTCCTCTTTGAAAGGCCTCGATCACCTATGGGATAGTCATCAAGGAAGATGGAGTGGGTTCCCTTCAGACTCTGATATTTGATGTAGTCCCTGTTGACACCTAAATAGGCCACATCGGGGGCTACCTCTATATCCTCTATCTTGTCTGTATCACTGTCTATAATGTCTTCTACTGATGGTCGATGTATAGCATCAGGTCTTTGATAGTATCTTGTTGGATGTGCGTACCGAGGTACTACTCTAGGGACCCCTTCTATACTTGACCAAACTGTCTCATCATTATGTCATAGTAGTATGACATCACTATGTGACTAGGATGACCCTCTAGTAGCTTGTGCTATTGTGAATGTCTCATCTGATGTCATGTATTTGTCCACTATATCATGTGAGAGTATGGTCTCCATATCACATCTATGCCTGGTATACGGTCTAGACATACCCCCCAATAGAGGATATCTTCATGCTACCTAGACATCTCCTAGTGGATAAGAAAAGGCTCTCAGTGTGCCCACATCTATAATCATAGGAACACCATGTGGTCATGTACATGTGAAATGATCGAACAACCAAATCTGTAATAGTGTGCATATCGTGAGGGTCTCTCATTGATATCTCACCAACTGACATAACTCATGGTATAGATGGGATAGCATGATGTGACCCCACATGAAGATAGTCCTATCACTCTCCATCCTGCATATGAGATGGGTAAAAGGTGCTAATTAGATTGTACCCTTTATGTTGGGTACTGCAACCAAAGAAAGTATACACAACATAACTCTTTATACCAAGGGTGTCAGACCTACCAGTATGCCTGATAGGGTGATATGGTCTGCTCGGGTTCACATCTATGGAACCCATCCTAGGCAATACTCTACATCTGCATGGATATCCTCGGGACCCCACTATACTCTCGGTCTAACAGGCTCACCTCGAACTGGAAGTCACAGGATCCCATACACATCCTCTAGTGTCACTGTGATCTCTCTTGAGGGAAGATGAAAGCAACATGTATCCTCATCCCACCTCTCTATAAGAGATGATATCATGGCTTGATAGAATCTCATCTATGGTAGGACTGTTACCCAGTACAATCCTACATCTCTCAATAGATGTATCTCATCCTCGCTTAGCTCAGATAGTTTCTCTTTGATGATCAATGGTGGCCCTCCAAAGGGGTGCTCTCAGAGATGAACCAGGTCCTGTAAGCACAAATCGACATCATATCAAAACTATAAAAATGTAAATCCAACTTGACTAGGTCAAGGTTGACCTTTGTTAGGTCAAGGTTGACCTTCCTAGGTCAAGGTTGACCTTTTTGGGTCGAGGTCAAACTCACACCAGGAAAGGTGTAGACCTTCCTAGTTTATGTCGACCTTAAAGGATCAAGGTCGACATAACTGGGTCAGGGTCAACCTTGCCTATAAAAATAAGAATTTGAGATTATAGATATCAACAATAGAAAACTTAACTCAGGAAGTGGTTGTCCAGTGTCCAGGCACTATCTCAAGAGCTCCATTCATGTTGCTTGAAGTTCTTCTCTGCTTGGCATCTTGCTTTCTCTCTTAAACTCTGTAAATGGTAAGAATGAGTAGGTATGTTCTCTCTTCCCTTATTTATAGATCAAAATTTTTTTATTAGGGTTTTTTGTTAGGGTTTATTTATGTTAAATTCAAATTTCCCTTCATATGCTTTTAGATAGACATTCACTCTTTTCATCATAACTTGAGTTATGTAGCTCCATTTTTAGTGTTTTTTGTGGCATTGGAATAATGATTCAGATACCTAACTCCTTGAACTATTTTAGGAAGGGTATAAATCCTTCTAACTAGTTTAGGGAAAGGCCTTTTTTTTAACAAATTGCATATCCAGTGTATAGGGCTATCCTTATCACCCTGTCTCACCCTTTAGAAGTAGAAAGCCAAAATAGGGGGGCATAAGGGGCTCTATGCACTTCTCAATTTAATTTTAGTAAGTCTTAGGTGATTTATGGATTTTCATCAACCTTGTGTGTCGAAGGTTGTGGGTACTAATGGTTTTTTTTAAGATCTCTACATTAAGGACTTGGTTATATCCTTTTTATTTATTATGATGTTTTCTTACTTTAGCTTTCATATTCACATAGTGTCATATCTAAGCTAAAGTGGGGGCTAAATGTATCAATGGAAGCAATTCCATCTTGGTAGGTTTAGCACCCTCATTTAGTGCATTTTCATGATAGATTTTCATTTAGGATGCATCTGCACTTGATTCTTCATTTCTAGGTGAAATTAGTGACGTAGGGTAGGGATAGAGGATCCAATAATGGATAGTCCAAACCTACACTAGAAGTTATAACAACAACAACCACAATAGAATACAACAATATAATGCTTCAAAATAGAATTTCATTCAACATGCCTGGCTGTGAGGCCTTCCGGGTTTCGGCCTTATACAATGAAATTACAAAGTATCTTAGAAATCTCCTAGCTAGTCTAGATCTGAAACACATCAGAAACTAATGGAAACACTAAGGCATATCTAAACTTGAGCTCACAAGCCTCCAAGCAATCTCCTTGTCTCCAAGCATACAAACCACTAGCTCTACTATTACAATATCAGATAAAACATCTTATTTTCAAGATCTCACAGGATCTAATTATGATTCTCCTCTAATATTCTCTACTAATTTCCCATCATATCACTACTCCTACATCAACCAAGGCTCTCAATATATAGCTAGCTAAGCCACAAGTCGGCGAGTCAAGCATTAATTACATTATAGGTCCAGCCTAAGGAGAGATACCAAAACTAAAGATAGAAATAAAAAAACATGATGTGAAGATATATTTAGGTCCACACATGATCCAATAACATTTCCCTAACTTATCAAGATCCTTTTTATCACACGGAACCATGCAAGATGAAAAACTCCATGTTTCACGTGAAATAGGCTGAAAATTGAGACTTGAGGAAAATGGTCATAACTCACAACTCATAATGAATTAGGATTTGCGGTCTTAGGTGAAGATATTAATTTAGGTCCTCTTTAAGGCCCTAAGAGTGCAAAGGATGATTCATTAAGGATCAATGGCTACATAATGCACAATTAGCACGCATAAAGCAGGAAAATACAGCTCCAGCAGCAAGGAAAACAACTCTAACTTTGAAACGGTCCATCCAATTCTCATGCACTCATAGGAGAAGGTCCAAGAATAGGTCCAATGCACAAAAACCATGAGCCAATACCACACAAGCTAACTCCTAATGGTCATCGATCGCATAACCAATCTTCCAAATGGTCCAGGCAGGAAGCGCACAGAACCAGTCAGAGAAGATCATCCAAGATCTCCCAAACCATGACACCTCAAGAGATGTGTTCTTAGACATAGCCTCCAAAAAAATAAAGGAAAAAAACCCTTTCATCACACATGCCAAAGATATCCATAGATCATCGCAACACAGAAACTTAGAAAGCTGCCCAAAAAAAACTAATGTATCCCTTTGACAGGGAATTCCTCCAAGACTAAGAAAGATCTTCAGGAACCCAAAATGCTCCTGCATCAGAATACTGAGGTAAATAGAAATTATGTCCCATACTTTAATCTCAAGATAATTATCTGCAATCAACTTCATCTTCACCAAAGGCTTCCAATCCATCAAGGACAAGAGAACAAATCAAAAAATCAACCATCTATGCTTCATCCATTCAAACATCAGGATAATATGAATCTCAACAATCCAATTAGCATACCACTGATCACCAAAACCCATCTCATCAATAAGAGTATCAAACTGCCCAACAAGTAGATCCAAAGTCAGATCCACATCAATATGAAATCCCTCATTATCAGCATCCCATCTCTACAACTCATCACAAGACTCATTACTATCAACCAACAATTCAAGTCCACAACCAACAAATAAGATCTACACCATAACACCGAACAAAAGAAAGTCAATAACACCACCATCACAAAGGTGTTCAGTAAAAAGTAACTCTTCACCAACAATAATCTGATCAAGCCCAACCAAATGCTCTATAATTTCCATGCCAGATCCATCCATCTGCTCATTAAAACCAACACATACCTTATCATCTTCAATGAAATCATCCTTCACCTCTTCCTTAACATCAAAGTGTCTTCTTCTCTAAATAATCCTCTTAATCATCCAGACAACTCTCTTCCAACAAGACTTCATCAGCTCTTCAATCTACAGATTAAATTTAGGCCAAAACTGACCCAACTTATCCATCATGTATGTTTCAAAGTGCAACTGTGTCTTCTCTATGATCTGATTACAAGATTCCAGTTGCCTCCACACACTCGGCGATCTACTATCCATCTTCACAACCTACCTCAATTCGGTGATCTATTCACTCAAGGAAATCTTCATCTCTCACATCAAATCTTCTCTCCTCGGAGGCATCTTCAATCCAAGGTCCTGGTGCAAACTGCCTCACCTTAGGCACTCTATCCACACACTCAGAATCTTCAAGCTCTGATACCACTTGACGTAGGGTAGGGATGGAGGATCCAATAATGGATAGTCCAAACCTACACCAACAGTTATAACAACAACAACCACAATGGAATACAACAATATAATGCTTCAAAATATAATTTCATTCAACATGCCCGACTATGAAACCTTTCGGGTTTCAGCCTTATATAATGAAATCCCAAAGTATCTCAGCAATCTCCTAGCTAGTTCAACTCTAAAACACATTAGCAACTGATGGAAACACTAAGGCATATCTAAACTTGAGTTCACAAGCCTCCAAGCAATCTCCTTGTCTCCAAGCATACAAACCACTAGCTCCACTATTACAATATCAGATAAAACATCTTATTTTCAAGATCTCACAGGATCCAATTATGATTCTCCTCTACTCTTCTCTACTACTCTCCCATCATATCACTACTCCTACATCAACCAAGGCTCTCAATATATAGCCATCTAAGCCACAAGTCGGCAAGTCAAACATTAATTACATTATAGGTCTAGCCTAAGGAGAAACACCAAAACTAAAGATAGAAATAACAAAACATGATGTGAAGATACATTTAGCACTAATACATTTGGGGTGAAATTGCGACGGCAGGCAAATGTCATGCGGTTTTGGCTTTTTTTTTTCAAATATAGCCCGACACCGTCGCAATTGCGACGACAATACATTTGGAACTGTCGCAATTGCGACGTTGTCAGGATATAAGCACAAAATCAAAAAGGAACGTTGTCATTTGTGTTTTCAACAGCGCCGTAACCCTCCGCGAAATCACATCGGGATATAAGGGCAAAAAAAACAAGAACGTTGTCATTTGTGTTTTCAACAGCGTCGTAACCCTCCGCGAAATCACATCGGGATATAAGGACAAAAAAAACAAGAACGTTGTCATTTGTGTTTTCAACAGCGCCGTAACCCTCCGCGAAATCACAGCTACAATTTGTGAGTACGTTGGGTTTATTTTTGTTTTATCATTATTATGTAATCTGGTATTCAGCTGTTAGAGAGCTAAAATACCCAGAAATGAGGACATATCTATGTTGAATCTATTGTTAGCGGCTTTGGTTATTTAGAAGTTTAATTTTATTTCTTCATCTTTCAAGCACAAACATTTTGTGGACCGTAACGTCTTCATTGTTTCGGGTATGCAGTGAAACAACCCTAACTTGCAATGTTGTCATTTGTATTTTCAACAGCGCCATAACCCTCTGCGAAATCACATCGGGATATAAGGGCAAAAAAAACAAGAACGTTGTATTTTTGTGTTTTCAACAGTGCCGAGAGAGATTCCCTCCGCGAAATCACAGCTACAATTTCTGAGTACGTTGGGTTTATTTTTCTTTTGCCATTATTATGTAATCTGGTATTCAGCTGTTAGAGAGCTAAAATACCCAGAAATGAGGACATATTTGTGTTGAATTTATTGTTAGCGGCTTTGGTTATTTAGAAGTTTAATTTTATTTGTTCGTCTTTCAAGGACAAACATTTTGTGGACTGTAATGTCTTCATTGTTTTGGGTATGCAGTGAAACAACCCTAACTTGCAACGTTGTCATTTGTGTTTTCATTTTATTTGTAGCTATGATTTCGCAGAGGGTTACGGCTTTGGTTATTTAGAAGTTTAATTTTATTTGTTCATAACCCTCCGTGAAATCACATCGGGATATAAGGACAAAAAAAACAAGAACGTTGTCATTTGTGTTTTCAACAGCGCCGTAACCCTCCGCGAAATCACAGCTACAATTTGTGAGTACGTTGGGTTTATTTTTGTTTTATCATTATTATGTAATCTGGTATTCAGCTGTTAGAGAGCTAAAATACCCAGAAATGAGGACATATCTGTGTTGAATTTATTGTTAGTGGCTTTGGTTATTTAGAAGTTTAATTTTATTTGTTCGTCTTTCAAGCACAAACATTTTGTGGACCATAACATCTTCATTGTTTCGGGTATGCAATGAAACAGCCCTAACTTGCGACTACCTTCACGGTACTTGTGTACAATATCATAATGGGACCTTTGACAACTGGCCCTCAAATCTATTTGTAGATTATCTTTGAATATAATCTTTATTGTCTTTCTCTTCTAACTGAGCTTACAATGAAAATAATCCTAATACATTTGTATCCTTTCATTATTTCTAGCAAGCTACCTTAAAAAAGAATGGTAATATTTTTATCTTTTCTATTTAATAATACAACCATTATTTTAGTCTTGGTTATATGGACTTGCATTCTAACCTTCTGACAAAAAGTGTTCCAAGGCCTTCAAGTGCTCTCTCAATGCATGGTCTTTTAAAAAAAAAAAAAAGATAAGATCAACAACATATAAAAGAACCTTCACCCCATAGTTTTCCAATTGAATAACTTCCCCATCTATCTTCATTAATCATGCCTCTAACTTATAAATGTATATGATATAGGGGGAATAACTATTTGAATCTAGTGTCACCACCAAAATACTTAGACATATTCTTTCTTGTTATCATTTTAGCTCTAACCTTATCATAAAATACATGCACAACTTCTCTATATAAATCTTAGATGATTGATTATTTTATTCTATTCCATAGTTTATCTCTGGGTACCACGTTGAATGCTTTCTTTAAGTCCACAAAACAATAAGCATCTTATGCACCTTGACTGTCCAAGATTTTTTCAATCAAGTCCCTACAAAATAATGTGATGATCAATGGTAGAGTATCTGGGCCTAAAACCTAGTTGTTATTTTCCCCCTTTCCCTCATTTTCTACCCACACAAAAACCAAGTTTTAAGGTCCTTCACACACCGCAACCTTCTGATTTTTCACTATATATCATTTTCCTAGTCAAAAACATAGAAGCTTTTGACCTAGGGCTTGCTCCCAAATGGTGTAACCTCAACCTCCTAGTTCAAAGCTTTTGGAATACGAAAAAGGACCTCCCTAACTTGCATTGTACCGAGGAAGAAGAATTTCCAACGGTCAAAATTCAAGTTAGGGCCATTTGAATGGCTAAACCCTGAAAACAAGGGTTTCTTAGACCAGCGGACAAGAAAATTGAATAACTCTGATATAAAATGACTCGAAGTTATCAAACCAATTCTCAAAGCATAAAATGGAGATGCTCCAACTTTCAGACAGGTTTTGATCACCCCTTCACATCTGTACACCGTACTGTCACCGTGATTTGCACAAAAAATTGCTCTGAAACAGGTAGTTTTATTGATTTGAAAGCAATTTGAATACAATGAGGATCTCTTCAATTTCCTCAGTCATTTGGAAGCCTAAATAGGCTCTCCCCACCATTGGCTTAACCATTTTTATGGTTGTAGTTTCAGGGTATGTGTACATTATCATGTTGTCTTTACAGTGACTGTCCTCATTCAAGTGGCAATTACACAAGGGACAGTCACTGTGAGATGTCCTCATTTGTGACAAGGACAGTCACACATGAGGACATCTCATAGTGACTGTCCCTTGTGTAATTTCCACTTGAATGTATTGTTATTCAACCACATTTATGGGGTCATTTGGACCATGAAACACAGTAGCATCTACATAGAAGAAGTTTGGTATGCAATGGTCTTGAAACCTCCTGAGAAATTCTTGGTATGCATTTGTGTGGTGCAAAAGCTTCGTTGAAAGAGAAAAAGAAGAAAAGAATAGAAATGATTTTTTTTCTTTTTATGTCATATAATGTAACCAGCTACTTATAACTTGCAAAAATTATTATAACCATTTGAAATTGAAACTTGGTTTAATGTGAAACTGAGAACTGCTTTATTAGAGCTTTATGTGATTTAGATTCAGACATCAAGAACATTGTTTGCCTAATATTGTGATTAATGCTTATTTATTAATATCTCATACTAATAGACAATTGATAATTGTAGGGAAAACGTCATTGGGGGTCTTTGAGGATCCACCAGAAGCCAAGGAGAAAATGTATTCAAATGCTAAAGATGGTGTAACAGTCCTTACAGCTGTTGAACCTTGCTGTGTAGATCATCTCCGATTCTCCAAGTTCAACAGTACTGTGGTATTCCTTTGGATACTTCTAATGGAAAATTTCAGACATCAAGTTCTTTTTGTATGAAACTACTACACTTGTAATCTGTAGTTTTAAACTTTTAGTTTATAAATGTTCATCAGCTTTAGTTCGTATGCTGCCATTTCAAGTATGATTAATGAAGTTACCTTTATCACAGGATGAAAGTGAGCAGTCAGCATACTAGTACGGAGCTGGCAGCATTGATACGGTGACTAGGGCATTATTTAATGGTGGTATTGTGTTTTCCCGTGTTTAGGGCATCGGCCTTTTGAAGCATTGCCTTCATCTTTCTTAAGTCTGAGTTTTAAGTTTGTTTATTTCCATCCTAACTTGCTTTTCCCTCTTCGGTTTTGTGGTACTGTGAAGGTAGTCGCAAGTTAGGGCTGTTTCATTGCATACCCAAAACAATGAAGACGTTATGGTCCACAAAATGTTTGTGCTTGAAAGATGAACAAATAAAATTAAACTTCTAAATAACCAAAGCCGCTGTTGAAAATACAAATGACATGGTTCTTTTTTTTTTTGCCCTTATATCCTGATGTGATTCCGCGGAGGGTTACAACGCTATTGAAAACACAAATGAAAACACAAATCCCTTGTGTAATTGCCACTTGAAGGAGGATAGTCACTGTAAAGACAACATGATAATGTACACTTATAGTGAGTGTACATTATCATGTTGTCTTTAGAGTGACTATCCTCATTTGTTGAAGAAGAAAAGCACTAATGTGGCTGAATACCAATACATTCAAGTGGCAATCACACAAGGGACAGTCACTGTGAGATGTCCTCATTTGTGACTGTCCTTACAGTGAGTGTACATTATCATGTTGTCTTTAGAGTGACTGTCCTCATTTGTTGAAGAAGAAAAGCATTAATGTGGTTGAATAGCAATACATTCAAGTGGCAATTACACAAGGGATAATCACTGTGAGATGTCCTCATGTGTGACTGTCCTTGTCACAAATGAGGACATCTCACAATGACTATCCCTTCTGTAATTGCCACTTGAATGAGGACAGTCACTGTAAAGACAACATGATAATGTACACATACAATGAGTGTACATTATCATGTTGTCTTTACAGTGGCTGCCCTCATGTTGTATATTCTTCTCTGTAGATGCTACTATGTACTAGGGAACTTCTTAGAACTGTTGGTATATTCTTACAACTTGTTACACCTGGGATATTCTTCTTTGTAGATGCTACTGTGTGCCATGGTCCAAACAGGCCCATAAATGTGGTTGAATAGCAATACATTCAAGTGGAAATTACACAAGGGACAGTCACTGTGAGATGTCCTCATGTGTGACTGTCCTTGTCACAAATGAGGACATCTCACAGTGACTGTCCCTTGTGTAATTGCCACTTGAAGGAAAAAAGCATTAATGTGGTTCAATAGCAATGTATTCAAGCGGCAATTACACAAGGGATAATCACTCTGAGATTTCCTCATTTGTGACTATCCTTACAGTGAGTGTACATTATCATGTTGTCTTTACAGTGACTGTCCTCATTTGTCAAAGGAAAAAAGCATTAATGTGGTTCAATAGTGATGCAAAGTAGTTAGCAAGAAACTTGGATCTATGTCCCAACCCACTTCAAGACACCAAAATGACTCAACCAATCAATTAGGCTCTGATTTCTATAGGTTAATGTTTAAACTCTGCAAAGTAATGAATTTGAAGGTTTCAAGGATCACACAACAACTTATGGACTCAATCCCATTCAATAACAAATTTCCTTTTAGGGACAAGTTCCCTGATTTTCTAACAGACCACCAACTCCCAGACCCTGACTCCACTCCAGCATATCAATGTCTTCATTGAGTCCGCAGACCTAATGCATGCTTTTAGGTGTGGGTTCCAAAACAAAGCATTGAAAATGGGTGTATGAAACCAAGATCAGAGTTTTGGAGTGTTCTCCTAATCCAGATAAACAAGAATGCACAAGTTTTCAAGTCCTCAATACGATGCAAGCTTCTGATTTTAATCTGATTACCATCTTCCCAGCCAAAAACATGGTAGTTTTTGATCTAGGGCTTGCTCTCAACAAATGCAGATGCAACCCCCTGCTAGGAAAAGCAACAATCTGGGTATGATAAGGTGAAATTTTGTAGTCCTTTTGGGTATGATAACAGTTCCAGTTTCCAATAAGATGGTTCATTTTTATAATCTAGCTTCAATTTCTCTTGTGAAAATCTTTTTTTCATTTTATGGGTGGTAAAATATAATTATTATGCTAGAGGTGTGTACTTATGGATGATAATGAAACAAAATGATAAGATTTAAGACTCTTGTTTTTTTTTTAAATAGCAATTTAAGTTTCCTTCTATTATAAATTACTGTTTTTCTATTTTTTAATGTATCTTTCCAGATCTTTTATATCAATTTTATTTATGAAATATAAATATATTAATAACGTTTTAGTGTTTTTAGGATTAGTTTATATCAATTCTATATATCATCATTCGTCATTCAATTGTTAGTATTATTAATTTAGACTGTGCAATTGTAGAACTACTCAAATATGGGTTGGATGGATACTCAAGTAGGGGAACCCTCCTCAAATATCTCAAGCAGTGAACTTGGAAAAATGTGTCCTGAAGGAACCCTTTCCATCAGAGAGATAAAAGCACAAACAAGTAAAAGAAGCAGGCTCTGCAAATATGTTTTTGAGAAGAAAAATGATAGATTATTCGAGTATGGTTCATGAGGTATATCTAAAAAGACATTTTTTTTCTTATTATAATAAAAGAGGAACTTGTGAATGTCAAAGTTGAGTGAAACAAAAATTATTTTCATCAAATTTTGTTAGGCTTGCTTTTGGGAATAGTTTCTTACAATATTGCTATTAAGATTTTTATTGTGTAGTTTTTAGATTAGGTTTATAAAATTATATTTCATGAGTAGTGATTCATATTAATCAATTAACGATACTTTTGGAAGGTATTTTCAATGTGTCAAATTTTGATATTTTTACAAGAATTAGATTGTGTAATTTTTTTAATTAAAGTTGTTGACTCATATTTCATAAATAATAGTTCTCATGAATCCATCTCTTATAAGATTGAATAGTCTATTTAGGAAGTATTTCTGATAGTATGTCAAATTATGATATTACTATTACCATTAGATTGCCTGTCAACCTCGTTGACCCATATTCTTCTCTGTAGATGCTACTATGTGCTAGGGAACTTCTTAGAACTGTTGGTATATTCTTACAACCAGGTTACACCTGGGATATTCTTCTCTGTAGATGCTACTGTGTGCCATGGTCCAAACGGGCCCATAAATGTGGTTGAATAGAAATACATTCAAGTGGCAATTACACAAGGGACAGTCTGATGCAGAGTGGTCAGCAAAGAAACATGGATCATTACCCAACCCACTTCAAGACACCAAAAATGAATCAATCCAAACAATCAGACTCTGATTCTGATAGGTGAATGTTTGAACTCTGCAAGGTAATGAATTTAAAGGTTTCAAAGATCACACAACAACTTATGTACTCAAACCCAATCAAGTTCAGTTTTCTCTTTAGGGACAAGTGCTCTAAATTTGATCAAATGGTGTTCTTAAGGTTCCAGACCTTACCCCCTTCAACAAAAATTAGTAACCACTTAGATATCACTTAAATAACTAGAAACATGTATTAGTTTTGGTCCTAATAGCCCAAGGCATTAGAATAGCAAAATGACCTAGTGGCTCTAGTAGGTCTATGAAACCTGCTCTGCCCCATTAACTCTGCAGATTGCCAAAAGACTAAATGACATTATGTGATTTCTAGACACCCTTTTTGATGTTCTTTCAGACCTCCAAACCTCAGACCCCAACTCCACTCCTGCACTCCTCTTCTCTTGTCAAGTCCGCAGACCTAATGCATGCAATCAGGCTTGGGTCTCAAGACAAGTGTTGAAGAATGGGCTCCTGGAATTAGAATCAGAGTTTTAGATTGTTGTTCATACCTTAGACATTCACAAAAACCAAGATTAGGGGTCCTTCACACACTTGTAGACTCTGATCCTTCATTTCTCATCAAATCCTAGTAAAAAACAATAGAGTCTTTGAACTAGGGCTCGCCTTCACCATGCACAGACTTAACATCCTGTTCTAAAGCCTTTGGAATATGAAAATATACATGTCTAACCTTCATCTTTTCAAGAATAAAGAATTTTCAATGGTTAAAACTCAGGTTATGGCCATAAGAGCAGTCAATACCCTGAAAACAAGGGTTTGCAGACAAGGTTCAGAGAAAATACAATAACTTTGATTTAAAACAAGTTAAATCCTCCAAACCAACTCTCAGAGTATCTAATATCTCTAATACAATTTCCAAGCCAGTTTGATCATACAACCATCATCCGTACATCCGTACAGAGTTAGTTTTTGCACAGGAAATGCTCTAAAACAGGGTTATTTATTAAATTTTGAAAGCAAAATGGTTCTCCAAGTCTCCTCTGCCATTCCTTTGACCATTGGAAGCCTAAAAAGGCTCTATGGACAGTTTCTTAACCATCTAGATGGTTATGTCCGTTCAATACAACAAATAACAACTTTTGAAGCAACTTTTAAAAGTTGCATTACATATTGTTAACAATTTTGCAAACATTCTTGCCGAGAAAGGCTAAAATGTGTTTTGAATAGTTTTAGACCTTTATTAATCTTCCAAAACTCCTAAAACACCTAACAGACACCTAGCAATCAAATTACATCCAAAGACTAATTGATACCCAAGGCTTATAACAATACCAAGGGGTCATAGTCCAAACATGTGGATGGGTTACAAGGAGATGTTAATCAATCCTTTAACCATTATTACAAACAAGAAAACTTAAATACTAAACCATTGAAAACATCTTAAAACATTTAGTCTATCAATCCTTCAACACAAGGCTCCATGGTGATATGATGTAACCTTAGGAAAGTAGGTGCTTGTTTCAATAGGATGGGATGACTTCTTGGCTTCATGGTGTCTTTCTTCAATCACATGGTTTTTGGTTTGCATGAGGGATGCCCCTGCATCACAGTCACTGTGAGATGTCCTCATGTGTGACTGTCCTTGTCACAAATGAGGACATCTCACAGTGACTGTTCCTTTTGTAATTGCCACTTGAATGAGGACAGTCACTGTAAAGACAACATGATAATGTACACATACAATGAGTGTACATTATCATGTTGTCTTTACAGTGGCTGTCCTCATGTTGTATATTCTTCTCTGTAGATGCTACTATGTGCTAGGGAACTTCTTAGAACTGTTGGTATATTATTACAACTTGTTACACCTAGGATATTCTTCTCTGTAGATGCTACTGTGTGCCGTGGTCCAAACGGGCCCATAAATGTGGTTGAATAGCAATACATTCAAGTGGCAATTACACAAGGGACAGTCACTGTGAGATGTCCTCATGTGTGACTGTCCTTGTCACAAATGAGGACATCTCACAGTGACTGTCCCTTCTGTAATTGCCACTTGAATGAGGACAGTCACTGTAAAGACAACATGATAATGTAAACAAGTACCGTGAAGGTAGTCGCAAGTTAGGGCTATTTCATTGCATACCCGAAACAATGAAGACGTTACGGTCCACAAAACGTTTGTGCTTGAAAGATGAACAAATAAAATTAAACTTCTAAATAACCAAAGCCGCTAACAATAAATTCAACACAGATATGTCCTCATTTCTGGGTATTTTAGCTCTGTAACAGCTGAATACCAGATTACATAATAATGACAAAAGAAAAATAAACCCAACGTACTCAGAAATTGTAGCTCTGATTTCGCGGAGGGAATCTCTCTCGGCGCTGTTGAAAATACAAATGACAACATTTCTCTACATTATCATGTTGTCTTTACAGTGACTGTCCCTTGTGTAATTTCCACTTGAAGGAGGACAGTCACTGTAAAGACAACATGATAATGTACACTTACAGCCCGTGTACATTATCATGTTGTCTTTAGAGTGACTATCCTCATTTGTTGAAGAAGAAAAGCGTTAATGTGGTTGAATAGCAATACATTCAAGTGGCAATTACACAAGGGACAGTCACTATGAGATGTCCTCATTTGTGACTGTCCTTATAGTGAGTGTACATTATCATGTTATCTTTATAGTGACTGTCCTCATTTGTTGAAGGAAAAAAGCATTAATGTGGTTCATTAGCAATGTATTCAAGCGGCAATTACACAAGGGATAGTCACTCTGAGATTTCCTCATTTGTGACTATCCTTACAGTGAGTGTACATTATCATGTTGTCTTTACAGTGACTGTCCTCATTTGTTGAAGGAAAAAAGCATTAATGTGGTTCAATAGCAATGTATTCAAGCGGCAATTACACAAGGGATAATCACTCTGAGATTTCCTCATTTGTGACTATCCTTACAGTGAGTGTACATTATCATGTTGTCTTTACAGTGACTATCCTCATTTGTTGAAGGAAAAAAGCATTAATGTGGTTCAATAGCAATGCATTCAAGTGACAATTACACAAGGGACAGTACATGCCCATTAAAGTTGGTGTTTTGTTATCCAGCATGACAATGGAGATAGCATACTCTGGGTCAATTTTACTAATCAAATTTCCCTCTGCCAGACAAAGCAACAATCTGGGTATGATAAGGTAAAGTTTTTGCAACAATTTCTTGCTGCTGCTAAGGTTACCATTGTTTATGGTTTCTGTTATATAGTTCTATCTATATTGCTATATGGCCTTTTGTTTAGGATTAAGTAGACGAGGGAAAATATTTCTTTTGTGGATTGTTAACAAAACATAGAATTATTTCAGAGAACAGATCTAAATCTATAAGATGCTATGATGGAGCACATGACCATGTACTTGTGAATATTAGGATCCATGTTAATCAAATGACTACTTTATGTAAATTACTTTTGAGTAAGTAAAAGGCAATACAATTTATCAAAGTGTGCAAGGATTTTTATGATATACAGGTGTACGAAGAAATGAATCTGTGTTGTTTTGTATCAATATCAAACATCTCTGATATATTTTCATGTTTTTATAATCTATTTTGCAGATGGAAAGTTGAAATGCCATCTATCCTAGAGCAGTCAATAAGAATATTGTCTTATGTTGGTCTTGGTATGGCCATGTTCAGTCTGGGTATGTTTTGAATTCTTCTCTATCTCTCTGATTGAGGAGTACTCGATATATGCATGTGCTTTTTTCTTCTTTAATGGTTGTGAAGCTCTGTTTGTTCTAAATACCACCGTATTGCAATTGTATTAGTTTCATTATTTTCTCTAAAGTCACTGTATTTTTTCTTATTATAATAAAAGAGGAAGTTGTGAATGTCAAAGTTGAGTGAAACAAAAATTATTTTCATCAAATTTTGTTACTGTCACAAGGGACAGTAACAAAGCCCTAGCTTTTCCTCTGATATAGCCTTCTCCCATACCTCATCCTGAGATTCTTTGTCTTCTGTGTCATCTGATCCTCCTATACAAGTTGCAAATGAAATTTATCGTTCATGTATAAACTGAGATAATATAATGCACTTGATATTTGAATCGTCGTACATGTATAGAATGACATAATATAATGCATTCAATATTTGTATTATCGTTCATGTATAGATTGAGACAACATGATAATGTACAATATTTAATACATTGCTAATGAACCACATTAATGCTTTTTTCTTTCAACAAATGAGGACAGTCACTGTAAAGACAACATGATAATGTACACTCACTGTAAGGACAGTCACAAATGAGGACATCTCACAGTGACTGTCCCTTGTGTGATTGCCACTTGAATGTATTGCTATTCAGCCACATTAATGCTTTTCTTCTTCAACAAATGAGGATAGTCATAGTAAGTGTACATTATCATGTTGTCTTTACAGTGACTATCCTCATTTGTTGAAGAAGAAAAGCATTAATGTGGCTGAATAGCAATACATTCAAGTGGCAATCACACAAGGGACAGTCACTGTGAGATGTCCTCATTTGTGACTGTCCTTACAGTGAGTGTACATTATCATGTTGTCTTTACAGTGACTGTCCTCATTTGTTGAAAGAAAAAAGCATTAATGTGGTTCATTAGCAATGTATTAAATAATTTATTTTTTTTAATTTACCCACGGGCGTCGCAATTGCGACGGGCTCCTGTCGCAATTGCTTCGGAGTCGCAATTTGCGACGGCTACAAATAGACGTCGCAGTTTTTTAGTCGCAAATTGTGACGTCTATGGGTAGCCGTAACAATGGTGACGCACTACCATCGCAATGCGACGGAGGCCTAGAATGGGTGAAGGGGGTGACATTACGATGGGAGGGAGTCGCAATTGCGACGGCTACCCATAGACGTCGCAATTTGAGACTAAAAAACTATGACGTCAATGGGTGTCGCTATTGCGACACATAGCCATCGCAATAGCCATCACAAATTGCCCCCAAATGTACTAGTGTAGGTCCACACATGACCCAAGAACATGTCCCTAACTTAGCAAGATCCCATTTTATCACACGGAACCATGCAAGATGAAAAACTCCACATTTCACGTGAAACAGGCTAAAAATTGATACCCAAGGAAAATGGTCATAACTCCCAACTCATAATGAATTAGGATTTTTGGTCTTAGGTGAAGATATTAATTTAGGTTCTATTTAAGGCCCTAAGATTTCAAAGGTTGATTCATTAAGGATCAACGGCAACATGATGTGCAATCAGCACGTTGAAAGCAGGAAAATACGGCTCTAGCAGCAAGGAAAACAACTCTAACTTTGAAATGGTCCATCCAATTCTTATGCAATCATAGGAGAAGGTCCAAGAATAGTTCCAATGCACAAAAATCATGAGCCAAGACCGCACAAGCTAACTCTGAATGGTCATCAATCGCATAACCAATCTTCCAAACGGTACAAGCAGGAAACGCACAAAACTAGTCAAAGAAGATCATCCAAGATCTCCCAAACCATGCCACCTCAAGAGATGCATTTTTAAACATAGCCTCCATAAACATAAAGGAACAAACCCCTTTCATCACACATGCCAAATATCTCCATAGATCATCGCAACACAAAAACTCAGAAATCTACCCAAAACAAAGTAATGTATCCTTCTGATAGGGAATTCCTCCAAGACTAAGAAAGATCTTCAGGAACCCAAAATGCTCCCGCATCAATTAGGGTTAGGATCCTGAGGATTCTCCTTGATTTCCTTCTTCATGTCTCTATTTTCTAGGTAGGACCTATGTACTCGCCCTCCTAGCCTTCATCACATTTCTTCTAGGCCTATGTGCCCTTTTCCAGCATTCTGTTCTATTTTCCCATCATTCTCGGTCTCTAGCTGACCCAGACACCTCGCTAAAACTCTAAGTTGACTATTTTGAAACCTCAAGTTAGGGTCGAGGTTGACCCTGACCTTTGTCAGGTTTTGGTTCCTACTTTCAAATTTGGATCATAGCGGGGCCCTAAATTAAAAATGGGCCTCCGGATCCGAATGTAGAAGGGTTTTTATTCAAAATTTATTTATTACATTTCCTCCTTAGTTGGCTATTGTGATTGGACAATAATTTGAGGTGAAATTTGTATTAGGGGCCCTTACATTGCCCGAGGATCCTTCCCTTGAAATCTCTATATAAGCACTCTCTTTTGCCTTCATTTCGACAAGTAACAACAAGCAACAAGAAAAGTAACAAGCAAGAAGTTATGAGGAGATGATGATGCAAGATTGAAAGAGGATGCTATAGGAGAAAAAGATATGTGATGCCTTGATGCAAGAAAGCATTTTGTGGACAAGTTATTGTGGACATTCATTTGGAGCAATAAATATTCCTTCTTCCTTGATCTACCATTTTAAACATTCAAGCATTCTAAAGATACAATCATGGGGTAGCAACTACGGATTGTGAGTTTGGTAGGAGTACTTTAGCCTTAGGGGCTTGGTATGATTTTTTTATCATATTCAAATCTATGCATTTCTCTCTCATTTTAATTCATGCTAGGGTTTCAATCTAGAGGATTATATCTTGGCATTGCACATTCAAACCTCTTCTTACGAGCAACACACACACATATTCTATTACATCCACCTATTCGTGGAGGTGGAAATCACCAAAGCGGGGGTTTGACTAAGGCAAAACCCTATATAACCACCCCAAAACACCATTTTTCAGATATCTATAGTCGCTATTTCGAAAGTTGCAGAGCAGATTTGGATACCCTTTTCTGAAAACTTTCAGGATCCATGAACAGAATTTTTGCCAGAGCAATGTAGGTCAAGGTTGACATAAAGGGGTCAAGGTCGACCTAGTTCAGAAAAGAAAAATATTTCTGGGTTTACTCCGTCTCTATGTTTCTCTTGCAAGTGCACTCATAGAGTTTCCAGAAGCTCAGTACAGACATAAAAAAAAAAAAAGGTATTTCCAGATCTACTATGTTTTGAGGTATGTATTTCATTTTATCTTATTTCATTATTCTTTGCAAGAATTTCCAGATTTATATTCCTTATCATTAGAATTTCATGTTTGTGTAATTATTTGTATATTAGGAAAGCCTAATTGGCCGACCTGGTCATTTATTTTGTAATAGGGTATATATGTAAGATATTTTCTTTTGAAAACACATGGCAAAATATATGTGATGTAAAAGAAGATTATGGAAGTTGCGAGCTTGTTTTTGTTGGATGTAGAGAAGAGGATAACTTATATACTTCATTGGAACTGATCAAGCAAAGATAGTTGCTATCAGAAAATTCAAGGATTGTATATTTCTTTACATACACTTGTGTTGCGAACAGTGAGTTATGAAGATGGACATAACCTTCTTTGGGAAGTGAGCCTGGGCAGCGAGCCTACTTCTTTTCTTGACTCCTAACAGGGTCTGTCTTCTAACAAGGACTATGTACTATAATGTTTTAATCAGCTCCTAACATGGCTAGATCTTCTAACAAGGATACTATACTCTCAACACATCATTAATGGGCATTAATTCTCACTGGGGTTTTACCTTTAATAGGGTTTCCTCGACGACAAATATTGTCTAATTGTGTTGGCATTCATTGAGTTCATTTGATTTGATGTTGCTGCTATTCAAAGTTTAAAAGTTTAATAATCTATCATACAACTGATTCAGCCCCCCCCTCTCAGTTGTATTGGTGGACTATTATTCCTAATAGAATTCCATTGTTTCTTCAAGGGAAACTGTCCTAAACTCTTGTTGTGGGTCTAGGAAATAGTTTATTTCCCCTTGTTGAGAAGTTATACGTTTTCTTGTATTTTTCATGCTAAGATATTCTAGCTTTTCTTGTAACCCCTTGCCAAGTAAATATGCCTTTTCCTATTTTCCCTTGCCAAGCAATTTTTTATATGTCTATTTTCCATTAGTAACCAATTATTTTTTAACTTCAACTCTCTATATGCTTAATTTTCCTTTACTAAGAAATTATAATGTTTAACTTATTCCCCATCCTACGCCTTTTTATTGTAGAATTACCAATTTTTGTGTAGAGACAAAGTTTACAAAATTCCTATTATTTTGTCGTGTACTTGAGATCAAATCATAATTTTTGATACCTAATTTAAATTCCTTCCATAGTATGATTATACCTTTTGGGAATTCTTTTTATACACCTACATATAGTAAGTTACTGAAATTTCCTCTCTAGTGTTTCTTTCCCTTGAAGTGTCTACCATTTCATGAATTTTACCAATTATGAGGCTCCATAAGTTCATATGAGGAGATAATTCTCCGGGAAATCTGTTCAAGTACATAGGGTCCAAGCCAAGATATAGATGACAAATAATTGTACCTAACCTAGCTCCTTTGGTAACCCTATCTAGCACTCTTTATGTCCATCTACCTTCCTGCCTTGATTTGCCTCAGTTATATAGGTAGGGCACTGCAACTCTTCTCATCAGCATATCATAACTATGAGACATCCTTTAATTACTTTGAATTGGGAAATTTCAATAGGAATCTATTATTCTTTTATTAAAATTCTATTTGATTGAGATTATTGCAAAATTTGACCAAGTTTGGACAAAAATATAACGTGGAATAACTCAGATATCATCCCCATTTTGTTACTATATTTTCTTGGAAGTTTAATTCCTATTAAGGATTAACTACTAAATTCAGTGTTACTTTTAAATAATTTTTTTAAGTGCTAGCTAATTTAGTGCAAGAATTCTTGTTTTATTTATTTATTTTTCCTATAAACTTATCGGTGTACTACTATGTAAATAAAATGCTTTAAAACTTGTTGTAGCATAGGTACTTTAACTTAGGGAGCATAATGTGTTGTCCTTTGTCAAGTATCCCCTTACTTAGCAAAAATGAAGGTGTGTATACTTGATCCTCCTTCCTCTTTTTCTCTTCCTTTCCAATAGATCCAATATCCCTTGTGGACTTTTTTTTAATATATAATATGATGTCCTTTCTTGCATGAATTTTTTGTTTATGCAATGACCTTCTCTTTTTCAAGATATTTACATCCTGAGTTGAAACCTTATGCTTTCTTGAAAGTGCATGTCTATTATACAAGAACTATCATTTAGGGTATATAGTGGGTTATTTCTTCCCTTGCCTTCATGCTAATAGGTAGATAATAGGCCTCTAATAGGTCCTAATAGGTCTAATAGGCCTTAATACATGTATAATACTATACAAGTACATCTAATATGTCCTAGAATAATGAAACTAACTTTCCTAATAGGTTAGGTAATAGGTCTAATAGGTCATAATAGGTCTTTAGGTCTTGATACATGCCCTAATAGGTGTGATAGATCTTAATACATGTCTAATAGGTCTTAATACGCATGTCTAATAGGTCTAATAGACCTCTAATAGGTCCTAATAGGTCTAATGGGTCTAATAGGTCTCAATACATGTATATGATACTGCAAGTACATCTAATATGTCCTAGAACATGTATAATAGGTTCCTAGTAGGTCCTAATATAGGTCTAATAGGGCTTAATAGGTAGATAAACAGGTATTCATGGATGTTCTAATAGGTTTGATAGGTATTAATACACACATGTCTAATAGGTCTAATAGACCTCTAATAGGTCAAGTAATAGGTCTAATAGGTCTTAATAGATGTATAATACTATAAGTACATCTAATATGTCCTAGAATAGGTACATAATAGGTTTCTAATAGGTCCTAATAGGTCTAATAGGTCTTAATAGGTCTTTATGTCTTGATACATGTCCTAATAGGTTTGACTAGGTCTTAATACATGTCTAATATGCCCTTTTGTCAAGTAATATGTCTAATTAGGTACCAGGTCCAATTGATCTAATTGCATCTAAGCTACTTGGGTTATAGGTCTAGTTGCATCTATGTCGGTACTAATATGCCAATCTAACTTAATTAGGCCCTAATAGATCTAATAGACCTCTAATAGGCCTGATTAAGTTGACTAATACAAGTGTATACATGTACATATTATTCAAGTCCTAATATATGTAGCTATTAATAAGACATGCTCTTTATTGAATATATTCTAGGTCTAATTAGAAATTGCAATATCATGTGCTTACATGAACTTCATTAACATATGTCCTAATCATCAATTATGATATATAGTCATAGAGAGAGAGAGAGATAGGGTCACACCTTGTCTCACACGATGATACCTTTCACGAGCTTCTCTTCATAATCTCTCTTTAGTTTCTGGTGAGTAATGTCGAGCACTCTTATTTTGCCTTCTTTTCTGATTCCCCATCACTTTTGCATGATTATTCCACTAAAATATCACAAAATGTAGGAAAATACACCTTCAAATGTCTTTTTTATATGTAAAATATGAATTATTTTGCAGCTCTAAATTAAAATATTGAGAAAATGGCTCTTATATTTATATGCGATCGTTGCTATCACGAAAAAACACCAAATTGGCCGACATGAGTTTCAAATGAAAGTTAAATTTAACTTTCATTCGAAACCAGTTAGCTTTCATTCGAAACTCTCTTGACCCGGATGTTGACGCAGATGTCAACTCGAGGTTAGCATTTTTTAGTTTCGAATGAAAGTAACAAGTTTCAAATGAAACTAGTTTCATTCGAAACTTCCTTTCTAGGACTTTTTGTCAAAAGCCAATAGAAAATAGCACATTTCTGAGTTTCGGGGTTGAAGCGCTAGGGTCAAATGAAACATTCAAAAAATGACCTTAATTCCATGCAAAAGTGCTCTGAGTCAGCTTTCTAATGACTATACTCTTGACCAGTTTTGAATTCATTAGGTGTATGTTGTTTGACATGAAATGAATGTTTGTTTTTTGGCCAATTCAAACATATGACTTTGACGTTCCATAGAAAATAGTAGAAAATATAATAAAAATTTAGAAAAATATCAGTGTCCTTCATCTTAGAGTCTTCTTTCTACCAAAATAAATAAATTTGAAATCCGATATATACAAAAGAAGTTATGCGTTACGCAGTGAAAGTAGGTCAAAAAACTAGCTTGGTCAATTTTGAGCATACATAAAATATGCAAAAAATGTGATAATGTCTTGAAACCAATTGGATGCCCTTAGTATGGATGTTACCAAACTATATTCGAAAGAATCACATTGATATCTTTTATAGAAAAAAAGTTATGCATTACGCAGTCATGGTAACTCTTTGAAAATGCCATTTTCATAAACATACTAGTTTTTGTGGGAGAAATAAATTTTAATTTAAATTAATTTAAAAAATAAAATAAAAAATATATTTAGATTCTACACAGAAAATCCAAAAGGACTCTAGTTTACATCATTTTCCGATTTCGAATGGTTGAATGATAATATGCATCGGAATGTCGAAGTTTTTCTGAAAATTGGAAGGCCAGTGTCAATTCAAGCCAAAAAGTGTAACCCACTATTGTGGGATGACCCATTATAAGTATTCACTTTCTCTAGGTTATGTGGTCTTTGTTTATCACATGATATCCTTTTTGACATGGAGTTGTTTGTTTACATAATGATTTTCTCTTTTTCGGGAGATTTAAATCCCGAGTGACAATCTTTTCCTTTCTTGCAAAGTTTATGTCTATCGTAAACAAATACCCTTACTTGGTGTCTTAAAGTGCATTCTCCTTCGTCAATAATCCCTTTTTCACCTAGCAATAGGGGAGCTAAAAGGGTGCATTCTTGTTCTCCTTCCCTCTTTGTCTTGAAGATGTTATCTTTGTTCAAAAACTCCTCTTGAAGGTAGATGTCTTTTAGCCAAGATATATTCCTTTCAAGGGTCTCTTCCCACTTGAAAATATCCTTTCATGATTATATATCCCTTTCCTAACAAGAGTTTTCACTCTTTACTAACGTTATAAGTATACATTTTGTTTTAAGGATATCTCCTTGTTGTTGGAAGTAGGTATTCTTGTTCTATTTTACTTATAATGCCACCATAGTCCTATTTCTCCATCATAAGGAGGGGGCATGTATATGGGCTCCTTTATTTATCACACAACATTTTTTTATTGATCCTTAAGGAGACAATGCTTTCCTTAGGAATTATAACTTTTGGATCCCTAAGAAGAAACTATTTTTCTTAGGACTGATCTAATTTTATTGATCACTAAGGAGACAATGCTTATCTTGGGACTAATTGCTTTTGGATCCCTAAGAAGACAATGATTTTTTAATGACCGATCCCATTTATTGACCTTTAAGGAGATAATGTTTTCCTTAAGAGTGAGCATCCTTTTTGGATCCCTATGGAGACAATGAGATTTCTATAGGAGTGGTTCCATAAGTTGCCCCTGAGCACAAAACTTTACAACCTTTCCCCGTGTGTAAATTTTTCAAGGTATAATTGACTAGCTAGACCATCAATTATCCTTCCCTCTTTCTTTGGGATAAGTGGAACTAGAATAACACAACTTGCTAGCCTTTCCTTCTCCTCCTATTCTTCTCCCTTGAATCGTTTAGCATAACACAACTTGCTAGACTATTGGATTCATGGTCCTTCTCTCTTCTTTCCATGCTCTCATATTAGATATGTTAGTGGGATAGATCATGGAGTCTTATCTTATCTTTTTTATGTGCTCTTTCTCTTTTTCGGTGATCACTTGTATGTTTGCAATAGCTTTCTGAGCATGATTCGATCAGTTGAGTCCCTTTCTTTTGTGAGGTCTCTTAACCTAGTTGACTTGAAATATTAGTAAGCTTTAGGATTTTTTTATTCTTTTATGTGTCCTTAAAAATGGATGTACAAGTTAAGATCCTTGGTTTGGGGTCCTACATCCTTAAAAGGGTATGTGCAAGATCATGAGGGGCCAAAAAGTGGCGATGTCAGTTCAAAACTTTGACAATGTAGTTGACGACTTTTTTTCCACCCAAATTTAATAAAATGAAAAGGGTATCTTAAGGAGATTATCAAATTTCTATCAATATAATTGCTGTCAAATTTTGAATTCGGTAAGTAATTATTAGTTATTTTCTAATTGAGCTACCTCTAAAATGCTGATTTATATACTGATTGAAAAATGACTATAACTTTCAGACGGTATAACATTTTTTAAATCCAAAAAATGCGTCACATTCTATGCTTTTCCCACTATAAGGAAAAATAAAATAAAATTGAATTTTGTAAAGTTTTGAATGAGTTAAGGTGGTCAGACACGAGAGTTTTTTTATTCTGAAAATGTTGTAGCAAAAAATTCATAATTAATTATTTTTTTGGAATAAAATTACAAAAAAATATGCATCACATCCAGGCATGAGTCTACTACTTATATATAAAATCTTATAATAAAATATTATCATTTGATTATGATTAAGATGGTAAGACATACACCTACTTCTTATTTTTTTCCTAAAATTTTTGTACTGCTGCATTGAAATCTATACTTTTCACCAATCATACTAACTTTTTCTCAAAAAAGGCCTATTAGTTTAGAAACTACATTCATTTTTCTATAGATTCTATTCTTACAACTTTTTAATATTAGGTTCATAGCTAGTTGAAATTTTCACGTCAAGTTGACTAACCCTGATTTGCTGATTTTTCATTGCCACTTAAGGGCATAGTTTGGCCCCTCATGATCTTGCACATACCCAAAATTAGAGATATTTTATCTCCTTGCATTTTTTCCAAGATCTTTATCTCTTTCTCTTTCTTCTACTTTACCTTGAGTATGAGGTGCTCATAGTCCTGCTAAAGTGGGGGCTAAATGTTCCATCCTAAAAAGTAAGTACCCTTAATTTGGTGGTCATTTGCCTCATTTTATTATCATGTATGGGCTCCCACATTTATTTCATGCTCTCCTAACAGTCATTGGACCTTAAAATTAATATTATAACCCCTTTATTGACTCAATTTATTAAAAACTCAAGGTTAGCCCTTATTTCTAAGTGTGCTCCTCTATTTTTCCTACAATAAAATAATTCATTTAAACTCCTAGGCTCTATCTTACCATTTTGTGCCTTTATATTCTCTCCTAACCTCAAAACTGACTGTCAGATCAAATCCCACATCCTCTAACTTTTTGGGACCCACAATCCAAATTTGGGCTCATATTGGTGGGTACATAATGTATTTTCCATTTTGTACCTAGGTACAGATTGGTTTTGGGATTTTGTACCTCAACTTCTGTGCCCAAATTCAAATTGGGTCCTTGTCTCGATGTTTTAGCGAATGATTTTGATTTACATCCAACCTACCTAATTCTTAACCCTTGAAATGATGGATTGAGTATATAAACACCCTATCTCTCCTCATTTTGGTGAACATACATGAACTAAAACTTTGCAATCAAGTTTCATAATGCATCCAAGCATTCTCAAGCACTTCAAGCATCCAAGTCTTCAAAATAATCTTCTTCTTCATCAAGCATTATGGAAAACTACAATATCTATCATGCAAGGCTTATCTTTCATGATTTCATTTTGGATTTTTATGGAGTTTAAAGCCATTTCATTAAAATTTGTGGTCATGTCTAAAGAAGTATTGTGTCATCAAGGCATGAGGTAATTTACAATTTAGATCTAGCTGAACTATTTCATAGTATCTTATGCAATTGAATTATATTTTAAAGGTTGATTCCTAAACATGGGTTTGAATAAGGAAAATCCATTTATGTAACCTTCTTCCCTATTTTTGTGTATGTAGGAATAGGTTGTAGAGATGTCAAACAAAATTTGGGAAGATAGGGACTAGATGGAGAATCCCTGCAAGTTTTAGACCAAAACCTATGGTACAAAATGGGTTTGGTGATCTGTACCTGCATATAGAACAAGATTGGCAATTTGTACCCTCCTAATCTAGCTAAAATTTGGCAGGGAGTTAGGTTACAGTCTTAAGGTCTCATATTTGCAATCATAGGTACCTATTGTGTGCGTGAATTTTGTACCTAGCTGTAGACACAACACTTCAGTAAAACATTAGAGGTTAGCAAAAATCAAAATCCTACAATAAATGAAAACTAAACTAACCAGGCGATTTACTGCCTTCTAATAGGTTCGAGTATGATGTTCTCAAATTGTAATCAAGATCAGTGACCTTGACGACACCTAAACGAAGGATTTGGATGCAAAACTGATATGAAATATGAATGCAATTAATCTATCTTTTTTGATTTTCTATGCAATGATATGATGAAAAATGATATGAATCTAGAATCTAAGATGAAATTGGTATGCAATGAATTGATCTAAGATGAATTCTAAATGATATGCAATACTCAAAAATAAGAATGATCTCACAATAGCTTGGATTCGCACAGATGATTCTTCAGTCTCCAATTCAACAACGTGAGGATGCAAAAATATGAGATGAGATGTGAAGAGCTGAAGCCTTAATTTATAGAAATCTAGGGCTTTGGAGGTGCATGAAAAAAAAAACCATTAATCATTCAAATAACTCAGGTTGATTTTTGAGTTATTTTTAAATAAATGATAATTAACTCACAAAAATATGCAAAAGCAGAGTTCAACTCAAAATAGAGTTTAGCTTTAATTGATAATTGATAGTTGTCTACTTTTGTGATTTGTGCATGTTTTATTATGAATTATTTTAATAATAAAGTGATTTATTTCCAACTTAACTGATTTTGAAAAATAAAACAATTGATTTATGTGTTAATCAATTATTTTTCAAACTTTTATTCAAAAACAATATTATTAAAAATTGATAACTTGCTTTAATTAATTAAATAAGAATTTAATCAATTATTCATAGGATTTTGGATTTATTGTCAAAATTAAATAATACAATTTAGGAATAAATATAATTAACTTCAATTAAACAATTAAGTGGCAGAATTAAATCTAATTAATTAAATATTGAGAATATTCAATTAATCAAACTTTAGGATAAATAGGATTTATCACCAAATAATCATTAAATTAAGGATAATTAAGATGATTAGGAATATTGCTAGGAATATTCCCCAATGTAGAATTTGAGATAATCAATTAGGATTTGATGATGTGCCGATGTGCCTTAGGTTAGGACTTTGATGTCGATTTCATTCGATGTGTCGATATAGGAGGTTAATGAACCTATAGCCCATTTTTGGGGTATTACACCTACAAGATCCCAACTATCCAATATTCAGATTTGTTCAATAAAATATCTCCTATTTTGATTCCAAGTGTACTCAAATCCTCTCTAATTTATCTCTACATTTACTTTTTAGTTCAGTTAATTCACTTCCTAGTTTGGTTAATTATCTTGTACATCTCCTCAATTCTAAGCAATAAAGGAGTAGAAACCCAATAGATATTGATATTGCATCGACATATTTATTACCAAGTGGTGTCAATAATATTTATCTTAAGGTGGTTTTGTATTCCAATGTGCCTTACGAATCAAGGAAATTAGACATTTTACATGATCCTCTTTTCATATTGTACACGCTATAAAAAATTAATATAGATGGTATAATTAGGAATTTTATTTAATATTGGACAAATTTGATTATCTTATCAATGCATTTGTTGTGCTCTTGGGGATTTCTCCCATTATAAACATCAGTGCTTACATCAACCTATCTATTTCCAATTATGAAATCATAAATATCCATAACTCCCATTAACCCATTGTTACTTCTTCTACCTCACTCACTATGTTCCTCCAGTTGACACCTCTAACATCTTTCAGGTCAATGATGACTTGTTATCCAATGGTTGTATGCTAGAGGCAATTTAATTAATGATTATTGAAAGGTTGTTTGATGTAATCTACTTGGTCTACCCATGTGCTGGGTATACTTGTAATGATTAAATCATCCTCATGGTTGATTGCATGTTTATCTAGAAAATCCACTTCTTGATTTACCTCTTTGTGGAAATTTTGAATTTTGAAAAACTCTAATGTGTGTAATAATGACCATACATTTTGTAAGATGTCATCCATCTTCCAATTCTATGAGTGCATCTATGTGATAACATTGACTATAATTATTGGGTTTCCTTTCATTAGAATTGATGAGAATGCAATATTTTCTCATAGAATTGGTTTTCATTATTTATTCAATAAGGCACAAACTAAATATCTTTCTTTGTTCTAGAGTGTGGTATTACTCATGAGGCTCCATCTAAAGTCAATTTGAGGTTGTCTGGTGGATGTGTACATCAACTTATAACCACTTGAGGGTATAAATTAGACTTAACAATTAACTCCAAATGTCCATAAAAATGAGGGGAAGATCTTATACATTAAGTTGAGATTTATTTTTTCTTTTCTTTCATTGGCATGCTGTTAATTTTTACCACCTTTTGTCTCCAAGTAGTAAGAGAAATTAAATATAGATATTTGAACAAGCATTTTTAATAAGATCTTTTAAGGTGTTATTTTTAAATATTTATTTATGACACTTAAATTTGGCAAGGAGCAAAATTTCATTAAAAAGGTTTTATGACACTTAAATTTGGCAAGTAGCAAAATTTCATTAAAAAGGTTTGAAAAATTAATATTAAATTTTAAACCATTATAACTCTATAAACTATTGTGTCAAATATGTGATCATTTGGAATGGTCATTCATCTTGATGCATCTTCTTTTTTGGATGGAGGTGGTTGCTGATACTGTGAAATTGTTTTCTAGTATTGGCGGGTTCGAGAAAAACACAAGGAATTTTGTCTTCATAAAGATAGTCCCTTAGGGGAGACTATTCTAGAGTGCTATAATTGTGGTTGCCAAAATGTGTTCTTATTGGGATTTATCTATGCTAAGATAGAGAGTGTTGAAGTTTTATCATGCAGAGAACCTTTCTTGAGTGTCAATGCTCTAAAGGACATGAACTGGGACCTTAGCCAGTGATTTTCATTGATTGATGATAGATGCTTCCTCTAGTGGCTTTTCAAGGTCTTTTTTACTACTCAAAAATTTCAAGTTTTGGGTTACATTTTTATAAAAATATGTTATTTTTATTATTACTATAATAAAAACTTAAGGTAAAAATGTGTAGGTTTTGCATACATAAAATTATTTCATCCTTCTTGTATTTCTTTTTTTCTTAAACAAAATTGACCCAATTTTTTTCTATAAGCTCTTACTATCATTGTATGGATTGTGCAAACCTAATGTAACCTTTCATCATGTTTGATTGTTCTCTATTTAAAAAATGTTATATTGGAAGTTGCAACAATGAGTTTCAATTTTTTCTTTCTATTTGAGATTCCTTCAAAGTAGGAACAACTAAGAGCACACCATGTTACCTCTAAAAAAATTAACAAACTAGGAGAGCTTTGGAAAAAAAGCCATGAAGTTATTGTTGAAGATCTCGAGAAGTCTGGAGTAGAGATGAGCCTCATTTAGTTGCTTAAAAGTATGAAGATGCATATTAGGTATATTCTTGGTCTTTGTATTAATTTTGATTTCATCTGTTTTACATCTTTCCTCTTTAGGTGATTTTAAATCTAGTTCATTTGGATGGCATATTCAGAAAATGTCCTTTTCTCTAGAACTGCAGTACCAAAATGTTTTTGCACGCTTGGTGAAACTTGAGATAGACTGCGACAAGGTACATCAACTCAATATTAACCTTTCTCCATTGTAGTTAATGTGTTTTAAATTAAGGGTTCACGTGAAAGTTTGCATCAATGTTCCCTCACTGATGATGATGTTATAACTCATAGATATTAATAAAGATTGGCTCTAGGAATTAGCATATTTTCTTACTTGCTATATTGGATGTTCTATAATGATCACAGTTTATTCATTGTGTGATCATGTCAGTTTTGTACTTACAAGATGGAGGAAGCCTTTGTGGGGGGCATGTAATGCTAAATAATGCCAGACAAAAGCTATCTATATTTAGTGAAAATAAAAATATTAGTGAGCATAATTATATATTAAAAAATGTGTTATAAAGAGAGACGAGAAATCTATGTAGATTAGAAAATAAGGCATAAAATTATTATATTGACCCTAGGTCTAATAACATTGTCATAACCTATTTTTCCAAGCATAGGTGTAATATTTAGAACAACATTATTGAACAATATAAACAATAGAACAATGGAAATGATGACCATTGAAATCTTCTCAAAGAAATACTTTTATTAATTCCAGAAAGATAATACATATCTTTGTTTTCTCTTGAAATTGGTCATATATAATTAGTTCAACATACCTTGCATGCCCATTCTCCATTTCCTATTGTCCACTTTCCTCTATCATCTAAGAGATTCCATCTTGCCAAGTATCATTGGTGAATATATTAGCTATCTATTCCTTGGTAGGAACATACTCTAGTCTCACCTATTTCTAATTCACCTTCTCTGTCAGGAAGTGGTATTTGATTGATATGTGCTTTGTCCTTATGTGTTGCACAAGATTCTTAGAGATATTTATGGCACTCAAATTATCGCAATATATAACAATAGGATCATCAAATACAACTCCTATATCTGATAACATCTGCTTCATCCAAGCTATTTGTATATATTTTCTAGCAGCAACAATGTATTCTTCCTCTACATTAGATAAAAAGATGGAGGTATACTTTTTGCTCATCCATGAGACCAACCTACTTCCCAAAAAGAAAACACCACCACTTGTTCTTTTCTTGTCACCAACATCACCTTCCCAATCTGCATTAGTACATGCATACAAGGTGAAGTCATTACCTTTAGGATACCACATCCTAGAGTCCACTGTCCCTTTTAGATACTTGAATATCCTCTTTACAACTACCTCATGATTTTGTCTTGAATTTTCTTGAAATCTTGCCACAAGACACACTACATTCATGATATCTGGTCTTGTATTAGTCAAATGCAATAGGCCACCAACCATTGACCTTTATGTTCCATTGGTTTTTATTTTTAATAAAAAAACAAAAGGCTTCATATTCTATAAATATTATTGGTACATGGGAACACAATTCTAAATGCCTTAGGGATGAGATCACCTTGAGAAGTGATGAGGATTATGTCTACTCTGGAGCTATAATTGGTGAAAGAGACATCTATGTATATATATAACATCAATGATATTTGTTCGTCAATGAAAGGTGGACTCATCAAAGAGTTAAGTTGATAGTGGTAAATTATCTTGTAGAGGAGTCTCTACTAGTTGGTTCATCATGATTTCTCCCTTGATTCCTTATGATTCACATACTTGATATCAAATTCACTAATAAGCATGATACATTTCATCATTCTACTAGTAAGAGCCACTTTAGATAGTAGATGTTTGAGGGATTTACTTTGATAATGAAGTGTTTGGTCTTATTAAGAACGTAATGGAAAAGTTATAGAGGCAAATGCCACTATTGTTGGTCAAAGGGATTTACTTTGATAATGAAGTGTTTGGTCTTATTAAGAACGTAATGGAAAAGTTATAGAGGCAAATGCCACTATTGTTGGTCAAAGGTATCATTCTTCCCAATTCTTCTCATTTAGTTACAGTGAATTATCATTTTGTTGATGATTATTTTCTCACCAAGTTGGAGGAAGAGTATAATGTTAGTCAAGATCTTTAATTCCTAGATTTGTTTTGCCTTGCTTCTAGCTTGAGTACGTTAAAGAAATATTGCTTACCTAAAGTAACATGGTTTAATTCTTTTGATTTGAAATGGATTGATGATGAAGATGCCTTTAATTTCCCGAGGATCCCCTTTTTCTTTTAGATATCTTCCTCTATTCTGTAGCAAGTTGTTACCAACGAAGTGGAAAACATTAGTTTATTGGATTACTAAGACTTTATCTTGAAGTTATTATAGGCTTTCTCTAAAGTGCTAACAACTATGCATATTTATTATTCCTCACTCTAGATGCCTTCCAAGAAATATTATACAAAATAGAATTTAGTTCATTAAAGATCTCTTATGACCTTCTTTAAAACAAGATAAAGGATTTCATAGAGTTGCTTGGGAACATTGTTAATGATTTTGGAGAGTTTGGTCTTATTGATATGTATTGATAATGTACAAACTTATGTGCCCAAAAGATATTAAAAGCGTCAGAGGAAGATGAAGCTCAAAATCTTCTACTTTACCATTGTTTTTCTATCAGTTTGTCTTATGGTCATCAAGGTTGAAGAATTCTTGGCCTCCATTTTTTCGTTATGTACAACCCTATTCAAATCTAGCATCTAAAAAAGTATATCGAAATCTGAAGAAACTATTAATGTATGACTTATATAGGACAATAGATTGAAGGCTAATTTATCAAGGAGAATTTTAATTACCCAAATCCCATTAAATTACCCACCTCCTAGCATAATTTTGAATCGATTAACCTATCACTTTTTTTAAATTTAAAAAAATTCCAAAACATATGTATGCACCTGATTTATTTAAGAGAGGGGATTTTAAAAATGATTATTAGTAATGATTATCTATGATTATTTGTGATCTCTTACTTACCAATGATTATTAACTATAAAATACTAGACAATGCCATTTAAAGATATACACTATATTATTAGATGGTTTCAAGTGTCACTTAAAAACTTGAAAATGATAATATTGTCTTCTCATTTTTGGTTTATTAGATAATTTCACTTCCTTACATATAATTTACGAAGTCGTACAGCAAAAATCACAATGTGTTATTTTTCTTTTAAAAAATCGTACTAGTGTGTCATACCTAATCCATGTGACTGGCACCCTCATATTTTAACCCGGATATACCCTAAATGGATTCACATGCAATAAGACACGTAAAAACACACATTAAAATAAACGACACCAACAAAGCTCGCAGGATTCCCGTGGATCATCCCCCGTCTACTAACAGAATCTTTGCTTTGTTTCAAACCTTCCCAACCTTCAAGAAGAGCGGAAACTTTACAGCCCTGGTCACATGGAGTTCCGCTCCCCACGCCGCCTCCAAATCTGCTCTGAATTCCTCCTCCAAGATTTCTTCCCTGCCCGCCAAGCCAGACCACGTTCTGAAATATCCCAAATACTGCTCAAAACTCCTCTGCTCTTCAATCTCCATTTTTATTGCCTGCACTTGCGCGAACGGAAACGGCAAATTCTCGTACTCCTCCAGCACAGCTTTTGCCGCCGGATGATAAAATGGATAAATCCTGCGAAAAAATCGTTCGTAAACGGCGTCCACTGCTGGATCTACGCTCAGATTCCAATACGCCCACACGGCAATCACGCCGCCGGGTTTCTTCAACACGCGCTTCACCTGCGGATAAAACTTATCCAAATCGAACCAGTGGAGGGCTGTGGCAACGGTAACCAGATCCACGGATGAATCGGGGCCGACGATGGAGTGCAGTTGTTCGTCGGTCATTGACGGCGCCGTGACGGCGTAGGTTATGTTGGGGCTCTGCTCTGAGTGTTGAATCTGCCTCTCACTTGTGTCTGTGCCCACCACCCTCGCATAGTACTTTGATAACTGCTTATCCATTAACACACAACAGACTGTTATGAATCTAAAGAGAAAGAAACGTGATAGAGAAATGATTAACAGCTTCCTTACCTGAATGGCGGCTTGGCCATTGCCTGTGCCCACATCCCAGACAAGATGGTGTTGTGGAGTGAGAGAAGAAAGGAAGGAGAAAAGTTGAGGGGGATAGCGGGGCCTGAACTGAGCGTAATCTTTGGCGACACTGCCATACACTTCTTTCGCATCGGGAAAGTTGTTGTCGTCCATGGTTTAGAGCCAAACAGAGCTTTGCTTTCTCGGTTAAAAAGAACTGTGATAAAATTGTCCGCAGGAGCCTTTATTGGGCGGCAGAGTAAAATTAGAGTTAGAGGAGAAGATGAGTGGCTGAGAATGTATCAAATAGTCGTGAGATATGTGTCCCTCGATTGAATGGGCCCGTTTGGTAGCGGGAATTAGGAACTAGCACTTGCACCCATAGGAGGAGGTGCAAGGGAATCCCCATAGGTGTTTGAGTGGAAAGTGTGAATGAAGCTTTACATTACATAAGGTAGTGTGTGATAGTGTAGATCTGCAAATATGTATCATTGTTAAATGTAGTTTTGTACATATTTTGGTAAACTCGTGCATTTATCTAATTCTATGAGATTTATTTGTAGAAATATACTATTTATTTTGGATGAACTAAAGTAACACTATTGTCTTTCTTGTGCTTTTTGTAGACCATCTTCAACAATCATAGCATTCAAATGTATTGAAAAACATTAGAGGATTTATTATTTTCAACTATAAATCTACCTTGTTTCCCTTTCTTGATCATCAAGTGTCCACCTGTAGAAGATATAATGTTGTAATTGATTAGCGATAATAGAGTTTATAAATTAAAGAAAGGGGCTAATATAAAGTGTAGGACTTTAAAAGTGAGTATAAAAGCAATTGCACATCCCTGGACCTGTTATTGCGAGACCAAATTTAGTCGAGCTTCTTCTTTCTTTCTAATAATGTTGTATGGATTTTTTTCATTGCAAAACCCAAGACTTGGAGGTGTGGATCTGTGTTTTCATGAGTTTGATTGCATTTTCCGTCAAAGAAAGAGCTATAACTTAAAACAGGCCATAAATTCCTATAACATTTATTAGGTGATAAGTAGATTGTGTGATCAATATGTAAATATATACTATTTGAATCATCAATGTTTGTCAAAAACAACTTTTCCTTTACAATAACGATGAAAAAAAATGCAACATGATTTTTTTTTTACTATCACTGTGAAAGGAAACTACCAATAAAAGGTAAGTTGCACTAATATAGAAGATGTAAAGATAGAAAGACATCCATGGACCCAAGAATTTGGGAATTATTGATACGAATTACTTGGTTGAGGCAAACTTAATTATGTGGTCAAATAAAAAGAGAAAAAGATAGTGAGAAGAATAGCATAACAAAGTAAAAGACTTGTTTAAAGTTGCATTTGACACTAAGATAGCAAATAAACATATATATATTTACATTCAAGTATTGAATAAGCTCGAGAATTGGAATAAATATGTGTTTATAATTTGAATAATATATTCTATAGAAGAAATTAAACTTCTATTTTTATTACACACCAAAAGAGGGTTAAAACAAAACCTTTAATGTTATAGGTGTTAAATATAGATCTAGAGCTAAAGTACAATGGCATATAGGTTTCGACTTTGTATATGCATGGAAAAGCGATAAGGTCAATTTTGGTAGATTTCAGTCGCCTTTACAAGTTTGAAGTAAAGACTAGCTTTGTGTAGGATATTGTGACTTTTGTTGTTTAACTATTCTAGCACAAACTTACGACTGTATTTGCTTTTGTTTTCAGCCTAAAAATGTTCAAATGGAAATACTACATCGGTTTAGACTTTGTATATGCATGAAAAAAGCGATAAGGTTCAGTTTGGTAGATTTCACTTTGGTTAAGTTTGGTAGATTTTACAAGTTTGAAGTAAACAGGTGTTATGTGTAGGATAGTAGGATATTGGGATTTATAAAGTAATAACTTCTTAAAAGATAGGAGGATGAATTTTTTGGGCAGTTGCTAGATAGTATTAATCAAAGCTAAGGGAAAGTACTGTTAAAATTACTGACAGGTGGGTTTTTTGCAGGAATGGCAAGTTTGTAGCACTATGTAATTATTGGTGTATAGTGTTACAATGATCACAATAGAGTTTAAAATGTGTTAAATTTTGGAAATTTATTTCAATTTCTACTCCAAAAAGCAACAATCCAAAAGAAAGATCTCTTATCCCAAAGCATCGATAAAGGTTTATACTACACAGGAACATAGCTTCTTGTTGATAATAAAGGCCCTTAAAGGAGATTTAAAGATTTTTAGTATTAGGTTAAGTTCAGTAAAATTAATGGGTACTAAAAAAAATAGAGTAAATAAGAATGGCACAGTTAGTAGATTTATGTTACTAAATAGTTCCTCTCAAGTTTTCGGATCGTTCTAGTTTAGGACCTTAATTATAGTTTAGAAATGGTTTTATTATTGTTCATATAGTCTTAAGATGATCAGTTTACATACAAGGTTAATTGTCGAAATAAATTAAACATAGTAAGTAGAATGCTTAATCTCCAAGTGAAGGTAGAATTGGTTTTAATAGTTTTACTAGTTTATGGGATTATATTAACATACAATATGTTCTTTCTATGATTGAAATTTTACAAATAGATGGGAGCTTTATCCCAGACACTAACCTTGTTCAAAGCAAGATAGATAATAGAATTTTGCAGGATAAGGGAAAATACAGTCAAGAAGGAAAAGAAATCTGGCAAAGAAGCATTCAAGCATGAGGATACCTATGAAAACATTTCTGCAAGGATTAACCAGACAAATCTCGGTAAGGAAAGAAGTAAAGGAACCAAGGAAAGCTCTCTAATCCCTACAAGGAAGAACGAGGTTGATAAAACTATAAAAAGAGGGAATGCCCTCTTTTGAATATTTGGTATCAGGGATATTCAGACTGTAAATCGAGGGAATGCCCTCTTTGGTATATAATGTATCATAAACTAGACTAAGGTCCCAGGCAAGGCTGGAGGTTTTCTCAGCCTCGCTCTTTCCTACCAACGCTTGAGCGGGGTACTTTGTATTTATTGTTTCACTGGTTCATGATTAATAAATTTTTTTTGCTTCGGCCTTTTACCAAAAAAATTTAAAAATATAGATCTAGAGACTTGTATCATGTTTGAATTTTTTTATTTCAATACATGTTTGAATTGAATTGGAACAAATGATGGGTGTGCAATTTAAGTCATCCACATTGTAGAAACAACTTTAATGTTTATATTTACTACATGTAGAAAATTAGGGTTAAAGCAATGACTTTAATGTGCAAGGGTTTGAAGTATAGATCACAAAAAATGTATTATAATTGTAAAAGTTCATATACAATATGTTTACAACTGAACATGGACCTCTTATTCAACCATAGACTTCAACATGGTCATTGCTCATTAGCCAATTATGAAAATGAATATGAATTACTCATTTTGCACACATATATGAATCAACTAATTGCCTCCTATTTAGGTGGGGTTTTGAGTAACTCTCAGAATTGAGAGCCCAACAACCATCGACCAAGCTCTAAAATGGAGGATTTAATGCAATATAGAGATGATTGCAAATGAAATTAAGCTAAGATGATAGTGCAAATTAAGCTACAAACTTGTAAGAAAATGAATCTAATAGTAATAAAAGAAAACTAAATTAAGAACATATGCATCATTAATCTAAGAAATGAAATTACTCTAATTATGCAATATAGAAATAGCTTAAAATGCAAGAGTGAGACAATAATTCAACATAATTTCGATGCTAAAAAATTGCCTCCTCAAATGAGGAATGAGAGGGTTCTAATATAGAGAAGCCCAGGTGGAGATTGAAGAGTTTCTTGCAAAGAAACGGTCGACCCTTCATCTCCTTGGTGGGAGGTGAAACAAATTGGAGAGATTATTTAATAAAATAAATGAAATAAAGCCACATGGGTGACCTTTCCAATTACTTGAATAATTAAATTCAAATGAGGATATTTCATTTAAAGAACTAAATAATTATTTAATTCCTTTTTGATGTGTTTTAGCTAAAAGGGGTGGAATTAATTTAATTAAAGCACTAGGACTTTTTATTTAAATTAATTAATCATAGGGTTTATTTAGCCAATAAATGTTGATATTTAGGAATTAAATATAGTATGTGATTAATGCAAATTTGAGGTTTTTTGCATTTGACATTAGGTCAAGTAAAGTCAATTAGGAGACAGAATTGCCTAGTACAATAGGACTTTGATGATGTACAAATTTGAAGAAATGAGACTAAATGCACCAAAATTGGTTAGGATCGCAAGATGCCAATTTTGGGGTATTACATTTTGCCCCTCTTTGAATTGATGTGCGAGTAGTGCATTAATTCAAAGAATAGTCTGATGTGATAGTTGATGAGGTTTTCAGGATTATCTCCAGAACAGAGCTTAACCCTCGAAAGTCGAGGTTAGATCGCCAAGACACTGATCAGATCGAGTTGTAGAACCAGCTCCAGAACAAAGTTTGATTCTCTGAAGCCTAAGTTAGATTACGAAGACATCAGTTGGATCACCACTTTAGCAAGACTGTCCCCAGAACGAGGCTCAATCTTTAGGAGTTAGGGTTAGATTGCCCCAATACCCATTGATTAAATGATAATTGATGCAGATTTCAGGACTATCTCCAAAATGAAGCTTAGTCCTCCAAGACCCGAGCTAGATTTCCCAGATAACGATAAAAGAGAGCTTTCAAGAGCCATCTCTAGAATGAAGTTTGACTTTCAGGGATTAGGGTTAGATTGCCCCAATACCTAATGAGATTTCAAGAACCATCTCCAGAACGAACCTTGATCATCGAGGATTCAAGTTAGATTGCTCAGATGCCTAACAAATAGATGACAAGATGTGAGGCACAAAGATGCCCCTAGTGATGAGATGCCCCAAGCGATGAAGACTTTTGATTTAGATCAGATTGGTTCGAGAATGATTCGATAAGATTCAATGATGCAATCATCCTGCCCCCTCAGGAGTGAAATTGAAAGATGATATGTCAGGAAGATGATTGACAACAAAAGGTTGTAGATAGAGAAAATCAGAGATCTAAAAGAACTCAGAATAGATTACAAAAGAATTGAGAAGCTGCAAGAGTGATTGGGAGTGATCTGGAGGTCTTGTTGACCAAGTTTGACCATGGTTGACCAAAATTGACTAGAGTTGAATTTTGATGAAAAAGATGGAGTCGATAAAATGATGATGAGATGTGATTTCGGCAAGAAAATGTCATTAGAAGGTCGACTGCACAAGCGTCTGATCACGATGGATCCTAGAAATTTAAAATGCAATTTTGAGCTATCTAGAGATGTCAAATTTTGATTTTGATCCTGAAAATGGATTCAGAGTGGTCAGTTTAGCTAAGAGTGAAGTTTTTGCGCAAAACAAAGCACTTTTGAAAATTAGGTCAAAAGCTATATAAGGCCCGGAGGGGTCATTTTTAATTCATTATTTACTTTTGTCTTTTAGCGATTTTGAGAGCTCTGAGCAAAAGAGCGTGCCAGTGAGATTGCATCGATTCGAGCACTCCCATCGTCACAACCGGCCAATAGAATACGACCCACCTGTGAGTAGTCAACAACTCAGCTTGCATTTCAATAACACTTTGTAGGGTAGATTTAGGTAGATTTGGATGAATCTAGGATAATTTAGGAATTTGTTTGTCAAACTTCATGCGAGAAAATAGTTTCTTCATGTAGACCTAGACCTAGAGCACGTCTCGCACGAGGTTTGACCCAAAGAGGGCTTCCTCGCACGGGGCACCTCCGCAGGCTCACGCGAGGTGTGCATCGATACCGCGTGAGAAACCATCCTCAATGGTGATTTCTCACATGAACTGAGATAAGGTCTCGCATGACAACCAAATCTCATGCGAGGATCCTACTTCCTCGCACGGGAAACTGCTGCAAATTTTGTAGAGTGTTTGCCCAAATTGTATCAAAATTGTGTAAGTTCAGCCAAGTAGAGTGTTTGAGAGGCATGCTTAGGATAGGTGCATAGCTTTAAATTTAGTTTTGCTTTAAAAACCATCATGATTGAGATACTAATTGATTGTTGTCGCTTGCATCGTAGGTTGACCTACTTGACATTGTATTTGGTCTCACCACCTAGTCATTGGGGAGCTAGTGCGGTGGTTAGATGATGCAGAGGGTGCCCACATAGATGGGCTAGGATTGTCTTACTTACGTGATATACCCAACATCCAGGTAAATAACAGGCTATTGGGTGTACTGGTTGAGCTTTTCCATTCAGAGACAAACACTTTCCATTTGTCGTAGGGGGAGATGACAGTGACCCCATAGGATATTTACAGGATCCTGCGAGAACCATTCCATGGCCCACGCATGGAGTATGATGTTTATCCTAGAGTAGGTACTAATTTGGCACTTCGGGCCATATTCTAGGATGATCTAGTGATGGGTCAGGCCATCTTGTGGGAGGATTTGGTTAGCCAGTATGGGGTAGGACATAGGTTAGCCATTGTACTAGCAACATTTCTAGGTTGTTATCTGATGCCAAATCGAGGACAACATAGATTGGAGTGCGGTTGGGGATGCATGTTGTAGAGGATGTTAGATCGGCCAGCCGTGAGATTTGGATGGGGCCGTAGATGTTGTCACATATGTACCATGAGATGCATGATATTGTGTATCGAGATGCACATAGCATGGCTGTTGGCTTGTTCATATTGCAGATATGGGCCTGGAAGCATCTTTCCATATGCAAGCCAATTTTTCATGATACCAGGTAGCCTCTGGAGCCTTACATATACAGGTATAGAGGTCCTATGACTCAGCCAGTGCTGGGTAAGATGGAGCAATGGTGAGCTTAGATAGATGACATGGTAGTGGTGGTTTGGCAACCATGGGCAGGGACAAAGGTCTGGGATGATGCCAGGAATGAGCTACCACATATGTTTTGTTCACATCCTCTGATAGGCCACACCATCAGTATTATTGAGCAGTTCCCATTATCATAGGTCCTGAGGTAGTTCCGGAGGCCACATGACATTTCACAGGAGTGTTTCTCTCAATCATGTAGGTAACTCTTGGCTCTCTTTCAACTTTAATGGATTGGTCATCAATTTTGAAAGTTGCATAGGATAAATCACACTGCAAACTTCCACCCATAACAACACTCTATTTTCTAGATAATAGCATGCCATAATGAGGTGGTATGTCTACTACTAAGACACTCATAGTTAGTTCCTTGTCAGGATAAGATGCCAGTTTATAGGGTATTGCATTAATAGTTCCAATGACTAGTACCTCTCTTTGATCCATTGTACAACATCTACCTTGAACAATGTCAACCTTGAGACCCAACCTCTTCGTGATTTTAAAAGACATAACCGTGTTTGATGATCCTGAATCAATCATACAATTTTTCACTATCATTCCATTTATTATAATACTTAGGAAGAATGGATCTATTTTTTCAAGGCGTGCATTCACAGAGTTGTCAAAATACATAGGTGGTATTTGAGATACCACTCCCTAAATTTCCATTTCTTTCTTGGCCTCAACTTGGGGCTCACTTGTGTTACAAACAACATTATTACTGTCATGAACACTATCAACCCATGATAAAGCCCTATCTTTGTGCTCATGGATTCTTAACAATTCTGCTAAGGGAACCTTAACAGTAATTTGAGATAGCATTGACAACATATCAATAGGAGTAGAAGAAGGAATTTCAATTTGCATACCTTTAGTATCCTTCTGCTTCTCAGATGCATCAACTGTAGTCATTACCTTTTGTTTTTCACTCTTAACCATTGTATTATATGGCTTCTCAACTTCCTTTTTCTTTTCATTATTTTGGATAGCAAACATCTTTACAGTTCCAACCCCTTTTGGCTTTTATTTCTTTCCTTTTACATTTTTTACTTTCACTACATAATCACCCTTTGGCCTATTTCCAATGGGTTCCTTGGAATTGGCATTATTTATGAACATAGTAGTAGCCTTGCCAGTGTTATCATTTGTTGTCATGCTTTTGGTTTGCACTTGTGCAACCATTTCTACAGTGATCCTAGCAATTTATTCCTTTAAAAGTCTTCTTAAATTCACTTCCTCTAAGAAAGATGTCATGTTGCATGTCCTTTCATCAACATTCTCATCATTACATAAAACTTCCTAATGGAATAATGCTTTATTATGTCTTTTCAGAAACACATCAGTTTCCTCATTAAAGTCTGAAACATCTTCTCATCCCAAGTATGAATCAATGAGATTACATCCAATGTCATCATTTTTTTCTTTCTTATCTCATTTATCAATACCATTATCTTGGTATGCAGTTATAGATTGTGCAACTACACAAGGTTTTGAAGAATGAGGTGATTGATAGGCCATACACCATGGTGTATCTTCTACAACATTCATAGAAGTCTTTTGTAATGGACCAGGAATGTTATTGTCACTATTTCCTTTTGCAGATGGAGCAGTAGGTTTTCCATCCTTCTATTGGATTTTATAGGGGAAATTTTGCTTTCTATTCTACTTGTTGAAATTATTGTTAAATTGGGGCCTTTCTGTAGAAAAAATCTTCTCATTTCTATTGCTTGTTGTTTTCAAGTCCTTCAATGCATTCAACACTTTATCCAACTTGTCCTCCTCTTGCCTCTTGTTTCCAACAATCCTTTCATTATCTTTCTTATAATTCTTATTTCCAAACAACTTTGGGTCATCTTTTTTCCCACTGTTTACCAGATATCTTCATATTGTTTTCAATATTCACAAAAATCATAAAGGCATCCCTAAGAGTTATTGGATCTTTATCTCTTAGTAGGTATCAAACCTTACCATCAAAGGCATTGAAGTATGTTTTCAGACAAACATTATCATTTAACCTCATAACTTGAAATAATTTATGCATACCCTTTTGAAATCTCATGTTAAACTCAGCTGTAGACTCATTCTGATTTTTTCTTATGTTGTTAAATTCATTTAACATGAAACTGGCATTAGGTTTGTCACCATATTGTTCCTTAAAACATTTTTCAAATGCATCCCATGAATCAATACAATGATTATGAAGTCTTTTGAACCAATCTCTAGCATCCTCTACCAAAGATTGCATGAATAACTTCATAACCACATCCTCATGTTGTATCTCATAATCATTCAACATGTCAATATACAATCTGAGTTGTTCTTCACAATTGATGGCATTATTTCTAGAAAATTTAGTTACCTTGTCTCTTATCTCAGTAGGAATAATGTTAGGATAACCTAGTATCCCATCAAAGCTAATTTGCCTATACCCTTCTAATTGCATAGGTCTTCTTTGAAAACCCAATCCAGTGTTTCCACTAGGACCAACATTAACTGTTATACCCCCACCTACTAGTACATTTAACTGTTGTTTAGGATCAACATTTATCTTGGAAGATGAAGAAGAAAGAAAATTATGAACATTAGTACTACCAAGTGGAGCAGCATTAGTAATTGTAGATGGCATACCAATTTCAGTCGTGGATGGTCCAAAAGTGTCTACAGATGAGGATTTCAAGAATTGGATCTTCCTTCTTGTTTCTGCAATAGATGCTTCAACCTCATCCTTTTCCAATTCCTTTGCTAGATCATCTCTTTATTTCCTTCTCTTTTCCATCTCTATATCAAAATTTAAGACAGGTGGTAGGATTTTGGTTTAACCATAGGTTCATTTATTCTGATTCCAACCACCTTTTGCTTACCCTTATTGTTATCAATAGTAGCAGGATTTTTACTTTCACTTACATTCTTCTCTTTGGGCTGAGACACATAACTTTGCATTTGTCTAATCACATGGCCCTCTTGTTCAAATTCATGGTCTTGTAACAGACGCTCTTTCTCACTTCTTAGGGAAGCAAGGTCACCAAAGAGAATAGGTTGTAAAGCTTTAGGAGAAGAAGCAAATATTTTGTTTCTTTCCTTCAATTCATTAATTTTTCTGAGTAGAGACTCTCTTCCCATTAGTTCATTTATAGTTTAACAATCCTCGAGGCTCCCGTGACATAGAATTATGTATTACAAATTAAATATTTTAGATCGAGAACAATTACAATTATCTCATGTATTACAAAGAATAACAAATGCATCCAATACCACAAGGTATAAATATAATGAAACAACAACCTCTGCACAAGTCCCAAGGTATGTCACAATAATCAAATACAAAATATAGTACAATAACCAGAACTTTGAAGCACTAATACAAGATATAATTATAGACATCATACGATCGATATGAAGAAGCCTTCAGTGAAGAATAAGAAGAAGGTAACCACAACAAGCATCCTCTAGCACCGCTACAAGAAAGTCAAAATCTCAAATGGTAAAAGAAAACGCTACCACCCAACCTTGTGGAACCAAAGGTCCACTCCCACCATACTGAGGAGCTAACAACAAACCCCACTTGGATAACAAATCAATCAAAAACTACTAAGGAAAGGGTCCCGAAGGCTTTTTAACTCAAAAGGTACCACCAACTAAAGATAAAGAAAATATAATAAATATAAAAAAGTCAACATGTACCAAATTATCAAACACCACAATATCAAACAAGTACAAATCACCAAGTAATACTGAAATAGACCACCAAGTAATACTGAAATAACAAAGACATGCCACCAGAGGAAAATGCAAAAACTATAGAGGAGACTTAGGCTACACACTATGAGAGTGTCATCACATGGCTATATCTACTTGAGTTACCCTAGGCTGGCCACACTGGACCACGGACTCTCAAGCATTGACTTACCCTAGACTGGCCACTCTGGGCCCCAGACCCTGAATACGACCCACATGGAACTAGAATACCCTCTCAAGAACATGAGGAATTCTAATCATATCTACTCTCTAGGTATCATCCCATTCCCATCCTTAGCCTTAAGAAGTGCTCAAGACATAGGTGAGACATAACCTCTAAATTATCATTTTAATGAACTCTACAAATTTTAATTACTATGTTAGCACTTATTAAAAAAACTTACAATAGGTTACCCTGGTACTGACCACTTTGGGTCCCAGACCCCTATTGTAATCCACTCCCCTAAGATGCTCCTATTTAATCTCCCCTAGAACCACAATCCTAAATAACCACATAGGTTCTAGAAAAGTACAATGATAGAATCCACGACCACAAAAAATATCAAGGACACACACTGGTCCACAACCAAAACATCATAAAACATACTCTTAAAAAATTTCATAAGAACCTAAGTTTCCATAGAACAAGATTGGGTAGACATAATCAAACTGATAAAACATCATAATGCACAACATGAGAACACACATACAACTATAGAAAACAATCCCCAAGCCTCTAATCAACTAACTCCCAAGTCAACTTAAAACCCACAATAATCAATAAGGATATAACAAGGTCCAACAAAAATCCTTCATATCAAAACTTCAAACACTTACAATAAAATACGATTCCCTTAAAGAAATCTAATTAATTTTAAAACATAACTAGTTCGACTATATTTGCATGTCTGTATAACCATGCAAGCAAACATATATAATTATAAATTCCAGTTGACTAAAATAATCATCTTGTTAACTAAAGTCTATTTGACTACAAAAGCGTTCATATAAATGTCTCGTACATAACTATCTATTTAAAATAAAATCTCATGCATATATACTTTTTAAATAAGTATTTAACTAAAATCTCCACGCATATCAAAACACCATGTATTTAATAATAAAATAATGTTATTAATTTTTTAAATATAAATATAAATGAAAATATTAATATTAAACCCCGCATGTGAAAAAATTAATTAATATTTATATTTTAAAAATAATTTTAAATCCAAAAATTAATAAATAATAATAATAATAATATTAATTTATCTATTTTTTAATAATTTTTAATCTGAAAATTACTAAATAATAATAATAATAAATTTAAATAACAAAACCCCTTTTTTAAAATTAAAAAAAAACACATATATTTTCTCAATTGATTTCTTTAATGGAAAACTAGGGTTTCAAGCAAAACTAATTTATTTTGAATATGATTTCACATGCAATTTCATTTTTTATTTTCTATGCCAAATATATTGAGAACAAAATATCAATCTTTTCTAGGTAAATACCCTAACTGAGAAAATTTACACAATTTGTTAAAATTTTACCCTAGGTTTTTAAACCACCAAACTGAATACTAGTTTTAATTTAACATCAACTAATCCAAAATTTCACAAAAAAAAAATTAATTTAAAACAACCAATTCTCAATCATTCACATAAGCAATCCCAAACAAGAAGCATACAATCAATCTAAAAGAATAATTTTACAAAAAGAGGGTTTCAAACCCTACCTCAACCAACATCTGAAAAATTTGAAGCCAAGAAAGATCCAATCCAACCTTCAAAATCCAAGTTTTCAAACAATCTCAACACAATGCTCACCAAAACTCTTCCAATTTATCCAAAAGCTCCTCCAAAACCTGATAGACATAATTGAAAATAATACCCAGAAACCCCTCATAAAGAAGACCTATTCCTCTTAGGGTTTCTAAAACATGCAAACCCTAAATCAGAGCTCAACTCTCTCTACCTTGTTTCTATCAATTCACCTTGCATGATTGAAAATCACTTAATAATAAATAATGTACTTTTTAATTATAATTTCTAACTCAACTTTTAACTTTAAATTCTAACTCAATTTTCACTTAAACCGAATGTGCAACTCAAATTGCATATAATTACTTAATTAATAAATAAATACTTTAGCACATAAATAACTATGCAAACTGATAAATTAAATATTTAATAACTTAACTATGTCCTTGAATTTTCATATTTGGATTTAATAATTAATAAAATCCTCTTATTCCAATTTTAGACTTTTAATTCAATCTTTTAATTAACAAAGGTATTTAATTACCCTTAGTAATTAAATATTCTCCATATCTAATATTTCCATATTCATAAAATATAAATATTCAAATCTCATAATTACTCCTAATTTAATTATTTAAATCAAATAATTCACACAAGCAATTTCACTTGACTCGCGAAACAAGAAAATCAACTAGCTCTATATTGAAAACAAACACCAAGGAAGGACTCACGAATTTGTGCGTCACCTTGACGAATTCAGATGGGTGGAAACAGATACTTGCCCATTATTTAGGACAATCAATGGCTTGGATTGGAATTTAGATTTGTATGTTATCTCCCCTCTCCTACCATTGATATTTTGCGATAGGGCATGCTCATCCTGGCAATTCAGGGAAGTTGATGCCCAATATCTGCAACCTTGCATAAAAGACAAGCATGAACATACTTGTATAAATATAAACAAGCAATGGCAGGGATTGATCAATCGTGTGGATCTCACAAGCAAGTAACTACAACTCCGTCCCTCAACCACATCAGGCATGTCAAAGATAAATATAAAAACATACATGCTAACCATACACATGCAAGTATGGGGTCAGTAAAACCATAGGCATCAATGATATCCTAACATATAATTCATCATCTTAAAATAACCATAACATATAGAAAATCAGACTATGGGAGGGGTATTACAAGACGATATGTTATTTATTTTTTAAAAATAAGGAATAGTTTTTTGTGTACATAGAATTTGACCCTCTTAATCTTATCCATTTTTAAAAAACTTTAGTAGTTTAGAAACTAGATTCAGAGTACTACAATTCTTGTTCTTTTCACATCTTCTATTTTTGAGTGCATGACTCTCAAATTTCTCTTTTAAGTTCAGGTTTACTTGATTTTAGGGAAAAAAGGCCACTTCTACCCCCTTTTTTGCACACCATCTTGGTGCACTTATCCTATAAACATATTATAATAGATGCTTGGTTCATTTTAGGTGTTGGATAGTCATTTCCCGCTCTTTATAAGTTTGGTATTCTAGTCAAGACTCTTTTGTGTCCTCATCTTAGTTAATGTGTAGAAGGATGTACATCATACTATATCCTTGCAAATGATGATGCCTATAGGCAACCGAGTTGGTTTCAAGAAATCTATTTTCTTAAGCTTCTCTTTGAGATCATATGTTCCCAAATTGTTGATCTTAAACTCTGGATGATGCTTTTGGATTGTCAAAACTAATGTTCATTCCTATTATGGATCCCACTTTCTTTAATCTACTCGCTTTGTTCATCTCTTGAAGATTCTAAGTAAGATCATGCTCATCACCAATGGTTTCTCTGATTGCCATTGTTTTTGAGCATCTTGGATTATTTTCTACTCCATTTTCATCTACCATTGAAAGATATGAAATCATCAATCCAATGGCTTCTAATACATAAATTTTGGAAAGTTTGTGTTTCTAATTATTTTTGAGAAAATGTATAAATTTATTTTTATTTAATTATTATTTGATATTTCTCCCTTTATTTAAAATTTACGAGGCAGGTTATAAAAAAAATGTGTATTTTTAAATTTACCATGTAGAATTGTTTTGGTCGTTTGGATTCACTTTATGGTTATGAATGTTTTTTTATAGGCTATATGCATAATGATTTTCCTCATTTGTAATAAATTTTTATTTTCATTTACAATTTTGACCATCTTACAACTCTTGTAAGAAATAGTTGACAATCACTATTCAATTAATAAAAGTATTATTTTTGGCTTTTTTCTTCTTCATATTTCATCTTTAAGAGTGTCCCTTAGTCTAATTATTTGAATGTCTTATGTTTGTCTAAATATGCCCCCAAGCATAAATGAATAAAGTATATATCTATAATATAACCCAAGTCACTCTACCATAGACATTTCCATATTCATGAATTATTGTTGGCCATGTATTGAAGGGAATGTTGTTTGATCACTTTGTTTGGTGGCCCACTACCCACCATATTTAGTTTCTTTCTTCAAACTCTATCTCTACTTCTAACACTATGCCTCCAACCCCTTTCACTAAAATCATTTCTTTAGTAGTAGTTTGTATAGAAGGTTAACCTACAAAGTTCTCTTGCATCTATCAAAGTAATAAGTGAGATTTTCCTATATTATTTTCCCCTTCAATTTAGTGTCTCTAACCTTTTTGACCCTATTTATCTGTCAATTGGAACCAACAATATCATTACTTCAAATCATAGATCTAAGTACACAAAACAATTCATATGCACTTCCAATGTGAACTATTCATTTGTTGTTATTGATGTTTTAAGTGCTATCATTATCAATTTGGGCTTTCACATTTTTCTTGTATAGAAATTCATCGACCTCGAGAGTTTTTTATGTTGTTCCAATACCCATGACAAGAAATGGTTCTTCTTGGCACAACTAATGCATCACCTAAATACATTATTAAGCTTAGAATGTAATATCCCCTTTTCTAAAATATAATTTAATAATAAATAATAAAAATCAAATTAAATATATTAAAAAACTAAAAAATAAATAATGATAAAATATAATTTATTAGAAGTGAAAGTCATAATCATATGTACTTATATGTATAAAATATATATTCGTTAAAAGACCCATTACCTCTGTGATAGCAAGGTGGTCAATATTGAGCAGTGAGAAAACATCAAATAATATCGATATCATCCAAGAGTGGTTAGAGGACACTCAAAAGGAAGTCGACTAATCAGCTAGTCATAATTACTTAAGGCAGCCTAGATATGCTGAGTAGTTAAGTAAGAATGGTACTACAATATGAGTTACAAAGTTGATTTTTGTAATCATAATATTGATTATAATTAACATAAGGTGGATCGATAAAGATGAAGTAAAGTGACTAATGAATGAACAATTAGTCTACATGTCGAATACAAAAAGTTGTTTACATATCTTTATATCAACTTAAAGAAGAAGATTGGGTAACCAAGTCGGCAACCTGACTTTTTAGAAGGGATAAGCAACTAAATGGTGATAGCATTTAATAAGGAATAATTAAAGGGAAAATAATAACAGTGGTTTGATTAGTATTTGATGTAAGTAAGAGCAGTCAAAATTCTGAATAGGAAAGAAGACAAAACTGTTAAAGCCTTATAAAATAATTATTACCATCTTAGCTTAAGTCCATGATTATAAGAATAATAAATAAAGAAAGATTGCTATGAATAAGGAATGAAATACACTTAGAACACTTTAAGATCAAGAAGATACATGACCCATTGAACGCAAAGGGAGAGATATAAGAACGAGTCTCAAACATATCCAAACAAAGATCGAATAAGAAGGAGAATGAAATATATTGACATTAATGAAAGGAATAGATTTCATATAATAAGTATTTCTAAGGGAAGAGTATGAACGGCAATGAGCAAATATATAAATAGTCCTCGTAGGAGGAATTAGAGAACAAAAGAATTGAACGTAAATCTAGGTTCACATAAAAAATTGCATTTCGTTTCCACAATGTGCAGTTGGGAAATGTTTCCATTTCATAGCACTTGTTTTCACCCGAACCAGGCCTAGGAAAATCTTCCCTCTCACACCTGTCTTCGTTGGATGGAGCAGAATACATTGATTTCTTACCGCACAAGATCTCTATTTCTGCTGGAAGAACGCACTTTTCTTGTAAATTGGAGTAAAAGCCCACAAAATTGAGGTCTCTGCGGAGAATGGAGCCATACCAGGAGAAGTCCTGCACATCCACTTGCCCGCACACCACTGCATGGGGTACCGCACATGTATCCACTGTACTGTCAGGCTCCCATGGCCCCCCGGTAACACTATTTTCTTAACCTTCTCAGTGGATTCACCTTTAATCTCGTCCTCCATTCTGTCTCAAGTTGCAGGTGCTTCTAAGGGTAAAATTAATTAGATGTGAAAGTCATAATCATACACTTAAGCATAAAATTAATATCTCTTAAAAGACCCATTACCTCCGTGATAGCAAGAAGGTCAATGGTGAGCATTGAGAAAACATCAACTAATATTGATATCATTAAGAGTGGTTAGAAGACACAGAAGGAAGTCGACTAATCAGCCAGTCATTAATATCAGTTACAAAGTTTGATTTTGCAATCATAATATTGATTATAATTAACATAAGGTGGATGGATAAAGATGAAGTAAAGTGACTAATGAATGAACAATTAGTCTACATGTCGAACACATAAAGTTGTTTACATGTCTTTATATCAACTTAAAGAAGGGATAAGCAACTAAATGGTGATAACATTTAATAAGGAATAATTGAAGGGAAAATAATAATAGTGGTTTGATTAGTATTTGAGGTAAGTAAGAGCAGTCAAGTGTCTTAATACAAAAGAAGACAAAACTGTTAAAACTTTATAAAATAATAATAATTACCCTCTTAGCTTAAGTCTACCATTACAAGAATGATGGATAAAGAAGATTACTATGAATAAGGAATGAACTACAAGAAAGATTGTCATGAATGAGGAATGAACTACGCTGAGAACACTATAAGTCAAATTATTGCATTCTTTGAGGATTACAGATTGAAGTTAACATTAAGAAGAACGATAGTTTTGATGTTTTTGGTTAATTGAAATTTGGTGCAGAAGATAATGACAGACATTGGCATCATGGATTGGAAATGTTGAATAATTAATTAATATTAATAATATTTAATCAATACATAATTAATATTAATAATATTTAATCAATATATAATTAATTAAAATATAAAGATCATGTACATATAATATGTTAAGTAATATTGTCAATATTATTTTTTTGATATAATATAATTATTGAATCTATAAATAATATTAATAAAGCTGTCAATAATCTTAATCTACAAATTAGTACATGTATCATTAATATTAATGAACGATACAGATATCTCCCCCCAATACAAACAACATAATATAACAAGGGATAGTAAGGAAAGAATGGCAGATGGAGACAATAACAACGAATCACAGAGAAGATATACACAAGAGGCAATTAATAAATCGATCAGAGTAATTAAAAAAAAGTATAAGTCTAAGGCATTTGTAGTTGGAAAAAGAATTCGAACTACATAAGCAAATATATATAAATAAATGAGGATAATGGAATCATCGAAAAGGAGTACCAAATGACACAGAAGAACCTAATGTTTATATTTAATGTCAAAAACATAAATTACAATGCATACTGGAACTAAGACACCAAGCATCATGGGTGCTTCTAAAACATAAATATCAGTTACAAAGTTTGATTAATCAGCTAGTCATTAATATCAGTTACAAAGTTCAATTTTACAATCATAATATTGATTATAATTAACATAAGATGGATCGATAAAGATGGAGTAAAGTGACTAATGAATGAACAATTAGTCTACATGTCGAACACATAAAAGTCCACAACCTAACTGACTAGAAGTGATAAACAATTAAATTGTTATAGCATTTAAAAAGGAATAATTAAAGGAAAAATAATAATAGTGGTTTGATTAGTATTTGAGATAAGTAAGAACAGTCAAGTGTCTTAATATGAAAGAAGACAAAACTGTTAAAGCTTTATAAAATAATAATTATTACCGTCTTAGCTTAAGTCCACGATTACAAGAATAATGGATAAAGAAAGATTGCAATGAATAAGGAATGAACTACAAGAAAGATTGAGATGAATGAGGAATGAATTATGCTCAGAATACTATAAGTCAAATTATTGCATTCTTTGAAGATTACATATTCAAGTTAGCATTAAGAAGAATGATAGTTTTGACGTTTTTGGGTAATTGAAAGTTGGTGCAGAGGATCATGACAGGCATTGGCATCATGGATTGGAAATGTTGGGTACATGCAATTGTTGTTGTAATTGCTGTCGCAGCACTGAGATGTGAATCTGCTGAAAGTTATGTGTGTCATCCAGTGAAGTTTGCCAAGATGGGAATTGATATCAATGAATATATATTCTGTGATTCAGCTTTGGGATTCGAAGAGCGAGCAAAAGACCTGGTGAGTCGCATGACTTTGTCAGAGAAAGTTGGGCAGATGGGCAGCAGTTCAACTGGAGTGCCCAGGTTTGGACTACCCAAGTATGAATGGTGGTCGGAGGCGTTGCACGGTGTTTCGAACTTGGGACCTGGTGTTGTGTTCGACAAGAACGTTCCTGGTGCCACTAGTTTTCCTCTTGTCATTCTCAGTGCAGCTTCCTTCAATGAAACTCTTTGGAGAGCCATAGCAGAGGTAAATAATTTTGATAAAAAGCTTGTCTTTTTTATTTAGAACATGTCAAACTATTTCAGCTTTCAGATTTTCAGGGAGAAGAGAAAATATAATGGCATATAGTTATACTTATATGAAATTTTGATGAAGTATAATATTTTTTCTTAACTTTGTATGTGTAGACTGTGTCAACTGAGGCAAGGGGCATGCACAATTCAGGAAATGCAGGGCTAACCTATTGGAGTCCCAATATAAATCTTCTAAGAGATCCTAGATGGGGTCGAGCCCAAGAAACTCCAGGAGAGGATCCCCTTGTAGTTAGCAGATATGGTGTCAACTATGTCAGAGGCTTGCAAGATACTGGCAATAGCTCCTCAAACATGCTTAAAGTTGCTGCCTGCTGCAAGCATTATACTGCCTATGATCTCGATGCTTGGAAAGATTTTGATCGGTTCCATTTTGATGCACAGGTAAGTCCAATTGATTGAAAATCTTACAAGATTGTAACTGTAAATTCTGTAACTATGTGAGACAGATGCTATGTTTATTTTACATCAAGGTTTTTTTTAAGCATCCAAAGCTGATTCAAAGTTTTTTTTAGTTCAAATCCATTTGTTGCATCAATCTACATCTAGGTGCAGAAATATGGTTGCAAAATGCATTTATTGTGGGATTAAATTGCACTTATTAACTGTGCGATTATGATTTTGTGTTTGACCCTGCAAATCAACTCCATTGTGAATGTGTGTTGGGAGATACAGGTGACCCAACAGGACATGTTGGATACGTTTCAACCACCATTTGAGGCCTGTGTGAAGCAGGGTGCTGCTAGTAGCGCCATGTGTTCCTTCAATAAGATCAATGGTATTCCTTCTTGTGCAGATCCCCAACTCTTGAAAGACACCATCAGGGGTGAATGGAAACTCAATGGGTTAGTAAGATCAATGTTGAGCTAACTATGCATACAGTAACCCAATTTTAATCAATAATTATATTGGATTTAGAGCATAGTTGGGATTGTTGTTTTCTATGATAATTCATAATTGACCTTTGGATTTTGTTATTATAAATTTGTAGATATATAGCTGCAGACTGTGATTCTATACAAGTATTATTCGAGAGGCAACTATATGTTCAAACCCCTGAGGATGCAGTAGCATATGTGCTAAGATCAGGTGAATTTAGAAAAAAATAATTTTTCTAGAAATCATAAATATTGAAACCATTTCCTATGTATTTTATTTTTTTGAGGAGTTGGGGGGAGGCTTATCAGTCGTTGTTTGTGATACTCCAGGGTTGGACTTAGACTGTGGTGGTTACTATACAAAATATTTAGTGCCTGCAGTTGTGAAAGGAAAGGTGAAAGAATCAGATATAGACAGAGCTCTTGTATACACCTATACTACTTTAATGAGGCTAGGTTACTTTGATGGAAGTAAAGAGTATGGAAACTTTGGGGCTAAAGACTTGTGTACGCCTGAGCATCAAGAGCTTGCAGTGGAAGCAGCTAGGGAAGGTATTGTGCTTCTTAAGAATGATGGATCATTGCCCTTGTCCACCTCAAACATAACAAGGTTGGCAGTTATTGGACCCAATGCAAATGCCACCACAGCTATGATAGGCAACTATGCAGGTAATCTACTGCTTAGAGCTTAGGTTATCAACATATAATTAACAAAGTTTTAAGTTTTATTTTAATTTTACATACAATGATAATCTAAAAGCCCTTGACTTGCATTTGTAGGTATTCCTTGTAAATACACATCCCCCATTACTGGTTTGGAGAAATATGTTAAGGTAGACTACAAACCTGGTTGTTATGATGTTTCTTGTGAAGCTACTAGTTTAATAGTTTCAGCAGTGAAGGCTTCAAAGAAAGCAGATGCTACTGTATTGGTGGTGGGATACAATCTAACATTTGAGGCTGAAGCACATGATAGGCAAGACCTCCTCTTACCTGGGCATCAAGAGGAACTTGTGTCTCAAGTTGCAGCCGCTTCTAAGGGCCCTGTTATACTTGTTGTCATGACAGGTAGTGCTGTAGATATTTCTTTTGCAGAAAACTCTGACAAAATAGCAGGAATCCTCTGGGTGGGGTATCCTGGCCAAGGAGGAGGTGATGCCATTGCTCAACTCATTTTTGGAATGCGCAGTCCAGGTAAAGTAGACCAAATGTTATAATTTACTACAAGAAACTAAAACATTAAACTTGGGAATTGTACATTCAAAAGAAATGTAAAATCCATTCATAAAATTTGGTGCATCCATTCATAAAGCATATTTACTTAAAATTATGTACACTCACTTGTGCAGGCGGTCGTCTTCCAATGACATGGTATCCTAACAAGTATGTGGAAAAAGTGAATATGACAGACATGCACATGAGAGCCAATCCGGTAACAGAGTATCCAGGCCGAACTTACAGATTTTACACAGGCGACACATTATACCCATTTGGCTATGGGCTCAGTTACACTAGCTTTGAATATACCATCAAATCTCATTCTTCCCAACTCCTCAGATTGCACCTGCCTAAAAATCAGAAATGCTACACATTATTCCAATCTTTAGGTGAACCCATTTCCAACTGCCCTTCAATTCGCTTACAGGATGAGTCTTCTAAGCAATTATGCAAGGATTTGGAATTTGAGATACAAGTTGAAGTAAAGAACAATGGAACCAAAGATGGTAGTGAAGTAGTACTGCTCTATGTTGTGCCTCCATCTGGATTGGGTGGAGCTCCTGTGAAACAACTAATAGCATTCCAAAGGCTCTTTTTAACAGCCGGTAGCAGTGAAATTATTACAATGAAGATCAATGTTTGTGACAGCTTGGGTCTAGTAGACAATGCAGGTTATAAGATATTGCCAGCAGGAACACAGACTTTAATCTTTGGAGATGATTCTACTAATTTTATTCCTCTTACTACCTCTTTTCTCCCTCCTCCTTCTAATGTTGTATAATTCATTCCATTGTATTCGTCTTATTTGCTCTTTCTTCTCTGCTTCTTCCAATGTTGTTTAATTCATTCGTTTTATGAATTGATCAGAATTCAGAAATAAAAGTTCAAATAAACAGATCTAGATAATTCTGTTTAGCTTTTTACAGATAAAAATAAGAAGAAGAAATGACAAATCATGTTCATTTTTTAGGTTGTTTCAATTGTGTAGATAGATTATAATTATCATACAGTGGTATAATATATATACAAGCTTGAACTGGGGGAATCTTTGCCGTCCTCGCATTCTTCTCTCTGTCTTTGCCATCCTTGTACTTTTTCCTCTGTACATTGCAAATCATTATTGTATTTGTATAGTGTTTTGGAACTGTTTAAATTTGGTGCACTGTGTCATTGTTATGATTGTTTTGGAATCAAAGGCATACGAGAATTCTGATTGTATTTTTGTGGGAAGAAACATTTGAAGTGTTTTTTCATAGTGTATAAATTATTATTACTGTTCTTTTTCCCCTGAGATCAACAGTTTATGAGAGTTAGTGGCTCAAATTTTAGTTCACAAAAAAAGTAGATCAGAAGGTCTAGTACATTAGATCAGAAGATATAGTACATTATGATATAGTTCAGTCTTCACTGTTAAATTGTGATCATATTTAGAATAGAGGGATTTTAAATTTTCCGACTTGTTTCTTCCATAATGAAACTATTATAATACTTAGATTATAATTATATTCTAGCTCTTTTATCTTAATGAAATTGTCTATGTCATGATAATGCATATATGAGAGAAAACAATGAACTCCAAATACAATGATTATATATTTCTTTTGCTTGAGAAGACTTGATATGAATCTCTATTTGTAACTTGTAATAACACTAGTAGATTTCTCTGTGTTCCAAGTTATTCTTTCAATGAGTATATATATAATATAATGGGACATGTCCCTACATGAACAAAGTTCATGTAGTTCATGTAGAGACATGTCTCTATGTGAGAAATGTCTCTTGTTAATGGTTTAACCATTCATTAGTCATTGATGCTTCTAATATATATTTAACAACAATGACATATGTCATATGACAGTCAATGGTGTTGTCGGTTGTGATAACCACAATCGACATCGATTGTGATCATCACGGTCGATAACATCATTGACTATGTCACCATCATTTCCTTGTATTGCCGACTAATGTTGTTATTCATTGATATTAAGTTGATTCACATAATCGACATTATAGTCGATATCAAAAATCTTGTTTATTATTATCATTCTAATGTGTATGCCAATTATTTATTATTTATGAATAACATATAGATAGATAGATAGATAGATTATATATATATATATATATATATATATATATATATATATATATATATATATATATATATATATATATATATATATATATATATATATATATATATATATATATATATATATAAGCAGTCAAACATTTGATTTCATCGATTGGAATCATCTGATCAAAACTATAATCTTTAACACTCCCTCTTAGCTAGGGAGGATGATTTTTATCCATGTAATACAGTGAACTACTGTATTGTGATTGCCTCAATACAACATTGAGTGTTATAGTCTACATAGATATAAAAAATAACATCCACCATAACAGATGTTACCTCACGATATCATCAAGAGTATGGACTGCTCAAGAATATCAACCATATGATATTCTCCATACTCATATCTTTCCTAGTATGTGCACTGACATCACATCTCATGAGGCCTACCAGAAAAGATATTATTTCATGACATACCCATGTATGTTACGTCTCATAACATCCACCATGACATATCTCAATAATATAACTCATTGTAGTTGCATACTACTCAGTTGATATTATATAAGGGTATGTGCAAGATCATGGTATACCAAACTATGGCCTTGAGTGCAAATGACAAATTAGAGAATCAGGGTTAGTCAACTTGACGTAAAAAGTTGAACATCTTATCAACCTTATGTGAAAAAGTTGTAAGAATAGAATCTGTAGGAAATTGAATGTAGTTTATAAACTACTAGTGGTGCAAGAGACCAAGAAAAATTGGTCAAGTCATGAAGACATCCAATGTGAACATACAGACCATGAAGACTTTGAAGACATTCTATGAGAACTAGAGGGCATGGAGGATAGAGAAGGAATCTGTGGGCATCGACTACCACATATTAAAGCCTATAATGTCTTTTAATGTCATGAAAATACATTGCAATGTATGGAATTTGTTAATGGCCTAAAGGCCCAAATTGATTGTAAATGGACCATTACTATCCAAATGAGTCCAAGGATAATTTAAGGTTTTAGGAGTGTTTCAAATAAGTCTCCTAGGTGTTGGAAAGCCTTAGGAGTTCTTAATTTTAAAGTTTAATAGGTTTTAAGATACTTTCCCAAGTTTAAATATTCAAAATTAAATAAACAACGACTAGTTAAGGTATTTTGGGAGGGAAGTTAGATTTTAAAGATAAACATCTCAACTAATCCCTCTAACTGATCAAAAGAGGTTGGGGAAGTTGAGGATTGATTTTTTAATTCAAGTTGAATCCATTGTATGGGCAAGAAGCCTAGAATGTACAGATTGATAACATAGAATAGATAAAATATAAGTTTTTCGATAATTTTTCTGTTCTCTTTTGTGTTATTAATCATTTTCTAGGTGATACTTAGATAAAATGCAATAAAGAGGAACCTCATACATTCACTAACACCTATTGAATTCTCTGAGGATCATCCTATTCACTGTCCCATACGCCGATTCAGTTTTAACAGTGACCGTGTGCATTTGCTCATAAGAAGTTTTGGTTTCTTTATAACAAATGGTCATCCCATGAACTCTTAAGGCCTTGACTTCATGGGATGATGTTTTCCTCACATGTAATACATGAATTAATGTGAAGGTGTGCAGATAATCAAGAGTTAAGGTGATCAACAATGCTTGGAGTAGTGAAAAGTATTGAAATGAGTGGGTATGCTACAACAGTGAGAGATCGGGTTGAAGAGTAGGGGCATTTTATGATTTGAAGATTCTTAGGATGTTGAAGAAAAGGTGAATCAATCACCAATTGATCTAGAAGTGTTGGGAAGGTCTAGATTTAGAAATCCCTAGAAACAAAGGTTTGGGGACACCAATTTGGGGCTTTTTGTGTTGAAGGAGGATTGAACCTAATTCCTTTGGAATTTGGCCATATAGAAGCATAATAAGACACTATCCAGGATTTGGAGGCTTGGGAGTAATTATTTCATATAGTATCTTTGTTAATTTACTCATTTTATGCATTTTTGGAGCTATAGGGGGTGAGCAGCAAATCATGCTCCAAAACAACCATACCTAACCATTTGATATGACAATGTACTAAGAAAAGGGTGCTCAAAATAATGATTTGTTTGATTATTCTTTTGGGAAGTTTCAGAGACAAGTGGCATTTTCCTTCGCTGTAGGGCTACTAGGCAGGGCAATTAGGTCTCTGGACAGTTTGGGAAAGATTGGAGAGTTGGGTATTTTGGGTATTGCCAAGAAGCCTAAAACCTATCAAATCCATTTAAATACAAGCCTTAGACACCATCTATATCATTTTGGAACCTTGGAAAAGGTCTGGACAAGTTTGAGTACTTGGGAAGCATTTGAGACTTTGGGGAAATAGTGGCTGGGTTAAGCAAAAATTTTAAACTTGCCTTATTGAAAAACTCCACCACCCTTTCTTCTGCATCAAGTGGTATCAGTGCCTAGGAAAGGTTTTTTGAAAAGGTTTGAGAGTGGTCTTGTGAACTTTGGTATCTTGGATCCTTAGTTAAGCCCTTAGAGTTGAAGTGTCCTTTAAGGTGAAGCCCTGAGTTGATCTATTGTGTCAAGGAAAGAAAGAACCATGTCTGAAGGTGAGGAAGGAGATCTACCTACAAGAATGACAAACATGGAGTTGGCAAGGATAGTCAAAGATTAGTTGGCAGATAACAAGAAGTTCAAGGCAGCCCTTGAATAATAAAGGAAGGAGAAAGCTGAGAAGGATAAGGATATGAGAGTCATGATGGAAAGGATATTGGCATTGGAGAGAAGAGCATCAGATGAGATGATGAAGTTGGAGATGAGGAAGAGGAAGAGATACCCCAAGAGGAAGAACAATTAGATCCTGAAGATCTAAGGATGATGGTTAGGTTTGCTAAAGTCATTAAGAGTGGTGACACAAGGGCAAGAGCAAATTTTCCTATGTATGGAGGGAAGATGGATGATGAAGAGCTAATTGATTGGTTCAGTTCCATGGAGAATTTCTTTGAATGTGAAGATACCAAAGAGGGACAAACAATGAAGATAGCAAAGTCTAGGTTGAAGGGACACACTCTACTATGGTTGGATTGTGTTCAAGCAAAGAGATGGAGGAGTGGGAAGTCCAAGATTTCATCTTGGTATACTATGATGGACAAAATGAAGGCAAAATTTTTCCCAATGATTATAGGATGCAGCTATACAAGAAGATGTAGGGTCTTAAGAAAAAAGACATGGATATACAAAGGTACATTGAATAATTTCACAAGTTAGACACAAGGGTGAGTCATGAAGAAGATGTGGAAGAAAAGATTTCAAGGTACATGGGGGGACTTAGGTTCAATATCCAAGATGAACTTAGTCTTGCTACCCCTAGATCAGTTGAGGAGTGTTACAAATTGGCCATTAAGGCTGCGAAGAAGATAAAGAGAAGGCAAGAGAGGCAAAGTAGTACAAGAGGAGGATCTTCTATGAGGGGAAGAGGTTGAAGGACACATTCTAATTTTCAGAGCAGCATTGAGAAAGAGAAGGAGAAGACATTCACCTCTGATACAAGAGGAGGGTATAGAGGTGGAAGGAATGGAGGAAGAGGAAATAGAGTGTTCACAGGTAGGTGTTTTACTTGCAATTAAGTGGGTCATCAATCCTTTAGATATCCTAGATGACATGAAGACAAAGGTAGAGACAAGAGGGTAAACTTGGTAGAAGAAGAGGCAACCAAGGAAGAAAAGCATGAACCTATCTTGGCACCACCAGAAGAAAGAGAGTACTTATTCATGGGAAGAAATCAGACACCATACAATCCAAGCATCTTTAGATCAAATTGTTTGATCCAAGGTAAGGTATGTAAACTCATTATAGACTCAGGAGCAAGTCATAATGTAGTGTCTCATGAGGTTGTTAAGAAGTTAAATCAGAAAACTTTTCCAAACCCTAAGCCTTATTATGCAACTTGGGTGAATATGGATCAGAATTTTCTTGTTAGTGATCAAGTCATGGTTGAGTTTTCAATTGGAAAGTATAGGGATAGGGTATAGTGTGATGTTCTCAATATGAGTTGTGGGCATTTGGTTTTGGGAAGATCTTGGCAATGGTCTAGAAGGGTTATCCATGGTGGTTTTACAAACAAGTACTTACTTCACCATGAAGGAAGGAGGTATTAGTTGTAACCCTTTTTGAAGAGCCAAGATGATCCAATACTCATGTGTTTTGGGCAGGAAATCAATAGGCGAGTATAATATGATACTGGATCGTACAGTGAAAGGAAAATGCAGTCCAAAGGCAGCCATGAAAGTCCTAAAGGAGGAGAGATTTTGGATCTAGAGATTTTGTACAAGTTGGGACAATAAAGTGTCCTATGGTAGAACCACAACATAGAAATGGAGCAGAGATGTTTGGTCAAAGATCTTATCCATGGAGTGGATCAAGAATGAAGGTCTTGTAGTCTTCTCACTGTCCTTCACAAGGACAGTCAACAAATACCCATTTTTCTTCTAATTCTTTGTGTTTGAGTGCAGGGTCTTGTAGGAAGAAGAAGGTCACTTTGGGTGATTCATTTACCCCTGCATATCAAAGGTTATCTAAGATAATTCCTTGGCCAAACAAGCTCAACTCTTGGGACAAGAGTTTCATTAGAGGTGGGGAGAATGGTGCAGTGGCACCAAGTAGAATCAGTCAAGCCATGAAGACATCCAATGCAAACATACATACTGGATGAAGACTTTGAAGGAATTCTATGAGAACCAGAGGGCATCAAGGATAGAGAAGGAATCCTTGGGCATCAACTACCACTTATTGAAGCCTATAATGTCTTTTAATGTCATGAACTGACATTGCAATGTATAGAATTTGTTAATGGCCTAAAGGCCCAAATTGATTGTAAATGGACCATTAGTGTCCGAAGGAGTCCAAGGATAGTTAAGGTTTTAGGAGTGTTTCAAATAAGTCTCCTAGGTGTTGGAAAGCCTTAGGAGTTCTTAATTTTAAAGTTTAATAGGTTTTAAGATACTTTCCCAAGTTTAAATATTCAAAATTAAATAAACAATAGCTAGTTAAGGAATTTTGGGAGGGAAGTTAGATTTTAGAGATAAACATCTCAACTAATCCCTCTAACTGGTCAGAAGAGGTTGGGGAAGTTGAGGATTGGTTTTTTAATTCATGTTGAATCCATTGTATGGGCAAGAAGCCTAGAATGTATGGACTGATAACAGAGAATAGATTAAATACAAGTTTTTCTGCAATTTTTGTGTTCTCTTTTGTGTTATTATTCATTTTCTTGGTGATACTAAGATAAAATGCAATAAAGAGGAACCTCATACATTCACTAACACCTATCAAATGCTTTGAGGATAATCCTATTCATTGTCCCATATGTTGATTCAGTTTTAACAGTGACTGTGTGCATTTTCTCATAAGAAGTTTTGGTTTCTTTATAACAAATGGTCATCCCATGAACTCTTAAGGTCTTGACTTCATGGGATGATATTTTTATAACATGTAATATATGAATTAATGTGAAGGTGTGCAGATAATCAAGAGTTAAGGTGATCAACAATGCTTAGAGTAGTGAAAAGTATTGAAATGAGTGGGTATGCTACAACAGTGAGAGATCGGGTTGAAGAGCAGGGGAATTTTATACTTTGAAGAGTCTTAGGATGTTTAAGACAAGGTGAATCAATCACAAATTGAGTCTAGAAGTGTTGGGAAGGTCTGGATTTAGAAAGCCCTAGAAACAAGAGTTTAGAGACACCAATTTGGGAATTTTGGTGTTGAAGGAGGATTGAACCTAATTCCTTTTTAATTTGGCCATTTAGAAGCATAATAAGACACTTTCCAAGATTTGGAGGCTTGGGAGTAACTATTTCATACAGTTCCTTTGTTAATTTACCCATTTTAATGTATTTTTTGAGCCATAAGGGGTGAGCAGCAGTACATGCTCCAAAACAACCATACCTAACCTTTTGATATGACAATGTAATAAGAAAAGGGTGCTCAAAACAATGATTTTTTTTATTATTCCTTTGGGAAGTTTCAGAGATAAGTGGCATTTTCCTTCGTTGTTGGGCTACTAGGCAGGGCAATTAGGTCTCTGGACAGTTTGGGAAAGATTGGAGAGTTGGGTATTTTGGGTATTGCCAATATGCCTAAAACCTATCAAATCCATTTAGATACAAGCCTTCAACACCATCTATATCATTTTGGAACATTGGAAAAGGTCTAGACAAGTTTGAGTACCCCGGAAGGATTTGAGACTTTGGGGAAATAGTGGCTTGGTTAAGCAAAAATTTTAAACTTACCTTATTGAAAACATCCACCACCCTTTCCTCTGCATCAACTAGCCCTTGTCTGAAATAAAATTAATCTAATTGTTCAAAATTTTAGATTTCAATGCAGTAGTACAAAAATTTTAAGAAAAAATAAAAAGTACGTGTATTTCTGACCACCTTAATCACAATCAAATGATGATATATTTTCACAAGATTCTAGATATAAGTAGTAGACTCATGCCCGGATGTGACACATATTTTTGTGTAATTTTTTCCCAAAAAAATAATTAATAATGAATTTTCTACTACAACTTATTCAGAATAAAAAAACTCTCGTGTCTGACCACCTTAACTAATTCTAAACTTTACAAAATTGAAAACATTTTTTTATTATAGTAGGTGAAGCATAGAATGTGATGCATATTTCAGATTTCAAAAAGGTTTAACAGTTTGAAAGTTATAGTTGTTTTTCAATCAGTATGTCAATTAGGACTTTAAAGAAAACTCAATTAAAAAATAAGTAATAATTACTTACTGAACTCTATATTTGACAACAATTATATTGATGGAAAGCTGATAATGTCTTTAAGTAACCCTTTTCATTTCATCAATTTTGGATGAAAAAAAGGTCGTCAACTACATGGTCGAAGTCTAGAGATCAAAGCAAATCTAAAGAACATGTATTTTCAGTTGACCATTCACATTTAGCATTGCCCAAGGCAAATACCAAGCCTAATTAGATATCTGATATCTCCCGCCCAATTAACATTTCAACTTGACTATTTTTTTCAATTTTAAGTTATATATTATAATTTTTTTTAATATTAATATTAAAAGATAAGAGCATAGCATTAGTATTATATAAATTTTTATATTCATATTGTATTATATTATTATTATTTATTTCTCTATTGTATAATAGTATACTATTAGTATTAAATATTTATTAAAATATTTATATTATATGTTCAATAATACGACCCAACTAATTTGGGTGCATTAAGATTGTAACTAACAGAGCAAGATGCAATATATATTTTTTATTTGGAAGTTGTTGGTAAAGTTTATTAAGCTTGTGGTTGAACTAGTAGGTTACCTGTTTGTACTGATTCACCCCCCTCACAATACCATCTAATACTAATAATATCATGAGTAGAATTAGGGTTAGGGTTTTAGTTAGGGCTAGGGTAGGTTTTTAATTTATATCATGGTTAGGGTTAGAATTGGGTTTAGGCCTTGAGTTATTATCTTATTTAAGATTTAGATTATGGTTAGGGTTAGGGTTTAATGTTTGGGATAACATTAGGATTATAGAATAGGGTTTAGGATTAAGATTATGGTTAGGATTAAGATTTAGGTTTAGGGTTTAGAGTTAAAGTTAATATAATGTTTAGTGTTAACGTTATTGTTTGAGTTTTGAATAGGATTAGGTGTATAATTTGGGGTTAGAGTTTAGGATTATAATTAGGGTTATGGCTGGTACATTGGTTGGTTCTGTATTTTTGGCTAGTGATGTCTCAATCTTTGGTACTTTTATTGCTAATTTTTATAACTTGTTGTAAGGGGTTTCAGGTCCGGAGTTAAAATGTATTTTTTCATCAATCCACAAAACCAACATGAAAAATAAAAATAACAACAAAAATAACAACAACAACAACAACAACAACAACAACAACAATAAAAACAACAATAACAACCAAAATAATAACAAAAATAACAATAATGAGGCTTCCAAAGAGGTAGACATAAGGGTTGATGAGCCTATAATTTGTCATGTTTATATCATTTGTTATAATACTTGACATCATCTTTATAATACCTTTCCAAGTCATTTACATACTGTTAGAGTAAAGTATTAATTATATTAATTAACTTTACTCCTTTCTTAAGATGTCAACTCTTTTGCTTTAGTTGTTTATCTTTAAACACATATGCAAGAGTTGTTTTAAACTCATGCACTAGTTGTTTTAAATATAAACTTGCATGCATTAATCTTGTAATAATTTAACTAATTATTACATGCACTAGGGTTTGCCTTTCAAGGCTTTCGAATCTCCTTTATAAGGATGATCCATTGTACATTTATTCATTCATTAATTGAGGATATTTTTTTCTTCATATTTTTGAGTCAAACCCTTGCTCTCTTCTTGTCTCTACTTCCTTGTAATAGGTTTTCATATGCAAGTGATCTTTCAGTTTTGTGGATTTGTATTGCTCAAATCCTATATGGTATCAGAGCCTAATCTGCTACAACTTGTTCATGTTTGAAGGATTCAGAGATTAGAAATTCATCTATTTTAGATCAGGGCTTTTTTTTTATTTTTTTATTAAAATTAGGGGGTCTCTAAATTTTGGTGCACTTTGAGCTCAAACAGACCTCACTATGCCCAAAAACCCCTATTTTGATATAAAACAAGTCAAATTTGGAGAACTTTGCATTTTTGGCATTTTTTTGGTACTAGACAGCTTAGCACGCTTCCCAAGGTAGAATTTGTATGGACTTGCACACTTCCTGAGGCAAATTTTTTTTGTTTTGCATGCAAAATGAGGCAAAAAAATTGATGTCTAGTACCCAAATTAAGATCAAAAAAATTGGCATGCAAATCGAGGCAAAATCCAAAAGGGCTGGCACAGATCCCGAGGCGCGCATGCGATTTTGCAAAAAAAAATTATTATTATTTTTCCCCATTTTGGGCGGCAATGGCCATTTGGCTGTTAAATTTAAGCCTGTCATTTGATGATGTCAGCATGCATCATCATCATTTGCACCATTTTTGGGCCCTCTCATGAAGCAGTTGATATTTTGCTCATATCTTGAGCATACGGTGTCGAAATCGGGAAATCGAGATATCGTCGAAAATCTGGTTCAAAGCTGTATCCGGATTTGGAGGTTTGAATTTCTGATTTTTCATTTTTGATAGTTTTTTTTACTGTCAAAGCTAGATGTTTAGTTTTGCACTCTGGAAGCTCTATCTTGCGCATCCGGACTCCATTTTCAAAAAGAGAGATATTGTTGGAAAGCTTGTTCTGAGAGCTTTCTAGTGTTATGAGTCATTTTTCCAATTTCTGCTCCAGATATATTTTATTTATTTTTTTTGTATTTTTTCACTCTGGTGGATATCTTGGATGTTACAGGTCTTGGGATCTCTTCCCTTTAGGGGATGACTCTTCTTAGGTTGTTCTTTTGTTTCAGTAGCCTTCGCTCTTCTTTGAGCAGTGTATACTTCACTTTTGTAGCATTCTTTTATGCACATGCACTAAGATAAAATGTCATTCTATTACATGCTTAAAATCTTGAACATGTTTGTGCTATTTTTACTTGCACTCCATTATAAAGTGCCATGGGGGGGTTTGATGTTTGCCTTTGTTTGCCATCTACCTTTGTCAAGTGAGTGTTCCTTCCACGACATTAGTCTTAGGGTATCTTTATTTGTGCTTGTGCTTTCTATGCACCTTCGATGTTCTTGGTTCTTCACGATGCAGTTCTTATTGACACTCTTTTCAGTGCACCTATCACCTCTCTCTTGTCAGCATTATGGGGGGTTCTATTGATCATTCTTTTGCTTCCTTGGTTCGATAGTGTGAGCTATGTATTCAATATTTTTTCCTATGTACTAGGCGGATGCAGTGGTTGGGTACCTATGCATTTTAGTGAGATGGATCATTTACCATATAGACACTCTTTCTTTCTTATTTTTAGAGGCACTCAATCTTTGGTGTTTTATACAATCTGTATCTTCAAGTTTAGTTGTTTGCCTTTGTTTGCCTCCTGATTCGAGTAGTGTCATTTGAAGGCACTCATACAGATTACAGTCTTCTCTACCTGGTCATGCTCTATTTCAGTGGAGGATCTTCAGATCAGCAGTTACTTCTTGATAGAGTTTGCATATTCTTGCTTCAATGATGTTGTACATGTTTATATTTGTTCCTATTTTCTAGAACATTCCTAGTTTTGGAGGCTTCTTCAGTCATTCAGATTAGTTTTTGTCTCTTTTTGGAGTAGAGTTTTTCCCATATGGTTTTCTCTATTTCTCCACTTTATAGAGACTCTCTTTTGTACATGGGTACCTCATTAGGCCATGTTGGCGGGACCTATTTTTATGCTTTCAACACTGTAGTTTCCTTTGCTTTCTTCTTGCATTGTTTGTAGCTACATTGTTACTCATCTTAAGGGGGGTGTTAGAGTAAAGTATTAATTATATTAATTAACTTTACTCCCTTCTTAAGATGTCAACTCTTTTGCTTTAGTTGTTTATATTTAAACACACATGCACAAGTTGTTTTAAACTCATGCACTAGTTGTTTTAAATATAAACATACATGCATTAGTCTTGTAATAATTTAACTAATTATTACATGCACTAGGGTTTATCTTTCAATGCTTTCGATCTCCTTTATAAGGATGATCCATTGTACATTTATTCATTCATTAATTGAGGATATTTTTTTCTTCATATTTTTGAGTCAAACTCTTGCCCTCTTCTTGTCTCTACTTCCTTGTAATAGGTTTTTGTATGCAGGTGATCTTTGGGTTTTGTGGATTTACATTGCTCAAATCCTACACATACATTACCTTGATTTATGAAGCATTAACTATGATTAATGATTTATTGATTAACATTTGTATGTGTAGCTAGTTAATGCTAAATTGTGATGATTTATTATGATAAATTATTATTATTAAATAATAAATATTTTGAGATGATTAACATGTTGTTTGTGAGATACTTGAGTCATTCATGTAGCTGAAAAGAAGGAGAAGCAAGTTGACACTTGTCAATATTCAGCAGTTGCAGGAAATACAAAAAAATCAAAAACCACTTTCAGTAAAATGAGAATATCTCATTCAATTCTTAATGAAATTCAGATTTTCTTAATGATTTGGAAAGTTGAAATAGAGGAGAAAAATGTGTTAAAAGGTTTTGATCCAATTCATAATACTTAATGAGCAGCACTTATCTAAAGTTGACTGAGTAAAAATAGAAGAGTTTGGAGGAAGTCAAAACCCAGTCTTGGTCAAATGATCATATCTTTCTCTTTTTTTAATGAAATCTAGATTTGAAAAATGATCTAGAAACCTAAGAAGGAGGAGCATAATCTGGTAAAGACATTTGAGATAAATTACAATAGTAAAGGAGCACCATTCATTTGAATCTAGCTGGAGGAAAAGTGGAACAACAAATCAGCAGACTTAGTCAAACTTCTTCTATTTATTGCAATTTAAGTTATAACTTCAAAAAAGGTTGGATATGATTTGTATTGTATTTATGAGCACAAAAAAATATCCAACAAATCATCTTTCTCATAAAAGAGTCCAAACAAACTCTTTTCTCAATCATTCAAGAAGACAAGTTGTAATAAGACTCTTCTTCTTAGTCATAGTTTAAGAATAAGTCTCTTCCTTGTTTAAAGAAATGATGAGACACATGTTAGATGTTTGTTAGGGAGTCAATAATCTTATATATTTGAAATTTTAATCAAGAAAAAGAGGGAGCAAGTAGTATTTGTTCATTAGCTTTTTTGTATTACATAGCTTCCTACAGCCATTACTGTACAGTTCTTGAAGCCATTACTGTGCAGTTAGATTAATTTCTAGCATTGTTATACTTTTAGTTTTGCAATGATAGAATAACTTAGAGAATGTCATAGTGCATATACTTTGTAGACCTGTTTCAAGTATACATCCTCGAGTTGATAATTTAAATGTGCCTTCATAATGATGAGATAACTACTTAACGTGGATGTCCAATCCTTAAGTTATGGTTGTAAAGCCTAGTTATTACACCATTATAAGAGCCCAACATTTTTGGCGTCATTGCTGGGGATGGGTCAAGCTATGAGAGTCTCTGAGTGTTTAGCAACACTTTGTCATTTTTCTAGTCTCGTAGTTTCCCTTCAAAGCACTTAGGATTAGAAAAGTTTGCAAAAGTACCACAAGAAGCAAAAAAAATATGGATGTTGGATCCATGAAGAATAGCAACCAAGAGCCAATCTCATTTCCAGCAAGTCTGGAAATCAATGAACACATGTTCTCTAGCATCATAGAGGAATTTTGTTCATATATTTGATGACAAGATGTTGATTTATGAGGAGGAAAATGAAGGCAACCTTGTTTTTGAAAATGCAGAAATCACAATACACAAGGTGGCTGCTCAAGATGAATGTGATGTTAAATCAGAACTCATACTTCAAGAAGAGAAATGCAATAAAGTTAAAATAAGTCGTCTCATGCAGAAAAGTAATAAAGATATTGAAGAAGACCATTTTTCGAATGATTTGGAGGACTTTTGCTTAACCTTAGAAGCAACCCATATACACAGAAAATAAGGAGGGTTCAAAATTTTTCTTCTCACGAGGGTGTCCTATCAGACATCTCATTCATATGGGGGAAAATAAATCATCACAAGTTATGTTTGCAGTAAAGAAAGAAGCTATAGTTGAAGATGAAGCTAAATATGTAGTTGCACCTTAAGGAGAAATGTTTCAGATTACTTATGTACTTCAATACAACAATATGTATTGGCAGTATGAAGTGATATGTAAGTTTTTTAATATCTTTCCAAAAGTGTTGTTGTTGTTTATTAAGTTTCTATTGATGTTGCAACTATTTCTAATTGCTGATAAGCATGTGAAGCATTGGAAGTTTTTGAGAAGAGGAAGATACTTCAAAGAGCTAGTTAATGGTTTTGTTTGATAATGTATTTTTGTTGGTTAGTGTAGGTTAGGATAGGTTTTTCATTCAAAAAGTGTTGTTATACAATGTCTTGGATTTAGTAGTTGTCTAGTCTAGTTTGTTTCCCAGTTCTTCTTATCTACATTACTATTTTGGAGAAGTTTACAGCTGGTTGGTTTCTCATATTCTAAATCATTTTTAAGAGTGTGAGTGAGTCAAGTCTCTAATTTTAAAAAATATTCTTTGCATATAATGTCAAAAAGTTCCATTAAGTAGTCTTGTCTTCATGATATCAAGAATGTCTATTCAATGATGGTGTCTAGTTGGTCTAATTATATTTTGTGTAATGGAGAATGGACATCGAAAGTTGTATTATAAGTCATTGGATAGAGAGAAAAAAATGTAGGTTGCATGCAGTAATTGTTGTCTAATTTAACAGTCAGTCTGCAACTATTGTTGTGTGACTGAGCAGTCATTCCTGCAGCCACTATTGTATGACTGAACAGTCATCATGCAACAACTACTGTGTTATTTAAAAGGTAACTTACACCAAGTATGAGGGCATCAAGAGCTACTGATCTTAAATATGCAACAATCTCAAAGGGACCTGTACTTTCATCTATTTGCCAAGTTTGAAGCTTCTCACAACAACACAAATGGTACTACATTTATGATTTCTATTTATCCATAATATTTATCATTTTTTTTAGTAATTTATTATCTATGAATTGCACTATGTTTTTCGATTATCATTATTATAATTATATGCTTCATAACTAATTTATTTTGCTACCCTCATACATACATTGTCATTTGAGGACAAATGACCTTTTAGCTGGGGGGAACACATGTATACCTTGTGTTGTTGTCATTAACCATAGGAGGATGACCTTGCTTATACATTTTTATACTACCTCTTATATTTATGGTTATTAATGCAAAAAAAAATAAGAATGATAAAGTGAAGAAAATGGAATATCTTGTGAAGAGATAACAAAGGGAAGAAAGTATGAAAATGTGAGTGTTGGAGATGACATAAAATAATGATAGGAAGACTTAAGGATACAAGAAACAAAGAAGAAGATAGTGAACCATAGTCATGTCAAATGAAAATATTCTTAATGATGAAATACATATGCATGAGATGTGTTGTAAAGGATTGGAGTTTTCACAAGATTTCATGCTAATAGCCTTCATGTCTATCTAATACCTATCCCTTGCTTGAGGACAAGCAAGATTTTAGTTGCGGGGAATGATGAGCCTATAATTTGTCATGTTTATATCATTTGTTATAATACTTGAAATCATCTTTATAATACTTTTCTAAGTCATTTACATACATTACCTTGATTTATGAAGCATTAACTATGATTAATGATTTATTGATTAGCATTTGTATGTGTAGCTAGTTAATGCTAAATTGTGATGATTTATTATAATAAATAGTTATTATTAAATAATAAATATTTTGAGATGATTAACATGTTGTTTGTGAGATACTTGATTCATTCATGTAGTTGGAAAGAAGGAGAAGCAAGTTGACACTTGTCAATATTTAGTAATTGCAGGAAATGCAAAAAAAGTCAAAAACCACTTTTAGTAAAATGGGCATATCTCACTCAATTCTTAATAAAATTCAGATTTTTTTAATGATTTGGAAAGCTGAAAGAGAGGAAAAAAATGTGTTAAAAAAGTTTCATTTAATTCACAATACTTAATGAGCAGCACTTATCTGAAGTTGACTCAGTAAAAATAGCAAAGTTTGAAGGCAGCCAAAACCTAGTCTTGGTAAAATGATCATATCTTTCTCGTTACTTAATGAAATATAGATTTACAAAATGATCTGGAAAGATAAGAAAGAGGAGCATAATCTAGTAAAGGCATTTGAGATAAATTTCAATAGTAAAGGAGCACCATTCATTTTAATCTGGCCGCAGGAAAAGTGGAACAACAAATCTACAGACTTAGTCAAACTTCTTCTATTTATTGCAATTTGAGTTATAACTTCAAAGGAGGTTGGATATGATTTGTATTGTATTTATGAGCACAAAAAAATATCCAACAAATCATCTTTCTCATAAAATATTCCAAACAAACTCTTTTCCCAATCATTCAAGAAGACAAATTGTAATAGGACTCTTCTTCTTAGTCATAGTTTAAGAAATAAGTCTCTTCCTTGTTTAAATGAATGATGAGACACATGTTAGATGGTTGTTAAAGAGTCAATAATATTATATATTCAAAATTGTAATCAAGCAAAAGAGGCAGAAAATAGTATTTGCTCATTAGCTTTTGTGTATTACACAACTTTCTGCAGCCATTACTGTGCAGTTAGATTAATTTCCAGCATTGTTATACTTTTAGTTTTGCAATGATAGAATAAATTAGAGAATCCTATAGTGCATATAATTTGCAGACCTGTTTCAAGTATACATCCTCAAGTTGATAATTTAAATGTAATTTCATTTTAATGAGATAACTACTTAGCGTGGATGTCCAATCCTTAAGTTATGGTTGTAAAGCCTAGTTATTACACCATTATAGGAGCCCAACATTTTTGGCGTCATTGTCAGGGATGGGTCAAGCTATGAGAGTCTCTGAGTGTTTAGCATCTCTTTGTCATTTTTCTAGTCTCGTAGTTTCCCTTCAAAGCACTTAGGATTAGAAAAGTTTGCAAAAGTACCACAAGTAGCAGAAAAAATATGGATGTCGGATCCATGATGAATAACAACCAAGAGCCAATCTCATTTCTAGCAAGTTTGGAAATCAATGAAGACATGTTCTCTAGCATCATAGAGGAATTTTGTTAACATATTGATGACAAGATGCTGATTTATGAGGAGGAAAATGAAGACAAACTTATTTTTGAAAATGCAAAAATCACAATACACAAGGTTGTTGCTCAAGATGAATGTGATGTTAAATCATAACTCATACTTCAAGAAGAGAGAAGCAATAAGGTGAAAATAAGTCCTCTCATGCAAAAAAGTAATGAAGATATTGAAGAAGACCATTTTTGGGATGATTTGGAGGAGTTTTGTTTAACCTTAGAAGCAGCCCATATACACAAAGAAAATAAGGAGGGTTCAAAAATTTTCCTTTCACAAGTGTGTCCTATCAGACATCTCATTCATATGGAGGAAAATAAATCATCACAAGTTATGTTTGTTGGAAAGAAAGAAGCTATAGTTGAAGATGAAGCTAAATATGCAGTTGCACCTCAAGGAGAAATGTTTCAGATTACTTATGTACTTCAATACAACAATATGTATTGGTAGTATGAAGTGATAAGTAAGTTTGTTAATGTCTTTGTAAAAGTGTTGTTGTTGTTTATTAAGTTTCTACTGATGTTGCAACTATTTCTAATTGTTGATAAGCATGAGAAGCACTGGAAGTTGTTGAGAAGAGGAAGATACTTCAAAGAACCAGTTAATGGTTTTGTTTGATAATGTATTTTTGTTGGTTAGTGTAGGTTAGGATAGGTTTTTCATTCAAAAAGTTTTGTTACACAATGTCTTAGAGTTACTAGTTGTCTAGTCTAGTTTGTTTCACAGTTCTTCTTGTCTACATGACTATTTTAGAGGAGTTTACAACTGGTTGGTTTCTCATATTCTAAATCATTTTTTAAGAGTGTGAGTGAGTCAAGTCTCTAATTCTACAAAATATTCTTTGCATATAATGTCAAAAAGTTCCATTAAGTAGTCTTGTCTTCATGATGTCAAGAATGTCTATTCAATGATGCTGTCTAATTGGTCTAATTATATTTTGTGTAATAGAGAATGGACATCCAAAGTTCTATTATAAGTCATTGGATAGAGAGAAAAAATTGTAGGTTGCATGCAGTAACTATTTTCTGATTTAACAGTCAGTCCTGCAGGCATTGTTGTGTGACTGAGCAGTCAGTCCTGCAGCCACTACTGTATGACTGAACAGTCATACTGCATCAACTAGTGTGTTATTCAAAAGGTAACTTACACCAAGTATGAGGGAATCAAGTGCTACTGATATTAAATATGCAATAGTCTCAAAGGGACCTGAATATTCAACAAAGAAGGGACCTGTACTTTCATCTATTTGCCAAGTTTGAAGCTTCTCACAACAACACAAATGGTACTACATTTATGATTTCTATTTATCCATAATATTTATCATTTTTTTTAGTAATTGATTATCTATGCATTGCACTATGTTTTTTGATTATCATCATTATAATTATATGCTTCATAACTGATTTATTTTGCTACCCTCATGCATACATTGTCATTTGAGGACAAATGACCTTTTAGCTGGGGGGAACACATGTATACCTTGTGTTGTTGTCATTAACCATAGGAGGATGACCTTGCTTATACATTTTTATACTATCTCTTATATTTATGGTTATTGATGCCAAAAAAAAAAAGAATGGTAAAGTGAAGAAAATGGAATATCTTGTGAAGAGATAACAAAGGGAAGAAAGTATGAAAATGTGAGTGTTGGAGATGACATAAAATAATGATAGGAAGACTTAAGGATACAAGCAAAAAAGAAGAAGATAGTGAACCATAGTCATGTCAAATGAAAATATTCTTAATGATGAAATACATATGCATGACATGTGATAGGAAGGATTGGAGTTTTCACAAGATTTCATGCTAATATCCTTCATGTCTATCTAATACCTATCCCTTGCTTGAGGACAAGCAAGATTTTAGCTGGGGGGAATGATGAGCCTATAATTTGTCATGTTTATATCAATTTTTATAATACTTGACATCATTTTTATAATACCTTTCCAAGTCATTTACATACATTACCTTGATTTATGAAGCATTAACTATGATTAATGATTTATTGATTAGCATTTGTATGTGTAGCTAGTTAATGTTAAATTGTGATGATTTATTATGATAAATGGTTGTTATTAAATAATAAATGTTTTGAGATGATTAACATATTATTTGTGAGATATGTTGTCACTAAGGATTGCACCCAATTTGCTAAGTGTTGAACCCAGCAATCCTGTGAAACATGGGACTATTCTCAGGTTGTGGGTAACCTATCTGAGAATAGACCTCTGAATTAAGGGTCGACTTCCCTTTGGATCACTTGAAACTTATCTAAACTTTGAAGGGAAAGGGAGAGAAATCACATGAAATTAAACAACTACAAATGAAGCAAAACAAAGGTGATCCACTGAAATTTAAGAAGATCCACAACCGAAAATAAGTTTACCCCAACAAAAAAACAAACTTAGCTCACAACTCAATCCTACTTTCTTAGACTCTTAGTGAAACAAGGTACTTTAGAATGCAGAAAGGAAGAAATCTTCACAATTCTGATATTCTTGATTGCACACAAATCACACTACTGAATTAAGATAAATTCCTGAACACTAACTTGGATTCAACATGCAGATCAAGGATATAGAACATCACAATAATCTTGCATATGACTTCAAAAGAAAACCCGAAATTGTAGAGAGAACAAGAAGGATTAATTTTTATTGCTGAAAAGAAACTAAGTACAATTGTGTCTCTCAGAGCTACAACACTCCTATCAGAGAGAAAGAAATGAAGAGCTAACCTCAATCACCAAAAGTGAGAGGTATAAAAGTTAAAACTAGGAATTTGCATTCAAACTCCACTACCTCCTAAGAATAGAAAAAGGTTAAAAAAATGGACCCATGAGGCTGCATCATGATTTGAATGTTAGACTCCTGGTTCCTAGGAGTGAGGAAAGTGGGACCCTAAAAATAGGTGGTCAAAAGACCACCATCTACCCATTAAGTCATGCATTGAACATATTCTGACGATAGTTTATAAAACACTATCACCAGAATTTACATTAATAGGATATGCAATGACTCATCATTAAGGAACTACCCCACTATGACACAAAATGGACCTAATATATTTTAGAAACAGTCTCAGCCCACAAAATGGGGAAACACATTTTTAAAATAATCACAATTAAAAAGAATCCACTTGTGTTCAAATGACAAGACATGGACTAAGATGTATTTTAAACTCTCAACCCAAAATGGGAAGAAATTCAAAAGAACCATAATTACAACAAAATCCACATCACATAAATAGCACCTAGCATCAATAAAATTGTCAATAACCTCAACACAAAAAATGGGGAGAAAATATAAATTGATTATTGAAGTGAAAACCCCTTTGAAGATGGAAGGGCAACCGCTGGCACTGCAGACTCTCCTCTCTAATATTTGGCAAGTTACTATCTTCTACCGGCAGTTCCACCTCTAGATTTGGAAATAGCTAACCTCGATCTCAGCATATGTTATCAAGGTAGGCACTGGTTCTATCTTTTCATTCTTGTGTTTCATGTTTACTCTTCCTCTAAGCATCGAGGGCATGGCACCTGGTCTTATGTTTCTCTGTATTATTCACCTTGTCACTGCACGCCAGTGAGTATGTATTCAGCCTCATGGGTATGACACTACACAACATGATATCACTATTGTCAGCTCGAACCATTATTCATATTGTATTGTCTTCTATGTTGAGCATCACTATCAAAATGTTATTTTACTAAGAGGCCCCCATGACCTGCGAGTAGGGCATTTTTTATTAGTATTGCTATTGATATTTGGTGCCAGTGTGTTGAGTTTTGACTTACTGTTATATTCTGTAACACTGCATATCATTTCACTTCCCTCTGCTGGCACTGTGAATAAACTAGGGCATGAGCCTAGCATTCCCTACATATTGATGCTTGTTGAGTGTGTATTAATAAAGGCACATGTTTGCATTTGATATCATTTCTTTCTATATCTCGGGCTCTGTATTTGATATTGTCTGCATTTGGTTTTTGAATCTACCGATGGAATTGTATCCACCAACTTCATGTCGGGTGTAGCCTTAGGGCATCAATGCATTCTCTGTTTAAAAGCTATACCAAAGCTATGAGCTAGGGCATGGCTTACATGTTCTCTGTTGTCAATGCTTAATAAGTATGTGTTGCTGAGGCACTGGCGGTATTTGACTCTACATATTGGTCATTGTAATGGCATGTATTTTTTATTTCATCTTTGTCATCTGTACTTTGTGTACCGTGCTAGAGTATCTATTTGTTGTCTTGCATTTAACCACTGCCAGCCGTGAAGAATGTGCCAAGCATTGACATTGTATATTAAATCATCTCCTTCAATTGTTCGGGAGAGGCTCGGATTTGCACAGCCCGTGAAGAATGCTTTGATTGATCTCTATTATTTTATCAAAATGTGTAAGGCTCATGAGCTTGGCATGATGTTAATGCCCATTGAGTTTAGGGCCCGTGAAATATTCTTGATGGTGTGAGTGCTTAAATGAGCTCACTGTTAATTCTATTGTGCTAGCCCGTGAAGAAGATCCTGTTGGTGCCACTGAGACCCAAGAGTTAGTCAACATGCTTGTGGGTACCTCTATTTGATACTATTTTGATCTTTCGGTGCTTTCTATTTTGATTTTGTCATTAATTATCACTGTGACCTCACCATTGTTGTTGATGCTTCATTCTTTTAATGGTGTGCTCACTATTAATTCTACCTGCGGGTCCTGTAGCTACAAGCCAAGGCATCATATTGTCATGGCCACCAGTGGCTTAATCCATATTTTTAATTCTCAGTACATTTGATTGCATGCATGTGTTTCTTATCATGCCAGCCTGTGAGCTCTTGTGAGGCATCACCATGCTTACTCTATATATTGATGGCATGCTCAAGACTAGGGCACTATATACATTTCTTACCCTTTGCATATTATGGCATTGTTTATGCATTCATATCCTCATGGCATGTATGAGTTCCTCTAAGCCTTTGAGGGCATGACTCCCTGAAGCACTACTTTGATTGACTATGCTAGTATGCTTTTGGTGACACCCAATGTGGGGATGCTCATTGTTGTGTTTCCTCTATGCAGTATCTTTTGGTGTTTGCAAGGGCCCGTGACCCTCTTAAGTATTGACATAGCCACTGTTTCTTTTGATTTATGGACAAGCCTCTGAATGTTGCTGGTGATTTTGTAGATCTAATGTGATGCAATTAATATTGATGATGCTCACATAATTGTGCCCTACTGATAGATGTTTGCAATGTATCAAGTATCCAATGTTGAGGTGCCATCTGATGACACATTGTTTGGTGCTTATTAATATGCTACTGTTCAGTGCTATTTCATGAGATGACATGTTGATTGTTAAATCATACACATTGTAGCCCCTTCTGAATATGTTCATCACATAGATTTTAACATTGTTCATTACAAAGCACCCAAAAGATTCTATGCCAACTTGAAACATATCATGTTGTGGTGTACCCTCTCTTGGCATGCAGATTTTGTATTCCCATTTTTCTATTTTGAAAGTGATTCATTTCTTAATGAGGTCCATTTGAAGTTATAAGAAGCTGTTATGCTCATCATTTGTACCCCCCTACTTCTTAAGTGTCCCTGTTGATGCCACATCATCTGGATGTCTTCTGCTTTTGTACGATGTGTGCTCTTGGCCCTTGATGTGATCACTTGACAGGAAATATGGATTTTTCTTGTCATGATCTACATCAAGGGCCCAGGTCATTCATTGAACTTGTTGGATCAGCTCCTTCTATATCTGCACATGAAACAAACATGTCAATGAAAACATGGTGCCTCCTTTTGTTCTTTGGAGCCTTATGCACATGCATTGAGCCAAGCCTTTATTAGAGGTACACGACTGAGTGTACATATGCATTCTATAGATATTGTGATACCAACCATTGCATAGATCCATTGGATCTAACCCATCTCCCCTCATTTCTTCTTGTAGGTTCTAGATCTCAGGAGCTCACTGAACAGGACCGGATCCAGACACCAATACCGAGCAATGTCTGGTACCCCAGTATTTAATAATTTTATTTTATGTATATGTATACTCATTCATTCAATTCTCGTAATGGCTATGCTCACAGCCTATGTGAGCTCAGATAGATGTTTCTCCTTTCAACTCTTTCCCTTTTGTACAGTATGCATACATGCATGTGTAGCTTTAGATGCAGTTCACTTCCCTTTACTTTCATGTACTCTTCAAAATGAAATAAACACAAACTTAAAGAAGATCACCTAATAACACAAACTAGGGTATTGTAGCCTCATCTAGTAATTAGGTCTTCAATCTGAGAATGAACAAAAATATGGCAACATTCTCGTGACCTCTTTGGAGTGCTTTACTGCTAAGCATCTTGACCAGCTGCCTTAAAGATCCATTGGGCACAGAGTCATATAAGCCTCGAACTGAACTTAGTTCTTTTGGACAACCAATTCTTCTTTAACAAAACTACTAACTACTAGAGATAGCCTCTCTAGCTTATTACTACTCACACCAAACTGAAAGCAACTGAAAACTTAAAACCAAATTGTGCTAGGCACTTAGGGAACACAAAAAACTAGAAACTTCTAACTTACTAATGTACAGGGTAGAAATAGACCTCAAAAACAAGCCTTGAGGTGGATCCCATTCACTGGAATGGGTAGCTCCTCTCCATCCATACTAGCCAGTTGAAAAGCATTATGGGCTTTGCATCCAATCACCATGAAAGGTCCACTCCATATGGCATCAAATTTAGTATGCCTCCCTGGTTTGTATTTTGCTTCATCCCACTTGAGGACAAGGTCTCCCTCTTTGAAAACTCTAGGTGTGGCTTTCTTATCAAATCTTCTTTTCATCTGAGCATGATGATCTTCTAGGTTCTCCAGTGCTAACTTTCTTGTTTCTTTGAGCTCAACTAGTTCAGCAAGCCTGACTTGCATAGCATCTTCTTCCATAAGATCAATTTCTTTGATTAAGCACAAAGTAGGCAACTCAGTAGACAAAGGAATCCTAGCTTCTTTTCCATATACAAGTGTATAGGGTGAGTTACCTATAGACCTCTTAGGTGTTATTCTATCTTCCCGTAAGGCCAACTTCAACTTGTTGTGCCAATCCCTCTGGTTTCCTTCTATAGTCCTTTTGATGATTCTCAGCAAATTTTTGTTTGTTGATTTTGCCTGACCATTACCCTAAGGGTAATAGTTAGAAGAGGTACTCAGGAAGATATTGTGCTTGAGTGTCCATTCTAAAATTTTAGTTCCCAAGAATGCCACAACATTGTCTAAAATGATAGAATCTGGAGTACCAAATCTAGACACAATGTATTGATAAAAGTTTAGGATAGAGGTCTCATTTGCTTCCTTTAGTGCTACAACCTCTATCCACTTGGTAAAATAGTCTATAGTAGCAAGTATCCATTTGTGTCTAGCACTAGATGAGGGGTTGATAGGTCCAATAAAGTCTAATCTCCATTTGGAGAAAGGCTACTCTACCTTGATAGGATGAAGAGGGAGGGTTGCTAACTTTTTTTTTCCAGCAAAAAGAGCACAGTTCTTGCATTTCCTTACCCAATCAAATGCATCCTTGTATAGGCTAGGCCAATAATACCTAGCTCTCATCACTTTCAGAGAAGTGGTTCTGGCTGCAAAGTGTCCTCCAGAACCTCCATCATGAAATTCCTCCAGTATTTTGTCCACTTGACTAGTTTCAACACATCTCAACAAGATACCACTATGATCCCTCCTATTTAGAACATCATCAATAATGATGAATGGAATAGCTTGGAGTCTAAAGTACCTTCTTTTACTCCTTTCAAGGCCTTGAGGGCACTGACCAATTGAGAGATAATGTCTCATCTCTGTTGTCTAGCTTGTGCTCTACTTTGTATGCTGGTTCATCAGAACAACTTCCTCTTCTTCTTGATTTGAGTTTGCTATTCCTTCATTGAGTTGTTCACATAGTCCTCTTCCTCTAACCAGTTTGGTCACTTTAATCTGAATGTCATACTCCATGACTTTGGTGACCCAACCAGCCCTCTTATGGCTCAGGTCTTTGTTCAATAGGAAATATTCTATGCAAGGGTGAGCAACCATTAGGTGCACAGTGTTATTGGATAAAAAGCGCCTAAACTTTTTCAAACTCCTCACAATTGCTAGGACATTTTTTTCAACAAGAGTGTAATCAAGTTCATAACCATCTAGGCCCTAATTTTAAAAAGCTACTAGTTGTTCTTACTTCTCAGCATTTTGCTGAACTAACCTAGCAGAGATACTATCAGTGTCCCCAAAAGCATATAGGATAAAATATTTAGAAAATTCAAGGTTTACCAGAGTAGGAGCAGAGGCAATTGCTTCCTTAACTTCTTCAAAATACCTTTTCCCTTCACTTGTCCAATGAAAGGTTGAGTTCTTCTTCAGCATCTGGGTCATAGGCTTCAGTAGTGCTACAATATTTGGGATGAACCTTCTTAAGAAGTTGATTCTTCCAAGGAAACTTTGCAGTCACTTCTTGTGAGCTAGCAGGGGTAGTGCCATTATGGCCTTTATCCTCTCAAGATCAATGGTTGTTCCTTGTTTAGAAATAATGTGCCCCAGTAATCTGCCTTCATGGATAGAAAAAATGCATTTCTTAGGATTCAATGAAACTCCAAACTCTCTACACCTTTCAAAGATCTGTCTCAAATGAACCAGGTGGTCATTAGTGTCTTTTGAAAAAATAGTTATATCATCCAAATAAACTAGAATGAACTTTTTCATTAAACTAGCAAATGCCATCTTCATGGCTTTTTGAAAAGTAGCACCAGCGTTAGACAACCCAAAAGGCATCTTCCTATATGCCATGGTGCCCCATTTGGTGGTGAATGTTATTTTATATTGATCTTCCTCTTTTACCAGGACCTGGTTATAACCAGAAAAGCCATCTAACAAAGAAAATCTGTTAAATCTTGAAACATACTGCAAAATATGTTCCATGGATGGCAATGGGTGATGATCTTTGAGTGAGGCTCTGTTAAGGTCTCTGAAATCCACACATAACCAAATTTCACCATTCTTCTTCCTAACTGGTACTAGATTAGAGACCCAAGAGGTGTGTTTAATGGGAAAAAAAATATTGGCCTCGATCATTTTCCTCAACTCAGTTTTCATCAAGACCTCTAACTTAGGATTGATAGGTCTCTGCTTTTGTCTCACTGGTTTGGTATGGGGTTCTAGCTCAATGGTGTGCTGGGCTAAGTGAGGATCAAATCCTTTCAGATCATAGTATTCCCATGCAAATACATCACTAAATTCTTGACATAATGAAATAAAGGCCCGCTTTTCTGGCTGTGTGCATACCTTTCCAAGCTTAAGGGATTTTTCCTTGAGAACCTCCACAGACTGGCAGTGCTCTTCTTTGACTGTCATACTGGCCTTGTCTCCTCTGAGCTGATCATCAAAGTTAAATATGGACTCAAGTGTGACGAGTCCCTTAGGCAACTTATTACTTTTCAACTATAGCATCTAGTCACTATACTGGTGAGCATGTTTGTTCTGATTAACTTTAGAGAATTCAGCCTCTTCTATAAAAAAGTTAAAAATTTGTTCATCATTTTCAAAGACTTGCTAGCTCACCTGATTTTCTGGTATGGATGGTCTTACCGGAACCTTTACATGCTGGGATTTGGGACTTCTGATTTCTTTTGGAATATCATATTCTGCTCCCATGGCAGCCAGCTTGTCTGCCTATTTGTTCTGATTTCTTGGAACAACCAGATTAAAGCATGAAAATATTCTATTAAATCCCAAACCCTATGCTTATACATCTTAAGTGTATTATTTTTTGTGAGATTAGTGCCATGAATTTGATTGACCACTAATTCACTATCACCTATAACTTCTAGGCATTTGATTCCTCTTTGTCTAGCCCATTCTAAACCATGAATCAAAGCCTCATACTTTGTTGTATTGTTAGTACAGCTGAAAGAAAAATGAACTGCAAAGTAATACCTTTGTCCTTCTGGAGAAATTAGGATAGCTCCTCCTCCTGAACCAACTTTGCTTCTGGCACCATCAAAAAATAACTGCCACAACTCATCACTCTGATCTCTAGAATGCTTATCTTCCTTCATCAAATCTAGGATCACAACACCTTCTTCATGAATGATATACATTCCAATACCAGAAATCTCCATGTTTCTAAAAGGTTTATCCTCCTCCAAATCTCTCTCAGCCTACTCATCTAGGACAATATCAGGAATCTTTCCAATAGTGGTTTCAGGTTCAGAATCACTTGGCTCTTGTTCATGAAACATCAGATAGGCATTTATAGGGCTTGGAGTATAAGGTTCAATGTGGCTTTTTTCAAAAGCTTTAGACTTGATTCTAACCCTAGTCCCGTATCTAGTTCTAAAATATAGGTGGGACCAATCAGTTGAGAGATATCCCCCTTACCTAGCAGTAAATTCTCTACTTAGGCAAATAGCAAAGTGAGGAGGTAGGTCTATAATATAGACATCTTGGGGAATGGAGAAATTGGGGCATTCATGTAAAGTGAGGCTTAGGTTCTTAATGACTCCCAAGGTACTAATTGATGACCCATCCAACTGAACAATAGGCCTATCTATTGGCTCATAAGACAATCCTAGGAGATCTGCTAACTACTTAGAAATCACAAAACTACTAGCTCTTGAATCTATCATACAATTATGAACTGGGAAATCTCCAACAATAAGAGTTACATAGAAAGGAGGAGGTTTAACCTGTGGGGTAACAGTGGGCTACAAGCTGGCTTCTTTGTTTAGCTACTCCTTTTGAGGTGCTTTAGCCACTAGGACCCTGGGCTGCTCTAAAACACCCTCTTGGTTTGATGAAATCTTAGCCAACTCGCTAAGTATTAGCTCCTTTTGACCAGGGATCACCAGGGTGTCCATTAAAGGCACATTGATAGAGGTCTTCTTCATTTGTTCCATAATATTAAAAGATCCCAAATTCACTTTAGGCTGCCCCTTTGGTGCAACAACCTCTGTTTGTGTAGACACCAACTGCGTAGCCACCTTGACTGGTTCCTTAGCCTCTTTTGACTACTTTAGGACCAGAACTTGAACTGCTTTGGGTTGTGGACTCACAACATGAGCTTGCTGACTGGAAGAGGCCACATGTTCAACCTCCAAAGACTTCTTCTTAGACCTTGTGTTGGCTGCAACTGGGATGTAGTTTGGGTTATCATTTGGTGAAAAATTCACCCTACAAAAATCTTCTTTCTGAAAATTCACTAGTGCCACCTCAGGTGTCTGCAACTCATTTGGGGTAACAACTGGACCTTGCTGAACTTTTGGCTCTTAAACCATTTCTTGCAGCATCATCACATTGTTCTGCACCATGAGGGCCTAAGCATAGCCATTAGGACAAATTCCTTGGATGTGTTGTTGATTGCATGGGCAGCCCCATTAGTATTCTTGTGCTATATTATTCTGAGCTACAAGAACCAGCTCTCTAGAAGCACTAGGAGTGTTAGGATTATAAGGCTGGCTGGCCTTTCGGCTATAATTCCTTGCTTGACCTTGCTAGCCTTGTTGGTATTGGGGTCTATTCTACTGGTAATGATTTTGATAGGGCTGCTGATAAGGCTATTGATAAGGTTGTTGGTAAGGTTGGGACTACTATTTCTTTAGACTAACCAGCTCATTAGTAACTGTTGTCACTAAAGATTGCACCCAATTTGCTAAGTGTTGAACCCAACAATCCTATGAAACATGGGACTATTCTCAGGCTGTAGGTAACCTATTTGAGAATAGACCTCTGGATTAAGGGCCAGCTTCCCTTTGGATCACTTGAAACTTATCTAAACTTTGAAGGGAAAGGGAGAGAAAGCACATGAAATTAAACAACTACAACTGAAGCAAAACAAAGGTGATCCACCAAAATTTAAGAAGATCCACAACCAAAAATAAGTTTACTCCAACAGCAAAAAAAACTTAGCTCACAACTCAATCCCACTTTCTTAGACTCTTAGTGAAACAAAGTACTTTAGAATGCAGAAAGGAAGAAATCTTCACAATTCTGATATTCTTGATTCCACACAAATCACACTATTGAATTAAGATAAATTCCTTAACACTAACTTGGATTCAACATGCAGATCAAGGATATAGAATATCACAATAATCATGCATATGACTTCAAAAGAAAACCTAGAATTGTAGGGAGAATGGGAAGGATTAATTTTTATTGCTAAAAAGAAACTAAGTACAATTGTGTCTCTTAGAGCTACAACACTCCTATCAGAGAGAAAGAAATGAAGAGCTAACCTCAATCACCAAAAGTGAGAGATATAAAAGCTAAAATTAGGAATTTGCATTCAAACTCCACTACCTCCTAAGAATAGACAAATGTCAAAAAAATGGACCCATGAGGCTGCATCATGATTTGAATGCCAGACTCCTGGATTCCTAAAAGTCTAAGAAAGTGGGATTGAGTTGTGAGCTAAGTTTGTTTTGCTGTTGGAGTAAACTTATTTTCGGTTGTGGATCTTCTTAAATTTTGGTGGATCACCTTTTTTTTGCTTCAGTTGCAGTTGTTTAATTTCATGTGCTTTCTCTCCCTTTCCCTTCAAAGTTTAGATAAGTTTCAAGTGATCCAAAGGGAAGCCGACCCTTAATCCGGAGGTCTATTCTCGGATAGGCTACCCACAGCCTGAGAATAGTCTCATGTTTCATAAGATTTCTGGGTTCAACACTTATAAAATTGGGTGCAATCCTTAGTGACAACAAGATACTTGAGTCATTCATGTAGCTAGAAAGAAGGAGAAGCAAGTTGACACTTGTCAATATTCAACAATTGCAGGAAATGCAAAAAAAGGCAAAAACCACTTTTAGTAAAATGGGCATATCTCACTCAATTCTTAATGAAATTTTGATTTTTTTAATGATTTGGAAATCTGAAATAGAGGAGAAATTTTTTTTAAAAGGTTTTGATCCAAGTCACAATACTTAATGATCAACACTTATTTGAAGTTGACTCAGTAAAAATAGCAGAGTTTGAAGGCAGCCAAAACCCAGTCTTGGTAAAATGATCATATCTTTCTTGTTTCTTAATGAAATCTAGATTTGAAAAATGATCTGGAAAGATAAGAAGGAGGAGCATAATCTGGTAAAGGAATTTAAGATAAATCACAATATTAAAGGAGCACCATTCATTTTAATCTAGCTACAGGAAAAGTGGAACAACAAATCAGCAGACTTAGTCAAACTTCTTCTATTTATTGTAATTTGAGTTATAACTTCAAAGGAGGTTGGATATGATTTGTATTTTATTTATGAGCACAAAAAAATATCCAACAAATCATCTTTCTCATAAAAGAGTCCAAACAAACTCTTTTCCCAATCATTCAAGAAGACAAGTTGTAATAGGACTATTCTTCTTAGTCATAGTTTAAGAATAAGTCTCTTCTTTGTTTAAAGGAATGATGCGACACATGTTAGATGGTTGTTAGGGAGTCAATAATCTTATATATTTTAAATTTTAATCAAGAAAAAGAGGGAGCAAGTAGTATTTGTTCATTAGCTTTTGTGTATTACACAGCTTCCTGCAGCCATTACTGTGCAGTTCCTGCAGCCGTTACTGTGCAGTTAGATTAATTTCCAGCATTGTTATACTTTTAGTTTTACAGTGATAGAATAACTTAGAGAATCCCATAGTGCACATACTTTGCAAACCTGTTTCAAGTATATGTCCTCGGGTTGATAATTTAAATGTACCTTCATAATGATGAGATAACTACTTAGTATGGATGTCCAATCCCTAAGTTATGGTTCTAAAGCCCAGCTATTAAAACCATTATAGGAGCCCAACAAGGGTCGTATGTTCATCTAAGGCTATTTATAGTGAGAGGGAGAGGGTTTGAGCAAAAACTATTAATCTAGCTAAAAGGATTAATAATTTGTTCAAGATATAGATTTAGTTTGAGGAGATTAGAGATTGTGTGACATGGGGTGATGAAAAGAAGGAAATTTTATACACTAGTAGAGCTATCAAAAGTATCTAGTATGAATTGAAAAGAATTATAAAGGAGGTGATTGACTATAGTAAGGATATGATGTGGAATATGTCAAACTCCTTGAAAATCCTTAAGAGGAATTAGATATTACTAAGTCACAAGGAAAAGAATAGAGGGTACATGCCTAGTTTTCTCCTAGAGTATTTTGATGATTTGTCACCTACCGTATGTTAAGAGAAAAAGGGTTTATTTTTACATCAAGTGAAATAGTTGAATCAAGAGTAGAAATCTCTCAAGACCCACATCATTTTAGTTGGTGGATCCTTTGGTGGTGGATTTTATTCTTTGTAGAGTCTTTTCTACTTTTTTCTTTTGGTTTTGATTTAGGTTTTTAGTGTTAGAAAATACACATATTATAGTTAGGCTACTCTACTAGTTGTTATGATAACTCTATTATCAATTATAGTTGTTGACATTTATTACTATATTCATAATTATTTCCTACATTATATATATTTCTTCAAGGACATAATGATGATCATCTAAGAGTGTTGTTTTTGGTTTTCATTCCTTTGCACTATTATTTGGTAACAGAGCTAGAACAACATGTTTCTACAATATAGTTGGCATGCAAGTATTAGAGTAATAATCCTCTAGTAACATGCATGTGAACTATGAGGAGGCTCCAAAGAGACTTTAGTAATGCAACCTATGAGGAGACTCTTCAATGAGACTTTATAAAAGAAATTTATTTATAATAATTCAACTTGTGAGGAGAATTTTTAGAAGAGGAGTTGGATACTAAGTGTTCTTGTGTAGAGGAGGAATTATAAGTTGTTTTCCTATGTAGCTATTTTTTAATTGCTTCTAATCTCTTATTACTACTTGAGGGCTCCGACATTATTTTATCCAACATTAATCAAGTAATTGGGATATTAATTAGGAATTTAAAATTAATAGTAAACACCCTCAAGAATGCATCAAGCATTTTTTCTTCATACACCCTCCACTATCATTAGCTTCATCAATGCCTTAATGAATGACAAGTTATCTAAAATTTAAGAGATGTCATTATATATCCTAAATTACCTAAAAATTTATGAAGCATTTTCAATAAAATTTAATTAGTGTAGGTCTTATAATGATTTTTTTCCATGAGATTCTACCACTCTAGACATTCTATGAAATATTCAAAGCCGAGTTTATGCTTTTAATGGATGGTATATGATAGTTTCACATTTTTCATAGATTTGTACGAGTGTAGTTCCATGTATGCAGTTGTATTCTTTATTGAAATAAATAATTCATCGATGATGTAGTTATGGTTAAAGTGTGACTACTTCATGTAATTATTGTTGGCATAACACATTGTTTGAGTAGTTTGTAACTGTCCAACCATACGTCAATTGGTAATCCACCAATCATACATATAATGTTTTATATAAAAAATCATCTTGGTTATTAAATAATATATCAAAAATTCATATGGATCTTCCATGCTCTCTTTCTCATTTTGGTATCAGAGCAGGTGTAGGACTGTAAATATAGAAATGAAAATGCACTATAGGCATAGAGGAGTTGTTAGGAAAGGTTATCCTATACCCAGGAGCCATTCTACAGATATCCTCTAGAGATAGAGAATCAACACTAGAAGCTATATTGAAATGAGATAATGAGATGTGTTCAAATGAACAACAAGCTCTTTCTTAAATAGGAAAGAGAAGATAGGTAGAGTGGACAAGGTTGAGACAAGTGTCTTAACATGGAGGAAGTAGAGTTCTGATAGACCTCTATAATATCCTCTTAAGATGAGTTAGAGTCCAAAAAGGACTCAATGATATCCATATACCTAATTAATGTATTGACCTAAGTAAACTTAAGTAATGAGTAAAAAGTAAGACTATTTACTCCAACATCCCCCCTTAAGTGTAACTTAGGGAGTACAACAATGTAGTAGAGAATTTTTATGCGTCCGGACAACTACGAAATGTTACATACCCATGTAAAACTACAATGAAATATCTCATAACTAGAGAAAAGGAGAAAACCCACTGGGAGAAAAATCCTCTCTAAAAGAGTGAACAAGAAGGTTTGAGAAGCATTCAAAAAGTTGTCTTAAAATCATGAACATGAACACCACTAAAGCATAAAGAATCTGTACACAATTTTTGATGAGTGACCTAGTGCTATATTTGATGATCTCCTCTAAAGAAGATGATGATCAAGATGACAACTATCTGTATAAGTGCTCCAAATGGCACTTCTTGAATATTGATTAGATGGAAACATGACAATAGCATTTGTTGATCAAAGATACATATGATGTACATGAATCTGTATGAGTGACCTTCACTACACAAGGTCAATGATGTTGTTTGAGTGATACCATTATCACTTCTCATCTTTGTTGAAAATGCAGGTGCAATAATCTTAAAGGAATCCAAGAGTGTTTCAGCACACTTCAAGTGAAACCAAGGAACTTCCACTAAAAAGGAGTACAAGAGTGTCTCAGTTCACTTCAAGTGAAATCAAGGAAGCATTAGCATGAACAATAGGATACCCCCCCATAATTATCACTTGGGTGAGCCTTGATAGATCCACTAAAATGACATTTCACCATGCTATGCATAAGGGACCAAAAGTATCTATAACTGAGAAAAGGGTTTGTGTGGTCAAACTAAACACTCACTTAAGGAAAGAATATTAGTATTTTTTAATGTCATGGAGGAAATCTCACTTTGACAAAGTTGTGATTTACAAATAAAGGCTCAACACAACCCCCCATGACACTTTATAATTCAGTGTGAGTGCAAATAGCTTTATGGCACATCATGTGTGTGAAAACACCCCAAAAGTCATGTATAGACACTGAGTCTAACACGTCCACAAAAAAAAGTTCTTAAAAAATATTCTTACATGATTCATAAGGCCAAAAAAATAGGAGAAAACTTGAAAAAAAATTGCACCAAGGAATAGTGCATGAAATCACCTTTGCGACGATGCTTCATTTGACAAAACCAGACTTTGGATGTTCGAGTTATGATCATTTGAAGAAAATATCCTATTAGGACTTAAAGGTGAAATAAAAATAGCCCACCCCTCTTATGTACCTAAGGGCATAGGTTTGGTCCTCCATAGGACCTAGTATCTCAGCATGCCAAAATATATGGCCCCCTCCCAAGATGGAAGGGAATAAAAGAAGCTAATTGGGTGATTGTATTTGATGTTAGCTTTGCGCGTCACACTCCATAACCACCAATAACTATTGAAGGAAAAGAAAAATTGATGAAGGGTGCTGCCCTTAATACCAAAAACACATAACAGAAACAAAGAAACAACAACAATATGCAAGAATAGAAAATTGGCTTCTTATTATCTCCACAAATGTGGAATTACAAACTTTCAGAATTACAATATGCAAAGCCACATGGGCATTCCCTTACAATATTCTGTAGGACAAAGCCTCAAATCAATACCCAGATCTACTCAGAATTTCCCTAGACAACACTACGGGCCTTCTTTATATAAGCATTTTCCACCGCCCAAGAAGGTTCTAGAAATTTAGCCCTTAGGGCCAACCAAACTTAGAATTATTTTATTTTTCAATTTATTACATCAAAGTCGGCTCAAAATAACTTTTGAAACCTGAACAAAAATTTTGAAGGAAAATTATTTTCTGCCATTTCAGGTGACCCGACTTTCAGAGACCATAAGTCATCACTAGTTGACCCGATGGACTATTATAACCCCATTTCAGAAAGGCCACAAAGTTCTCTATAGGCTTGACTCACGCAAGCGCTTGTCACCCAAATTTTTGACCTCATCTGAGGCCTCTAAAGCCTTTAAAAATGAGTTCAAAGTTTTTGTACCCTACTGCTAATACCGAAAATCTTCAATATCTTCAAAACTAGACCTGATCTAGCCATGAAACTTTACTGGCAGGCTAATATGACTGAGATGAACCTCCACATGTAAAATCAAAACATTCCAAGATTGTATGACCAACTTACTAAAAATAGGAAGTTCCCATAAATAGCAGCTTTGCACAAGATAGCTCTTATTGAATATAAAAACATAAATATTTTTGGTTGATGCAAGATTGCTCTTACACCCTGGATGCTCCTACATCAAAAACATTGCCAAGCATGATGCAAATCCATATAGAAGTGGACATAGAGAGGACCATTGTAGATAAAGAAAAAAAAATATTACCTAAGAAAGTAATGGTAGCTACCTTAGATAATGTATGCCACATAGGGAGAAATAACCAATTTGAAGTCCCTTTCAAAAAAGAACATGGGTCTATACTCAGCTACCACCATAAAAATGAAGATACCACAACCATGAAAAAGTTGATCTGATCACAAAAAAATCAAATTTGGGACCCTAGCTATTAAGTGAAATAGCTAAACTCTCCACGTGCATGCATAGATCATAAGCCAAGTTCCAATAAAGAAGAATCTATGATAGCCAAAGTCATCGGCTAAGCTATTAAGGAAACCAATGTCCACTTTCTCTAGAGCCACACCCTAAGAACCAATCTACTCACTCTGACCTTAATGGGATCCTTCATATGTAGAGGAGTATAATATGTAGACATAAGTGGAGTAGATTAGCTAGATAGCATCCTCTGAGTTTTTGCATGAAGGGGAGTAGAATATGTAGATAGCAGTGGTTATGACTAGAATCCACCATGACAAACTCAAGGTTAGGTTTTAGTATGAAGCCTTTTATAGGGCTATGATACCATGTTAGGATATGTTATCTTATACCCAGGAGCCAGTCTACAAACATCCTCCAAAATAGAGATAATCAATACAAGAAGCTATATTGAAATGAGCTAATGAGATGTGTTCAAATGAACAACAAGATCTTGCTTAAATAGGCAAGAGAAGATATGTAGAGTGGACAAGTTTGAGACAAGTCTCTTAACCTAGAGGAAGTAGAGCTTTGATAGAACTCTACAATATCCTCTTAAGATGAGTTAGACTCCAAATAGGACTCAATGATATCCATCTACCTAGGGTAAAAGCTCAAAGGTGTGTCACGTTTCAGGCTAACTTGTCAGCACAAGTGAATTGGAGTATTTGTAACTAAAATTATTTTTTATCAAACATATGGTCTAGCTAGATTTATTCTAGCTAAGTTAGATAAGTGCTTCAACTTTTCCAATTGGAAATATCTATTAAATGTATGTTTTATACCAATTACTAAAGAAATAAAATTATTTCAAAAAAGCGATGTTTCAATAACTCCTACTCTTTTTAATGATATTTTTTTTTTAAATATAAAAATACCCTTTTTTAGAGCATAGAGTCAAGATTATCATCATTTAATTTTTATAGTATTTTAATTAGATCTAATATATTATAATTTCAAAATACTACAAGTAGGTATTTTAACATTTGAGAACAAGTTGCTTCAAAAATAGAAAAAAATAGTAAAGCTTATAAAAAAAATGAAATTTTATATTTAACACTACTATATGGAGAGGGAGAGTTCTAGTTGATGAGCTCAGGATGGTGGAGTGAAAGAGAAGTGGTGGGTTCAAGTGCGTTCACAATATAGTCATCAAAAGCGCAGACAAGCAAGTTGATACCTAAAGCAATCTCATCCAGAGGTGTGTTCGAGTCCCTTCGAGACCTCACGATAGGAGTAAAGGGAATGTCAACGTTAGTGGAATCACACTCGGTCATCCTAACACTAGACCCTTCACCTACTTTGAGGGGGTTTTCAAATGTGTGAACAATATCTATGTCCTTATCAAAATTTGCATCAGATAGAGAATCAAACTCATACTCATGTGAATTAGTGATGCTTGATATAGGAATCCCATCAATAGTAGTTGTACCATCTAACTCATTCTCATCTCTCGCAACGTTGATGGTTTGTTGAAGTTGATCCTATTCAAACCACTTTTGGAAATGTGGTGGCATGTAGAACTCACCCGAATAATCAGGATCAATGGTTTGCATTTCTATCAACTATTCATATGCCACTGAGGTGATTGAGGCAGTATCATCAGAATCACTATTAGTTCCAAGGTGTCAGATGCGTTGCTCCGGACCATCGAACTTTGCAAAGAACACAACAAGATCTGGAGGAATAGGATAGGGAAAGATATCTTTGTTAGAGTTGTCCTCTGGGTTTGCAACTGTGGTACTATCTTTAGGTTCTAGTATAAATTTGTTAACCCCTAAATGAAACGGGATTTTCTTGAAGTCTAGACTTGTGGTGTCTTTGGTTTGACGACCTATGGCTTCAATTGGTTCAAGTAATCCATTTTCATTCACCCCTATAGGGCCACTCCCTTTGTAACCAAAGCGCTTCATGATTTTGAAGGCTTCACTATATGGTTCTTGTTCTAAGTCAGGAGCAGGAGTGATTTGTTTAGATGTGTCTTTCCCCTTATAAATCCAAGCTGTAATAGCCCTGTCCTCATGCTCATCTTCTAGTGGCATTATGTCTCTTACAAAGGCACCATCATAGACTATTTGAGGAGAACTGACAAAGGGTTATTGCTCTCAGAGGGTCTCCCATAGGAACGCAAAGATGGAGGCAAAGCTGCTAATGATAAAATAGGTTCAATTTGATACCCCCCATACCTGTATCCTTGAGTTTCAGAGTCTGTTCCATTTCTTTGAGTTTGGTATCGAAGAATTCAGTAGACTCTCTATTAATTGGGACAAAATTGTTTGTAGATTGTGTGAGTGTATTGAAAGAATAGTTTGGACTGGCAGGTATTGTTACTTCTACTCTGTGGAATAAGAACTTGAGACATTGGTGATATGTAGATGGGACTGCTGCATTTCATGAATCCACAGTCTTCCCAATAGTATATTATATGCAAGGGGAATGTCTAGAACTTGACAGATGACATCTCTTTCAACAGGTCCAACTCGGATTGGCAGCACAACAAGACCTTTGGATTTTTGGTCCTCTTCATCATAAGCCTTGATGGTAATCTTTTTGCAGGCATCTATGTAGTCTTCATCATAGCCTAATTGGGTGAGCAACTTAGCAAAGCTGATATTAAGGCCAGCGTCATTATCATTGAGGATGAGACAAATGCGCTTTGGCCCTATCATGACTTCAATATGTAGAGGGGCATTGTGTGAATGGCTCAGTGAATGGTCATCTTCTTCAGAGAAAGACAGATAATGAGGTAAGGCCAAGTGACCCACCATGGATTGAAACCAGTCAAGATCCAAATCTTTTGGGACATTTGCCTCAACGAGGGCTTTATCAAGAATCTACCTATGAGCAAGCGAGATCTTCAACACCTCTAAGATAGTGATCTAAGTGTTGGTACATTGCAACTGGTCTAGGATGCTGTAATTAGAAGTGCTAGGCATGGGGACCAATTTCAAGTTCTTGTTGGTAGGACCAACAAAAGCTTTATCCACAGTTTTCTTTGGTGCAGATGTAGAAGGATTGAGACCCTTAATGGTGATCTGGTTTGGAAGAATGAGACACATGGCCTCGCAAGACAAACAAATTCTTAGTCTTAGGAGCATTCTCGCTCCCCTTGATAGTGATCACATCACAATATTCGACCTCAATAGGTTCAACCATATTAATGACATTATCATTGGTAGTGTATGTGTAGTTAACCTTTGCATTGGAATTCTTGGTCTTGGAAGATTCGCCCTTCTCGTGAGGAGGAAAGGGGTCTTTGAATGCCTGATGATCTGAGTTCTTATTATGACTGCTCACAACAATATCTCTATTGTCGATGAAATCTTGGATCTTATGTCTAAGCTGAATGCAGCCAAAAGTTTTAGGACCCTTTTTTTGTGATAATCACAGTATGCAGTTTCATTCCACCAAGTAGGTTGTGGTTACAGATCATAGGGACATAAATTTTCCAGAGGAGCAATTATTTGGTTTTGCACAAGAGTCTTGTAAACCATGTCAAGGGGTTCTCCTAGGGAGGTGAACTCACGCTTGGGTCGAGAGGCCCAAGGCTTGTTTCTGGAAAATCTCAAAGGTGGTTGAGCATTCATTATAGCCTTTTCAATGGCTTTGGCTGCTTTTAAATCGGAGGTGAGGTTGAAAATAGACTTTGACAATTTTGGGGTCACATTGTCAACAACTCCATCATTTACAGCATATTTGTTTTTGTTGACAAACTTACCTTTGTCTTTGTTCGAGGAGGAAGACCCTTGTTTGTTATCCTTGTTCAAAGTCAACTCTCCTTTCTTAACCATGAATGCTTCTATCCTCATAGCTTGTTTAATCATATTATCAAAAGTTAGAGGGCCTTGTAACTGTACTTGATATCCAAAATCAGGGACGAGATTATCTAAGAAGATGTCGAGTTTTTCAAACTCAGGTAGTTTGCAGGGATGTTTTGTACAGAGTTGTCTCCATCTCTAGAGAAATGCCAAGAAAGGTTCCCCTTGTCACTGTTTCAGATTACAAAGATCTCAGATATTGACTGGATGCTAGATATTGTGTGAATAGTGTTGGAGAAACAAATTGGCAATCTCGTCAAAAGTCTTGATACCGGTGGGTAGTCGAGAGAACCACTCCATAGCTGACCCACCCAAACTATGCAGAAAGATATGCATGAGGTAATTCTAGTTGTGTATAAACTCCATGGATAGAGCACCAAACTCTCTCAAGTGATCCCGGGGATCAGTAGTACCCAAGTATTTATCATATTTGTGAAGTTCTACTCCTTTGGGAAAAGGAGGCATGTGAAGAGTCTTATTAAATGGGAAAGAGCAGATGCTTTCTAGTGTGAATTGTTGTGCTGGTTTATCCTTATCCTTCACAAGTTGACTAATTTGGTCTTGCATGTCTCGAACTAACCTTTGCAACTTAGTGGTCTTGATTTCCTCTTCTTTGGCCACAAGTGTCTCTACCTTGTAGTTTGGGGGTAACTTGGCCCCTTGTTTGGCTAGTTCTAGAAAGTATTTCTCCTTCTCTTCTACAAGGAGAATTTCGATCATCTTGAGAAGACTCTTATTGGCATTCATAACATCTATGTCATTTTGGGTTATCTCCTCATCGTCATTACCAAGAATTTCAAAAATGCTTTGGGATTGATATTGATTCTGGTCATTTTGAGAGTGATAGTGATATTGTTGCTGGTCATTTTGAGATTTGTTTCAGAACTGGTACTGATTCTAATCATTTTGAGATTAATCATGACGTTGGTCATTTCAAGATTGATCATGAATTTTGTTGTATTCACTCTCTTGGAATTGAAATGGGTCTCCCATCTTGTCAATGAGAGATTGTACAATGTGCACAAATTTAGTACGAGTGTGTGTAGTATGCCAAGAGGTCATGGGAATAGATTTGATATGGTCAATAGGATCAAGTTCAGATGGTGACCTTTCAGATTTTTACTGATCTTGGAATATTGGGTTATGTTGTTCTTGAAACAATAAGTCATGTTGTGTTTGAAACAACAAATTGTAATGCTCTTGGAACATTAGATTCTGATTCAAACTGATATTTATGTGGAACAACTGCCTGACTCTAGGTTGACTAATAGGAGATAAGGATTGAGATGGGCTCTCTTTCGATGCACCTAGTGAGGAGGAACGTGAGGATCCCTCACAACACTCAGATCACGTGATAGGTTCGGAATGACCTCTTTCTTGATTGCGAGGTCTACCTCTACCTTGTCCAGTACCACGTATGGTGAACACATTGCCACTTCTAGTCATAACAATCATAGACAAAGATTAAGTAACGAGAGAGGACTTAGGATTATACTCAGAACTTTGTCTCTGGGGTAGCAAAAAAGAGATTAAAGTGAAATGTACCTGGCATGGATCGTTAAAAGTAAGGCTAGAACAGCCAAGATGTGACTATCATGTCGCAAGGTATAAGAGCACAGTAGGATAGGACAGACAATAGAGAGACAATGTGAGTTTAAGCAGTAATCATTTGGTTCTCAACCTAAGACACTTAGTTTCAGGTAGTGGATAATAGGAGAACAGGCAGACAGACCCCAGGCAAAAACCAGATCAGACATAAAATTGACCAGTCAATGGGAATTAGCTCACTATTTTAAAAATTAGGGGATAGTCTCGCGCAAAGAAATGAAATCTCATGCGAGGAAATGCTGAATTGCGTGCGAAGATGTGTTGTCTCGTGCAAGAAAATGCATAGGAACTAAAATCTCACATGGGAAAAGACCAGAGTTCGACAGATTGACATAGTTTTTGAGACAAAATTAGATTTCGAGACACAGTGTGAGCTGTTCTCTAGTAGAATGTCTAGTTTTTGGACTGATTTAGGATAGTTTTGAATCAGTAAATCTTAGTTTGGATGTTGAAATCAATCATTTACAAGCATAAAGTTTGGACCAAGCAATAGTGACGCAATCAGTAGTCGCAAACAGTTCTACCGAGGACAAAGCAACTCGGAAGAATCATGGGAGTCTTTGACAAGTTTGATCATGTTGGACAGTTTAAGACTCAAAACAAACACTTAGTTATCCCTACAAAGAAAATGATAGAGAAGACAAAATATGTGCCTCACAACCTGTGTGCATGCATTCACCTCACACATCTGTGTCACCCCTAGAGAGCGCCCGTGTTTTTGGTATTTCCAAGGACTCAATAATATATGTTCAAAGGTTACCCTTGAAGTAGGGGCCAATGTCATATACCACCTTCAAATGTCCAGGGTGCATGCCTATGGTGAGAATCTAGGGGAGAGATTCTTCCCCCTCCTTGCGCAAAGATTATGTCTCCTTTCGGAGGTGATCTAGGTAGGCAACTAACCAAGAGAGTGCTTAGTGGGCTTCCGTTCACACTAACCTTTGATGCCCCTGATACAGGGCTAGGGCCTTGCAACCACACCGACACCTGAAAGTCATACACCCCCACAAGAAGGGCTAGGAGTGGGGCTACTCAGTAGAACAGACAGAGCTTTCTCAAGATGATAGTCATGGATCAAGAGAAAGAAGTTAACATGGATTTGGAGTCTTTAGACTCAACAAAGCTACGTTATTATAGTGAGGTGGAATCACTGACAATAGGTGTGTACTTACTTGGGTTGTTCCCGGAGGTTCAACTTCCGATAGGCCCTCTAAAGGTGACACGGACTTTGGCTTGGATCCAAGGGTTAGATTTTCTGATTCTCTCAAAGAGAGAAGAGCATAGTTCTCTACCTCTTCACCTTACCCAAACACACTAGACATGTCTATCACTGAGCTAACTCCTTTTCAACCAATCCACAAGCTTTTGGGTTTTTGATTCTCTCAAAGAGAGAAGAGCATAATCCCCTAACAAATGGACGTGCTAAAGATTTGTTACCTTTCTTTTCTTCCCCAAGTATCTATCATGCTAGCAAAATCTGGGTCTCAGATTCATCCGTGGGCATCACTTCCATGTAATGAAGAGCCTACTACCCTATCTTGCTATCAAGACCCTTAAGAAATCTTCACAAGGCCCTAATTAAACTATGTGAATAAAGCGGTAAACAAATAGAATATTTTTTTGAAATAGCTTTGGCAAACGTCCTGTAAGCAAATCGTTAGTAAGTTATGTAGTCTTCATCAAACGTCCTGCAACCCACTGTTATGTTGCATAAAAAAGAAACAGATATATGGAAAATCATAGCAAACCATAAATGTCAGGAAACAAAAATAGGAAAGTACAAAACTAAATTTTTTTTAAAAATCTGATATCAGGACTCGTGCGAGGAAATGCATAGTCCTGCATAAGAAAACATCTTTTTTGCACGAGGAAATGCCAGAGACAGAAAAACTTCATGTGACACAGTGAGAAAGCTCAAGTGAGATTTCGTACACATTTGTACAGTTGTACAAATAGAGCATTAAATTTTTGCCAAATTTTTTTTGAGAATGAGGCCAAAAATGAATTTTCTGTCCCACGGTGGGCGCCAAAATGTTTACAATTGAACATGGACCTCTTATTTAGCCATAGACTTCAACATGTTCATTTCTCATTAGCCAATTACGAAAATGAATATGAATTACTCATTTCGCACACATATATAAATCGACCTGTTGCTTCCTATTTAGGTGGGGTTTTGAGTAACTCTCAGAATTGAGAGCCTAACAACCATAGACCAAGCTCTAAAATGGAGGATTTAATGCATAGAGATGATTGCAAATGAAATTAAGCTAAGATGATAGTGCAAATTAAGCTACGAACTTGTAAGAAAATGAATCTAATAGTAATAAAAGCAAACTAAATTAAGAACATATGCATCATTAATCTAAGAAATGAAATTACTCCAATTATGCAATATAGAAATAGCTTAAAATGCAAGAGTGGGATAATAATTCGACAGAATTTTGATGCTCAAATATTGCCTCCTCAAATGAGGAATGAGAGGGTTCTAATATAAAGAAGCCCGGGTGGAGATTGAAGAGTTTCTTGCAAAGAAACGGTCGACCCTTTGTCTCCTTGGTGGGAGGTGAAACAAATTGGAGAGATTATTTAATAAAATAAATGAAATAAAGCCACATGGGTGGCCTTTCCAATTAATTGAATAATTAAATTCAAATGAGGATATTTCATTTAAAGAACTAAATAATTATTTAATTCTTTTTTTATGTGTTTTAGCTAAAAGGGGTGGAATTAATTTAATTAAAGCACTAGGACTTTGTAATTAAATTAATTAATCATAGGGTTTATTTAGCCAATAAATGTTGATATTTAAGAATTAAATATAGTATGTGATTAATGCAAGTTTTAGGTTTTCTGCATTTGACATTAGGTCAAGTAAAGTCAATTAGGAGACAGAATTGCCTAATACAATAGGACTTTGATAATGTAGAAATTTGAAGGAATGAGGCTAAATGCACCAAAATTGGTTAGGATCACAAGATGCCAATTTTGGGGTATTACACAATTAACTTATAACATCTCTTGATGAAACATAGGAGAGAGGAATGCAATATTTTGATGAAGATAAGAGAAAAGAACTGTTAACACTTTATTTATGTAAAATGGGTGCCACAAGTTAAGTTCTTGGTAAACCACATAGGGGACTACAACACCACGATACTACATTTGATTCATATAGTCTTGAAAATAAATGCATAGGGAACTATAGATACGCCATAATATGTATGATTACTATAGGCTTGAAATGCATGGCGAGTACTAGTTAGGAGTGTTACCTTGTCCATAGTAATCATTAGAATACATTTCCCTCAAGAAAGTACAAAAACCAGATAACTTTATGTATTTTCATGGAATTCATTTACAATTTCCTCCATCATGATGAGTTTGAACTCTTGGACATCACATGTATAGGAGATTGTTTCTTTTACTTGGTCAGCGATCAAACTACAACTAAGCGATACAAAATTTGCAAAGTTTTTGATGTCTATTTCATTTAACTCATTCCAATTGATGGACGCATTTGACCTAGTTGATGGCAATGGAACACTAACTTGTGAACCGTTACTTGAAATGTCAATTATTTTATTTGGTTGTTGACGATTTTCCATGACCTAACATGATTAAAATAAATGTTAACTATAGAGGATAAAATTGGAAAGATTATTTGCGATATGACAAGGACATTTTTTTGTGTGAACTTGTTGTTCTCTCTAATGAATAAATATTTTTTTCTAAAGACACACAAAACAAATATATAAAATATTGAATATACGAATCACTTTGCTAATGTATTAGAAGTTATGGTAATGTAAGGTGTAGTGGATATCATGTTTAGAAACATATAAATTAATTGCTATAACTACAAAAAAACTATTGAAATTTATTGAAGACAATTTTTCATTTTGAACAAATAGACTATACAGAATGCAAATAACTTTGTATATATGTCCAACCACAAAAGAATTGAAAATTTGAGGGACAATTCTAAAATAAGCAATGTACATTAGAAGTAGAATACGAATTTTTAAATATAGACTAACTAAATAGATTTTCATATTTAGAATAATAATTATATATAAATGCATTAAACATTAAAGATAGAACAATATTTTTAATAAAGATGGTTGGTTTGAAAATATGTACATATTTTAAAGAATATAATTATAAACAACGAAATTATAAAAAAATAACTACATAAAATTGATTATTTAGAAACACTATACAACAAAAATTTAATTGCCAAGATATGTTAATTTTTTGAAAGGTAGAAAATATAAAGCAAAAACATCATCAGATAGATAACACAAACTAAATATATTTAATAAAATAATTATATGATTGTAAAAGTAATTTAATCTAGCAATGATAACTTCAGTAGTAAGCATAATCATATGCTAAATCTTCACTACCATGTAAAAGTCTACTTTATTTCTTTTCTCATTTCAGGATACTCAAATAGGAAATCTTCAGACATCCATAAAATAGATTTGAGAGCAGGCATGTACAGTAAATCTCCATTTAAATACCATTATTGCTTTCAGTTTTACAATGCATGAGAAAATAAAATTTATGCATTACTTAAGGAAAACAACAAATTTCTAACATGGGATGATAAATTTTAAGCCAAAATTAAGTTGGGAAGTAAGATCTAGCTCCAATCAACCATTGTTAAACATTTCCCACACACTAATAGCTAGATCACCGTAGAGAAGACACCAATTTCATTTATGGGAGCCCCCTTTATAAGTCCATAAGGGGATTCATTTCCATCATTGTTCAAATTTGTAGTCTTTATCTTTTCATTTGACCCTTTGACCAAGATTATCATAATTCAACTAATAAATCTAAATAAATTTTAAAGGACCACCCTGAATATGCATTCAACCAATTTTAAGCTCTGGGGCTATTTGATGTTGAAAGTATGTGCTACTCAACCATTAATATGAAGGAAAATCAAGTTTCCAGAGCATAGAAAACTTGTTCAGCTCTAAAAAAAAGGTTACATGCCATTGACTTGACCCAAAAAAAAACATAGCCACATCCAAGCACTGAATGTTTGATTAATAAATTAAAAGATCCATGAACAGATTGCATGAAAAGGGTAATTGAAACCCTCTTGTTACATAGAAAGAGATAAAGCTATTGGGCTTTTACCGCTTAAAGGGGTTTTGAACCAAGCCTATTTCTTACATTTCGAAGAGAAATTCCTCTGCTTCATTTAGCCTCCCTTCTTTGCAGGTTGTTCATGATTGTGTTGTAAGTGATTGAATTTAGTTTAATACCACTACCAATAATTTCCAAACACAACTGAAGAGCTTCCTATACGTTACCAATGCTGCAGTAGCTTCTAATAAGCGTAGCGTAAGTAAAAAGATTAGGATGGATGTCCTTAGTCACCATTTATTTTAACATATTATTTTGTTTGCGCATCCTAACTTGTAGACAAAACCCATTAATAAGTGTGTTGTAAGTGACTATATCAGGTTCAATAGATTTTTCCATCATTTCATTGAGAAGTCTAAAAGCTTCAGAAAGATTACCTGCCCTAGAATAGCCATCTATTATAACATTATAGGTAAATCTGTCAAGAAGCAATCCTAATTGATAAATCCGTTGAAATAAAATCTATGTAGCTACTAAGTGTGCAAAGGGCACTAATAATTATATTGTAATAAATCCCTTGAAATAAACTCCTTGCAACTGCTAAGTGACTATTCTATGTGGATTCAACTTTCTAGCTTCAATATTACCATGTGCTCTGCATGCGACCCACACATGAGCTCTAGGTTTAGAGACATTCGACCAATTAAAAAAGATGCATCCTCTGTTGTTGCACGTTCGGTGCACCTTGTAATCAGTATAGTCTATGAGATGACTTATGTGTGAGACATTCTGTCAAATAGTTGGCGCATAACCATTACATGAGATGACTTTTCTATGAGACATTTTGTCATACAGTTGGTGCATAACCATTACATGAGATGACCAGGACAAAATAAGAGCTCAACACATGAAAGCGCAGTATGATAAATGTTGTTTCCTGATAAGTGTTCACGCCCTATTGAAATAAATGCATGTGATATCGAAAATATAATCAGATCTAATAGATCCAATTCATGAGAGTCCATAAAGTGCATTAAAGCCTAAGAAAATGTGGGAAAAAGTGAACAAACATAAATCAATCTCACTGAAATAGTTTTTTCATTTCTCAAAGCTTCTTCACATCTACTGCTGAAAGACACAATAAATCAAGGCTAGCAAAGAGCAGTTGTAGATGAGGTAAAGGGTTAATACCACTAGGGCCCCGTTTGTTTGCAAAATTGGAATTTGATTTAAAATCTGATTATCTCAAAATAAGGTTTTAAAATTCTGGTTTTGTGTATTCAGAAGATAGTTTGGACCATTTGGTTGACCCGGAGGATGGCTGAGACAATCCATCTTCGACGTTTGGTTACCATTTTTGAAATTAAAATTAGAATTGAAAAATCTCACATATCATTTCATGCTCTGTTAGAAAATATGATCTAAATATTAAAAAAAAAATTTACACAATCAATCCTATAAATTTTCCAAAAATTCCTTGTCCTCTTGTTCTTTCAATAAATAAACTTGTAGATTATATGCTATATTTAGTGTATAGAAGCTCTAGCCGCAATAATGGAGATTACGAAGGACTTCTTCAGCCAAGCAAATTCTTTGCTCTCACTTTCAATTTTTTAGCACTGTGATTGATTGATCGATCGTTGGTTTGTAATTTCGAGCGGTGTATATATTTTTCTGTGTTTCTTATTTTTCTTCAAACACATGATTTGTGATGAAGGCGTACTCAAATAATGATATCCACGACTAGACTACACAAGTCTTAAAAGACTGCGGAGGGCGGTGTTGTTTCATAAGGTTGAACATGAGCGGCATGACCAGCGTAATAACAATGAACCCGCTCAATCTGGAACACGTCCTGAAGGTCAAATTTAACAATTATCCGAAGGGATGCGATTTTCGGGCTCTGGTCCACGACTTCTTTGGTGACGACATCCTTAACGCTGACGGTGATGTTTGGAAAGCGCAGAGGAAAACTACTAACACAGAATTCAAACACTCCGTCGTTCAGGGCATTTATGGCACAAGATCTGTTTGGTTGGCAAAGAAGCAGAAGTGCGGGAATTCGCTCGAGTGTTTAAGGAGGCGACGGAAACTGGAAATTAAATTTTGCCTCATAAAAATTGAAAACCTGGATTTGATTTCAAATTTTACCTTTTGGGTGGGAAGATGGTGCTGCCCATTTTAGGGCCAAAACCAGATTTTCAAGCATAACCCAGTTTTGCATTATAGGGTCCCAAATGGTGGATTTGTTGAAAAAGAAGAAGTCCCGCTGCCAATTCCACCCCAATTCCAGCAAACAAATGGGTTTCTTTGCATTTTCCCCTAGTTTAGTGGGTACATTGCGTAAATGATGGCTTATAAAAGTAGAGAGCATGACATTCCTACCATCGCCAACAACTCGAAACCCCTACCTTGAATTCCTATGACAATATGCGATGTGAAATTCTCCTCACCATGGTTTACCGCTTGTGCATTTCCCACTTCTGTAGTGTGATACAAGTTTTCACAGGAGGTTTGGTGGGTTGAGAGCGTGAGACAGGTTTTTCATGTACGAGCACAAGTGATCTAGCAGGAAAAGCCTATCGGCTAAATATCCCTTTTGATCAAATGTTGAAAATGGTCAAATCATGGATTTGATATTCCCATTTTTCATATCTGGAATATAGTTTGGACTGTTTGGTTGACTTGGAATATGAGTGAGAATATGCATTTCCTCCGTTTGGTTCCATATTTTGAAATTGGAATTGGAATTGGAATATGAATTTCTTTTGTTTTGAATTGTTTTAATACTTTTAATTCAATAGTTTATTTTTATTAATTTATTTATTCATTTATTTATTTTGGTTTTATTTAGTTTTATTTAGAAAATCTTAAATAATTTTATTTTTAAAAATGTAATAATTTTTTCTTTTTTTTTGAATAAGGTTAATTTTTAATTTTGCTTAATTTTATATAAAAATCATAGCCAAGTGATAAACAACAAAAATATCATGACTTTACCAAAATTTGTCCAGTTCATTTTTACATGAGATTCTACATAAGTTTCAATATCCAAAATAGCCCTCTGTTAACCACATTTACGCATATGGTCCCAACAAAGTAGTGTGATTACAACACAAAGAAGGCATCGCAAAAATATCATTTTTTCTCTCGTCATTAAAGCAATCTCGGCGACACTAGGTACCTCTCGAGCCTTGCACAAGTTGCACTCATTTCCTACATCAAGTGTAGATGTAGATGGGGTTTCATTGACCCACTGAAAGTATTGACATCCACTATTTCCCTACAACACCAAATCTACATTATTTATTCCTAAAATGATTAGTTGTTACATTATTTTTAAACATAAAATATATTTTCATTAACTACCTTTTTCCTATTTGGGCAACCCAAAATTGACATCCAAGATTACTTTTTGTCCATGAGGTCCTCAACACGCAGTGGCCAGAACCACATTGAAACATAGGGACATTGAGCGAAGTCATCGACGCTATTTCAACAAATATTGCACACTGTCATTCCAACATATCATTTTGTTTAGTTGATTATTTAGTTCATTTAGACTAATTATAATTACAATAAAAAGCAACATACTAATGTAGACGACATCTCAAATCAGATTGCAACGTGAGAATTATCAACAAGCCTACTACTTTTATTTTCATTTTTATTATGAATGTATAATCTATTATTTAATATTTTTTTGTGGTGGTGGAACAGGTGTTACTTTTCTCCATCGTCCTTACAATTCCTCTCATTACTTCTTCTCCACTTCAAAAAATTGGGAGTTCCCAGGAAAGACGATATGTTCTAAGCCTACACCCTTTTTGAGCCAAGAAGGATAGTGGTTTTTTGATCCATGGCTTCGATTTCCCTTGAATCAAGTAATGCCTGCATGATCATCTGCAACTACTATGCTTCTTGGTCGTGGCCACTTCCTATGAAGCTAATTTCTTCTCTGCTATCTCCATTTCCATGCATGCTTCATCCTTATTATATGTTGACTGGACTTGAATCGAGGGACATCGAAGCCGTGGATCGATCACCGCTATATTTCCTAGCTTGAAAAGGGCATAGTACAGTAGAATCATCTTACTCGAGTACTCCAAATAGTTTGGAGTGGTGAAGAAGTAATGAGAGGAATTGTAAGGATGATGGAGAATAATTATTAAACTTAGAACTAAACTATCATACTTGAACACTATTTACTCTTAAACTACAAGAGAATAAGAGATGTGACATAAATGCAAAGTTTGATAAGAGCACCAGGTTTTGAAATGATGCAATAAAAGGGACAGTCAAGGTACATTAAGAAGATAGTCATAAGCATTAGGTGCATGTCTGATATGAAGCATCATAAATAGTAGAACAATGCAATAGTATGAACAAAAACATCAATGACAACTTTCCACTTATGCATTCACATGATCCAAACATGAAAGGATTAGTTTCAAAAGGTAGTAGTGATCATGTTGCAAGATAGAGTGCAATGGAGCATTATAAAGTACAGTTGGTAGGGTATTCAAACTAAGGCAGTAGAAATCAAGATTATAAAGATAAAAGAGTGAATTCACAAAAGGCATCATCCATATGGAAGCATTCTTATCGGTTGTAGACCATTCCAAGATTCAATATCCCCCTTTTAGGAAAAATTTCTTTAATGATAGCAGAGGAAGTTGTAGTGTACACAAAGGAGCTAGAGTTCATCCCATAGAATTTAGAGAGAGCCCAAAGTCTTATTCATCATTTCCTTTATGAAATTAACTATCCTTTTTAGCCTCCTACTAAGCTCATCTTTGTTATCTACTTCCCAAGTTCTATAATTGGCTTCAGAGAGGGCATCTAGTCTATTAATCTTCTATTTGGTAGTGTGGAGCTACACCAACAACTACTTAATGAATTTTGCATATTATAGAGAACACATAGACTATCAACCTTGTCAACAATCTGAGGGTAGCCAGGCAACTTATCTTCAAGAGAGTAGGTTTAACCATGGAGGAAACTACGTAGTTAAGAACACTTGAGTTGGAGTAGTACTAGGATGGATGACCTCCCAAGAAGTCCTGATGCTTCACCTCTATGAGCATCACCTAGATATAATGAGTGCTAAGTGTTCCATTCATTCTCATGAGAGACAGGTTCGTGTGAACCACTACTCATGAAACTTGGGTCAAGTCAAGGACTTTGACTCAAAAAACTACACAGTTGATTCCTGATAGAAATATCACAATTTGACTTATTATGGAAAGTATATCCTACTTATCAGTTTATGAGCTTGTAGGGATTTCTAATGAATGGTTCATAACACACAACACTTGTTGAAGGTTTTGCAAATGGGTTTTGCAAGAAGAGGGGGTTTATAATGCCATGAGATGATGAATATTGAGCAATTTTGACAAGTTCAATAATGATATGCATTATTTTCCTTGGGTTGCAAGGCATGGAGGATTTGAAGTATGTAATTTTCCTCTAGAGAAAGTTTAACTACTTGCTGAGAATTCCAAATGTGTTTACACCACACCCATCTTCTCAAGGGATTGTCTCAAATTCTACACAATTGTCAAAGGATTGAACCAAGGGTACTCAACATAATAGAGATACAAAGTTGCCAAAGCACCCAAATGCCTCAAAGGACTACAGTCATCTACAATATAAATATTGATATCTAACCAACATGTGAAGAAATATTGATATCTATATAATCTGGTTGAACTCGTAGAAAACTCATTTGTTCATTTATGACTATCAACCTCCCTCATTGAAAAATCTCTATAGTCTACTAACCCTGTATTGGTGTGTTCCTACCAATTTCTAGATACAACTTTTGGTAGATTACTGACCTTCAAATAAATAAACCAACTAGATTTGATTGATAGGGTACTTCCATAGTTTCCTTACCAAATCCCCCAATAGGGTATCTTGCAGTCCTGGAATTGTCTTATGATGCAATCTACTACATAAAAATTCATTCAAATACACTTCATAAAATGTTAGAAACTTCACATAATCAAATCTACTATAACAATACATGGTTGATTAAAGAGACTTTGTATGCTATAATGGAAAGATCTAATAAGAGATCTATACTCCTAGATAGAAGATAGGGAAGAAAAAAATCCAACAACAAAATGGTGGTGTGAAGATAAACCATTAAGTAAAAAAAAACAAGCCAATATCCAGTTGAAGCTTCCTGTATCCTAGTCATAACATATCGGCCAAAAAAGTTCCCATAATAAATGTAATACACCAAGGAGTAACATCAAAAATATGTGTAGTCATTAGAAATATGGACTGTAAGTTGAAATCATGAATAACACATGCATACTCTCAGAACTATCCATTTTGAATTCTTCATGAGCACATGTATATAAGATGCCAAACAAAAAAGTAGGTGTTGGAGCAATGTACAAAATCTGTACAAGCTGGAGTACTATTTTCAAAAACTACTCCAACTTGTAGTTTTTGTGAATTGCTACAAAAAGTTAAGCCTCTCTATATGAAATACACAAAATTTGTTTCTGAACTAGTATAGTAATATCAAAAACTACATCTGCTCTATATATGGAAACAAAATTGAAAATTACCTATATTTCTTATTATCACAATAGTTCAAATATATACTAATTGAAATAACAGTAAAAACTAATATGAAAAACACAAAATTTAGGTAGAGCAGCCATATGAGTACTGTTGGAATAGTTTTGAAGAATTCAAAATGTATAGTTCTGATATTTTGCAATAGAACAAGATAATTTATCACTATAATAGATCTTCATCATGTGTTACTCCTTGGTGTATTTCATTTATATTTTCTAATGCAACAGGGATAACCAAGTTAGGAGGTATAGACATATAAAATGGAACAAAAAAATGCCAATAAAAAACAATATACAATAATCACGTGTAGATATATTACATGCTTTTCCATTACAATGAATGCTTTGAATATAACAGTAATATGATGCCAAGCAAAAAAAGTAGGTGTCGGAGAAATCTACAGAAAAAACACAAGCATGAATAACAACTATATTCATTTTTAAGTAAATCATGAATGCAATCTATAATGCATGAAATAACAGTAAAAACAATATAATCATGGTTGCATGTATATATGATGCCAAGCAAAAAACTAGGTGTTCGAGTGATCTACAAAACTTGTACAAGTTGGAGTAGTGAGTTAATCATGAATGGTGACTTCGGAAGAGAGAAGAAATATATACTAGAGCATATATAGTAGAGAAGCCATATATACTAGAGCAGCCATATGTACAAGAACAATGCTGATTTGGGCAGAGAGAAGCCATAGAGACCATCCATACATGAACAATTAAAACACATGATTTGAATTTTAAAAAAAAAAACAATGTCACACCGATATCAATTGTATGTTGTTGATAAAACAATTATCTTGGCTAACCTTTCCAACTTAAAAAGTATCTTGGCTAACTTTGCCAATGTTTAAATAACAAGACTTAAAATGAAACAAAAGTAACTAGAGTTCCCCAAAATTCATTACAATGTAGTCCACTTTCTCCTCTTCATTCATTCTCAAGAACCCTTTGGCTCTTTCAGTTTTAACCATGAAGGTGTCATATGCCTTTAGCATAGTGCCTTGACTCAAATCAAGGATGACTTTGATGGCCTCATACACACTATTTAAAACAACATATGAATCAAATTTATCCACTTTGATAACATGAGGCAAATGGAGGTCCTCTTGTAGTTTTTTTATAGTTTCACAAATCACATCCAACAAACCAGCTATGCTTACCTTCTTCCTCTTTCCCCTCCTTGATGGCAGTGTTGAAGGATTTGGCCTAACACTTGCACTCGATTGATTGGAATGATATAATTCATTATCCAAATCAGTTGTAGTCTCAAGAGGTGTACCGATAGGAATATCCTCATCACAATCCAAGTTGGTGCCCTCATCGATATTGTGCCCTTCTTATGTCTCTTGTGCAAGAGCATGGTGAAGAGTTAATATTATGAGAATCAGAAACTAGAGGTTAGTATGGATTAGAAGCATGATCTTGGGAGAAGCTCAGTAGTTAGCTTCTTAGAGGTTGGCATCTAGGATGGATATGGATGTAATTAGACATGTGTGCCTTAGAATGTAAGCTAGCATGTTGTTGGGAAAATAAGATGTAAATTTTAATTATTTGATAATGCAAAGGTATGGATGACATGTTTTTTGTTCATTTGTTGAGTTGTTATTGTTATAGAGCTGGTTGTTTTGGTTGTGTTGACTCTAGTTGCATGGTTGGACCATCTCCATTGGGAAAAATCTCGCCATGACTGCTCCGTATGGGGTTGTATGTGGGAATCGAAACCACAACCACGTTGGTGTCAGATAATAAGAACAAGTTGGTGTCAGATAATAAGAAGAGTAACGTGTTGCTGTAGAAGACTTTTGATTAGAGGAATTCTTGTGACATAGGTAAACAAATGCGTAGAGGACAAGAGGTGGTAATAAGAGTTCTTTACTATCATTTGTTGATGTGATATAAAATCCTGAACTGGTTGGATTGATGGATTTGGCACAGGATGGAGCCGAGTTGCAGAGAAAGGGAGTTGCACATAAAGAAGATATGTGGGTTAAGAATATGCATGGGATTTATGTCCTGAATCCCGCAAGATATTTGGGTATGTGCAGGATCATGGTATGCCAAAAAGTGGCGATGTGAAAAAATAAAATTTTCACTTGTCCAAAAGCACACTAATCCATTTGTTGATTTTTTAGTAGGCCTGGGTGTTAGTACTATACACACTAAAATGGTGCACTTCTATGAACCATTACATGCAAGGTTGCTCAAGAATGAGGCCTCACAAAGTGGCTCATAGCTCTTTATGCATGGAGTTGCAAGGGACTATGATGTGTTTTGCTCTCAGCTAGAGCTACAAGCTTGTGACCTTGCTAGTCAACCACACAATGAGAGATTCAAGTGAAGACAAGGGAAACAATGCCAATACCTCCAAGAATCACTATGAAATGCAATGCAATGCAATGCAACTAAAATGAAGATGCAAGTGTGCAAGATATGTTATAAAATGGAAGTACAAACTAAGCTATGAAAGGAAAGTACAATGCAACTAATCTATGAAAGGAAATAGCAATGGATTACAATGCCTCCTATTTAGACTATGTGAGCTTATTCTATTGCATAAAAGGAAATCTATACTAAGAGTGCCATTATCATGCAACTAAGAAAGCAAATATGAACTATAATGAAATGCAACAAGTCTTCAATGTCTTCAAACTCCAAATGCACCTAAAACCTGCAGCATAACAATAGCATAAAACAAGTGGATATAAATGAAGGAGAGAGCTCTCCTTTTATAAGAAATGAGGTGAAATGGACCATTGAGATTAAGAGGCAAAAAGTATTAATCAGCGGTGGAGCTTGAAAGAGGAGCAATCCATGTGCACAAGTATCCTCCAATAGGAAAATAAGAGTTGACTTTATGTCCATATGAGACAAAAAGTGTTTTTCCCTTTTTTTATAAAATATGAATAATGCTTTATTTGTGCAACTTAGGATAAGAGGAAAGTGGGGGCTTTTTATTTATTAAAAGGGGAGGAAATATTCTTTTTAATCAAATAAAGACTTAGGATAAATGATTAGCCCATAGGATAAAAATCCAATATATGATTGAAATTAGTATTTGATCAAGAGATTGATAATGTTGAAAATATTGATTATTGATAAAATTGATTCAGGGTTTATAAATTGAATAAATGGGGCCCAAAGTCTAGGCGACCATTTTAGGGTGCATACATTTGCCCCTCTTTGACTAATGTGTGATCGATTTGGGAACACATGTAGTCAAAGAATGAAGTTGAAATGTGAGATCGATCTGGGATCACAAAACAACTCAAATATGAGGTCGATTCGGGATCATATCCGGACAAACATAGACAAAGGCCTTTGAACATGAGGTCGATTCAGGATCACATTCAAAGTAAGAGATAAGAATCTCAAATTTGAGCAAAAGCTCACAAAAGATGTCTGAATCAAGAGAATCAAGGAATCGGCGATGAGAATCCCATAAATACTACCCCCTCGGAATCAAAATCGAAATCAAGTAGAGGAGAGACAGTAAATCGATAAAGATTTGATCAAATCAGAATAAAATCACAATCGAAGGTAAAGGTCAAATAGGTTAACCATTAGGCAATGAAACATGCCCCAGTGATGAAGTAGAAGAATAGAAATAGAAGACTAGAAATAGAGCGAATGAAAGACTAGAAAATTGAGAGACATGGAAAGGAAGAAATTCCACCAAAAATCAAATTATGCCTCAAAAAGTCAGTCAACTGCCCAGAAGAAAGGGAAAATTTGGAAACGCGACTCAGATTTCGATTTCGAGTTCGAAAATGGATAGAACATGATGTGATATGAAAGACCAAAAATGAAAGATGTGATCAAGAAGAATCAGAAAATGAGCACAGTTGACCAACTAGTCCGTAGATGATAAAAAGGAAAGCTTTCTCCATATGCAAAGTGCAAAACTAATCTAATATGACCCTAAAAATGCAAGCTACTATGAAAGTGGTTGACTTGCAAGGTCACAACGCTTATAGACATCTAATTATCATCATCGAGCGTTATTGGTAGCGTCGTAAGATCATACAATGCACACTAGCATAACTACGTGGATATGAATATGATCTTTATCAGATAGAAATGTGGAAATCTCACCTAGGCATCAAAGACATATAGGTCAAGATGACTAATGCAGTGAGATCACCTAAATTTGATATAGCGAGATTATGCTTGTATCAAGACACGTGAAAGTCAGGATAACTAGAAGCATGCACTCGCAAAACAGTCAAGGATAATACCTTGTCAATCCATAGTGTCAAGTAAGACCAGCATAAATGCTCATGACAATTAGGACCAACAAAATATACCCACAAGCAGATAAAGAAATAAAACATGTTCTCATACCCTCAGTCTTCTAGCTATGCATCATCGAAAACTTCTCAAGGAGAGACCACTCATCAAAGAAATCCTCATAGACAGCACACAAAGAAAAAGAAAGTCATCATATCGTCAGCGAGTTGATTGTTTAAGTGTGTGTGTGTTGGTCATAGAGTCAGACTCTGAGTATCGCATCTGCACATGAGCATTATCGCATTATACTTAGACTATAGGCAAGACATCTGATAAGTGTTAAGAAACACTCGACGCAAGGGTAGTGTTGAAAAACACTGTTTGGGGTGGTGTTTGAAAAACACCTGTTGTGAAATGCCCCAAGAGACAAACGCACCTAAAGGACCAATGCTAACAGGTATGCCCCCTAGACAAAGACAAAGACCAATTCCAGACTAAGCCAAATAAGGTCAAGGCATGATGGGAAGTGGCTAAGTGTCAAGGATGCATGCTAACAAATAGGGGTGCAAAGGCCTCAAGTAGTGCCTGTGTCCAGGTTTTCACCACTTGGGATCTTTTTTCAATTTTTCCTTTTTTTGGATTTTTGAATTTTTGATTTTTTTGTATTTTTTTCAGGACTTTTTATGCTTTTTAGGATTTTTTCAGCATCATATATCAATTTTTTTTGGTATTTTTTCAGGATCATAAGATATGTACAAAGGATGCCCCCAGATAGAACGGGCATCAAACTCATGAGCAAGATCACATTGTGTAGTCCCAATGTCTAGTAAGGTGGGGAACAAGAGAGATAAGCAAGCTGGTGAAGGAAAGGAGAATGAAAGCGAACGGAGGGAAGAATTCTTCAAGGTCAAACTCCTCAAGAATACCCAAGCTAGTGAAAAAAATTGTCATGTAAAGCGCATTTGGATAAGCAATGAAAGGATAGCATAGGATAAGTCACAAAAGCACACTGCAAAAGAAGGAAGGGATGCAGTCCAAAAGAGTAGACATGTCAAGAGACTTCATAGCATCGTGTTTTACTCTTTTTTATTAGATCAAGACCAAAGAGGAAAAGGATAGCGAAAGGTTAGAATGAATGAAGGAAAATGAAGATAAAGGCTAAACATGAAAGGAATGAAAGCAAGATCATCATAAGATAGCTCACAAAATAGCTAAATAGTCGCGTATCGGTCAACATTGCCAAGATCAAAAAGAGAAAATGGAATGGATGAAACATGTAGAAGAACTACGCATGATGCCTGATTGCCAGGTTTTCATCATGGTACTTATCCAAGGCGCCACAAGGGAGTGATTTTCACCATAGGATGAATTTATTTCTCTTTACTTTTGCTACCAAGGTGCCTGTTTCCAGGTTTTCACCATGGCACATTTTCAAATTTTTTTCATTTTTTCATTTTTTTTTTATAATTTTTTAATTTTTCTATTTTTTTGAATTTTCTATTTTTTGGAAGAAGGCAAGCTTTTTAGATAATACTCTTTGAAAGGATAAATCATTGATATACCAAGGATCAAAATGATATACTCAAAGATGCTGATAAGAAAAGGAAGATGGAAGAGAAAAATGGAGGATAAGGTTTTATGTAAAGCGAGTGAGGTTGGAAGATATGAGGAATAGGCAAATGAGGAAAAATGATAGAAGATAGAAGGATAATGAATGGAAAGAATTGTGAAAGGGTAGATGAAAAGGAAGGCAAGATCAACATCAACACACACCTTGAAGGGTGGCGAGAAGGTGGAGGAAACTTGAATGAAGGAATTTGTGAAGGAATATGGCGAATATTTAGTAGAGGTTGCAGTTTAGGCGCATGAAATGGAAGAATGTTTTTGGAAGAAGATGAAGTGGAAGCCTTTGAAAGCTTGAATGTCAACTTCACTTTTTGTTCAATATTAGACTCTTTCAAGAGAGATTTTGGAATCCATATAGCTTTAGGCTTTTTATTTCCTTTTGATGATTTAGAAAGAATATCTTCAATGATGGATTTTGGAACCCATACTTGTCTTGTAGTTTTCTTCTTAGATATCTCTTTTGACTTTATGCCCCCATGTTGATTAAAGGAGACATGGTGATCTTCTTTTTTTGATGGATTCTTGTATTGCTTCTTTTTCTTATATTGAACATTCAAGTTACTTCCAAAAGACTTGGGACTTGTGGAAGAAGAAGGAAAATACGACTGGTTTAGATGGGTGGGTGGATGAAAAGGATTCAAGGGTATGCATCTATGTTGATCTTGAGGAAAGATAGGAGATGGAGGGACGTAAGGACCTAAAATAGATGATGAATTAGGAGAATTAGGAGGGGAAAGTGAAGGGACATAAGGACCCAAGATAGAAGGAAGACATGAAGCCCTTAGTATTGGTGGAGGAGGTCCAAGGATGGACATGGAAGATGCAAAAGGATAATCATTAAGTTCATTAGCATCTATATGACAACCAAGGACATCAGCATCTTTAGAGTGAGCATTAGGATTTTCAATAGTATCATGAACATCTTGAATAGGAGCACCTTCATTGATAGGATCATTCAAAGCTTGCGAAGATTTAGGAAGAGCAGAAAGCGGAAGTGAACATGGAGTGGTAGAACAAGAAGATGGAAGACTTTGATCTTGACAAGTTGCTTTGGATAGCATAAGTGCATCATTTTTTTCTTGATTTTCAATAGGCTTAACATCAAAAGTAACAACACCATTTTTAATAACCTTAATGGAAACATCATCTTTGGAAAGCGCAAGTGTGGTAAGGTTATTTTGATTATCAATAAGCTCAATAGTGTAAGTAGTAGCTTGATCTTGCTTAGGATATGGTGGAATGAATGCGGAAGAGCATAGAGGATCAAAAGAACCATGCAATGGAGAAGATACATCATAAAGAGAATTGGATGATATGGAGGGTTTCTGATCTTGATCTTTCTGTATGTTCTTTTCTTTATCATTTTTAGAGTCCTCTTGACATGGAGCCACTTCTAAGGACAAGGAAGCATGTTGGAATTGTATGGAAGACTTTGGAGGAGATGCTGAAAGACTAGCTGAAATAGGCATTATAGCATTTAAAGGCTTAGGCTCCTTAGGTTTAGCATGATTGAAAGTATTTGTAGTCAAGTGAAGGTTAGCTTGAGTATCTTTAAGAGGTGGCCCTTGAGAATAATTATAGGGAACCGCATGGAAAGCATTAGGATCTTTCTTGGATGAAGGATTTGTGCTCTTAAGGCTCCTTGAAGGCTTTGTGAAAGATTTGGAAGACTTAGCAGCTTTAGGAGATGTGTGGATATTGGAGGAAGTAGAGGATGGAAGGGGACCATCACAAGACAAAGGTTCAGCATTAACATGATCTTGTTGGAGAGTGTAATCTTTATTTTTAGCATGAAAGTTTTTAGACAAGACATGCTCATAGTATCTTCATTTATAATCAGCACGAAAAGCTTTCTCTTCCTCAATAGAAGTAGATGTATCATATTGTTCACAACAAATATCATAATTTCTCTCAAAATCAGAATCATATGGATCACCATCACAATCTATCCAATAGGATGACCCTTTAGTAAGCCTAAGCACACGACGAGGAGGACTCTTAGGAATAGAGGTGCCATAAGTATTACTACATTGTCTATCATCATAGTCATTATAGTCATCATAGTCATCAAAGGTAGGTGTGTCACTCTTTGTGGAAGAGACATAACAAGGACTATCATGTTGCTCTTTATGGTATGTCTTCTGAAGAGAAGTAAGACTCTTAGGAGAAGTAGAAGAAGAATGAGATCGTGAAGGAGAGGAAATTGAAGACTTAGTGGAAGAAGAAGACTTGGATAATGAGGAATTCGAATAATGTTTAGAAGAGTCATGATAAGATTTGGAAGATGAAGAATGTGAATAGTGTTTAGAAGAATCATGATAAGATTTAGAAGATGAAGAATGAGAATGATGTCTGGAAGAGTCATGATAAGACTTGGAAGGTGAAGAAGAATGAGAAGATTTAGATGATGAAGAATGTTTGGAAGAAGAAGATCATGATATGATCATCTTTATGATTCTAGCAAAGGCATCTGATTTAATCATCTTTTCTTTTATTTTTGCTATAAATTCATCACTCATGAGAATTTTGGAGGAACAACACTTTTCAAATATGTCAATGAGCTCAAGATCATCTATTCTTAATAAAGGTTCCAAAGCTAGATAGTTAAGATTCATGGTTCCAAAAGAGGAGAAATCAAGCATAGGAATGATAGAAAAATAGAGGAATGCAAACTAGATAGTAGAAGAAAAAGAATCAAGAAGAAGAAGAAGAATTTCCCAAGGGAATAGAAGACTGTAGAAGAACATGGGAAATGGAGAATAAAGAAGAAGACTAAGAGCCATCTTGTGCAATTGATACCATAACGTTCATTGAGATGTTGAGCAACATGACAACACCTAGGATCTAAGATCTGGACTGACCAAGGAAGACTGAAAATAGAAGACCCTTGGTAATAGGATGACCTCACAAAATGTCAACACCAAACTAGGATAATCAAAGTTCTCTATTGTCCAAAGAGAAATGAAAAGATAGAAGAAGGGGCTTTACCAACACTGTCAAAGAGGTGCTTCAAATCAAAGGGTGACTACCCTTGCACTTTTGAACCAGGAGGTTGGGCTAGGCCAAAATATAATTGAAATTGAGATTAAATGAAAATTATTTGGACAATAAGAGTACAAGAATTTCCCAAGAATGTAGCTCACAATTCTAGAGATAAACTTTCTCACCAAGAACAACCTTCTAATGCGATATTTCTCTTTGGCTAATGTGATACTGATGTTGATCTTGACCAATTTGTGCAAAATTTTGAGTTTTAAGGTCTGATTTTGGATTTTCTGAATGTGAGGGTGAAAATGTCTGATGTCAATCACAAATTTAACAGCATTTGAACAAGTTTGCAAATAGTAGAGGATCAAACATATCTTCAAACACTTGAAACAAGGGCAAAAGCAACCTTGCCAAGACAAACACTTATGATATCAAAATTGAAAAAGAACCCTATGAATGCTACCGATTGTTTGTATGTTGAGAACGTTTACACTAGCATCGCACAATTGAAGACAATTCAAGCAAATCTATCTTAAAAAGGTCAAGGCTCAATACTTACCAACTTAGCCCACAACTTGATGCCCCCTTGCCTCACACCAAGTGGTTACCTGCAAGAGATATTGGCTTTGTCGTGGAAGTGTCAAATGACACAACCAAAGGGACACATATGGTGAGTATCTTAAGGTGATCCGGGTAAACCACTTGGATCAATCCTTGCACTAAGAAGATAAGTGACTAAATAAGGTGGCTTCTATCTAATGGTTCTTAATAAAGATTTCCGTTCACAACACCCCTCTTGCTCCTCATAAAGGACTAGGACCTCACGGCCTCAAGAGTACCTTAAGCATTCTTGTTCAATGTTTTCCCCATGGTCGCAATCCCATGAGCAACTCAAATCAAACAAAGATAAGTGTTATGTCTACCAAGGTTTTTGGTGTCCTTGATAGCCTTGAGATTATAGTGAGTTGGAATCACTTGCCACCAAGGAAAATGATGACAAGGTTGTTCCCACTTGAGTCGTTCCTCTTGATTGCTCAAGAGCAAGCCCGCTAAAGGATTCTAAACTAAACAAAGAATGGATGATTTTTGAGGTTCAAGGTTTTTGGTTCACCACGAGGGTGAAGAGCATACTCCCCTATCTCAAAAACTTCTCCCAAACACCCCAAGCAAAAAGAGATTCAATTACTCCCTTGCTTCCAAAACCTTAAGATGGGTCAAAATTTTCTGATTCACCTAAAGGTGAAGAGCATACTTCTCCTACCACCTCAAAATCTCTTTCACAAGGTATTAAAGTTCCTAATAAATGAAACAACTAGTTTTTGCCACACTTAAAAGGAAAGAAAATAAACAAGCAAGATTTTTATTTTATTTTTATGCATGGGTAGCCCTACAAAAACCATTAGTAGCCCTCTTTGACATGTGATTTTGACAAAATATTCAAGCAAGAGGCACCTACAACCACAACTTGTTAGCTCCACAATGGTTAGCAAAATCCAAAATCTAACAATGGTTAGCACATGAAAAATCAGATAATCTACAAAAATAACTAATCAAATGACAAAATCTGAAAATGTAGACGCGTGAACAGAATGCTCACAAGCGTGAACAAAATGCTCACAGGCGTGAACAGAATACTTGCCTGCGTGAACAGAATACTCACAGGCGTGAACAGAATGCCCGCAAGCGGTGTTTCACCTGTTTGTGCAAAATTAACGAAAATAAATGACGAAAAATGCAGAAAATGAAGGACAAAATAAAACTATTCTGCCCCACGGTGGGCGCCAGAAATGTACACACTAAAATGGTGCACTTCTATGAACCATTACATGCAAGGTTGCTCAAGAATAAGGCCTCACAAAGAGGCTCATAGCTCTCTATGCATGGAGTTGCAAGGGACTATGATGTGTTTTGCTCTCAGCTAGAGCTACAAGCTTGTGACCTTGCTAGTCAACCACATAATGAGAGATTCAAGTGAAGACAAGGGCAACAATGCCAATACCTCCAAGAATCACTATGAAATGCAATGCAATGCAACTAAAATGAAGATGCAAGTGTGCAAGATATGTTATAAAATGGAAGTACAAACTAAGCTATGAAAGGAAAGTACAATGCAACTAATCTATGAAAGGAAATAGCAATGGATTACAATGCCTCCTATTTAGACTATGTGAGCTTATTCTATTGCATAAAAGGAAATCTATACTAAGAGTGCCATTATCATGCAACTAAGAAAGCAAATATGAACTATAATGAAATGCAACAAGTCTTCAATGTCTTCAAACTCCAAATGCACCTAAAACTTGCAGCATAACAATAGCATAAAACAAGTGGATATAAATGAAGGAGAGAGCTCTCCTTTTATAAGAAATGAGGTGAAATGGACCATTGAGATTAAGAGGCAAAAAGTATTAATCAGTGGTGGAGCTTGGAAGAGGAGCAATCCATGTGCACAAGTATCCTCCAATAGGAAAATAAGAGTTGACTTTATGTCCATATGAGACAAAAAGTGTTTTTCCCTTTTTTTATAAAATATGAATAATGCTTTATTTGTGCAACTTAGGATAAGAGGAAAGTGGGGGCTTTTTATTTATTAAAAGGGGAGGAAATATTCCTTTTAATCAAATAAAGACTTAGGATAAATGATTAGCCCATAGGATAAAAATCCAATATATGATCGAAATTAGGATTTGATCAAGAGATTGATAATGTTGAAAATATTGATTATTGATAAAATTGATTCAGGGTTTATAAATTGAATAAATGGGGCCCAAAGTCTAGGCGACCATTTTAGGGTGCATACAAGTACACCTAGCCAAGCCAAAAGCCAAAGCATAGGCCTAATCAAATATCCAATATTATCAGATATTCGATATTATTGGATATCTGATTTTTGCCAGTAATTTATATTTACATAGCCCGACCGTGTTCAACATTTTCATTGTAAAAATGTTAAGCACGGCTTAGGGCTTTCAGATATCCAATCGAATCCCATATTTGATTTTGTTAAGATCACCAGGTAAGTTTAATTTTTAAGTTTTTATTATTTTTAATAGAAATGTGTAGTTTTTCATATAAAAATTAGGGTTTAAATGAGTTCTTTTATTATTTTTTAAATTGATTGTAATTATCTATTTGTGTTCTAATTGTAATCAGACATGGACTCAAATCAATCAAAAAAACCTCCCAATGATTCCACAAATAATCTAGAACCACCTCCCAGCAATCCCCCACTTTCAGCAGATGAACCAGTCTCAAACCCTCATCGTTTAGAGGATCTCATAGGAGACAATCTAAATCAGCTTAGAGGATTTCAAACCACACATGCCAATATCCCCACATTATGCCCCATGTTTACCATATTGAACTCCATTATTGAAAACATGGAGAAACTTACAGAGCAACATAATGTTGCACTTCTTTGGCGTGATTCCATGCACGCCCAGTTTGACGATGGGCTTGACTATGATTAGGTTATGAACCTAAACATAACAAAATATGACATATGTTATCTTTTTGTGGATCCCAAAACTTGTCTAAAAGTGGACCCTAAAAAACCCAAGTTGTCAATTAAATGGTGGACAAATAATGCAATACGTGACAACTTTTGGGACCGCTGGTGGATGGTTTTTGATAGACCACCTCATAGCAATTTGGATGTCCCATTTTATTTCATTAAAAAATTGTATGCTAAATTTGTGCTTGGTCACAAGGTCAATTTTCAGAGTATGAGACCGAACCAGGGTGTAGGCTTAGGCTCTCCTCAGGATAGGCCATGGACACACCAGGTGAAATCCCGCACATATGTCCCCCCTCTCGAGATTTCACCACCTCCTACAGTGTGGAATCCTGATATTATTATTGAGGTCAGCTCATGGACTATTCGAGCCATTCACATCTTGAGTGATATGCTAGTTATGTAGAGCACGACATTGTTGCATCCTCATCCTGATGCTTCTAGCCCTTCCACATCCTCCACGAGCTCACATGTTTGTGTGCCCCACACTTGCATTATGTGTAAGAATCTGTGCTTAGGTCCCCTGAATGATAGTGATGCATATAAATACATCTTCGAGGTGGACGATACTACACAACACACTACAGGCTCTGAAACACCTCATGAAGATGTGAATCAGGGGCATATAGAGCCATGGACTCCTACTGTTACAGTAAGGGTAAACAATTCACTTTTTACATTGTATTTAATTTTAAACATTTGCATTTTTAGTAGAATTTTCTTATAATAATTCCCCACTTATGTTTTTTAATGTGTTACATTTATGTTCAATTGATGACAGAGGAGGATATGGCACAAGTGGAGGGGTCCACGCTTTCGGCCATATTATTTGGCCTTGACACATCCACGATACATATGTTTTAATGTACTCATTGGTTTCCTTAAATTATTATAATAGTATATGTAATGTGTTTTCTAATTTTTACAATCATCTTATTACATACTGATGCAAGTGTCACCAGTTGCCATTGGGGTGCAATGTGAGGGGGTGCAAGCATTAGGCATTGACAAGGGGAAGGTAATTAAGTAATTTAGTTTGTTTATGCATACATGTATACTTGTCAATTGTGCGTACTCATTTTTAATTTACATGGTTTATTTGACAAAGAATGGTGTCTGATGATGTCGTGAGACCCTTTCGCCATGATAGAGTCACGGGTATCTCAATTCGCAGTGATAGACCCACGGTACATATATTTTTGAAGTTATTTGTGTGTATTTTACTATCAAGTATATATAATATGATAAAGTTATGATAGTATGAAGTGTCTATTTAACTTTTCTGGGTCACCCCTAGTTTGAGGGAGGTAGAATTCCAAGGGTTTGTATCGCTGATGACAACTGACATTTCCTGAAGAAAGTTCAACACAGGTAAGTTTTAATGTTAATTCAGTTATTTTGTAAACATATAATTGCTACCAAGGATTTAACAAATTATTTTTTAATATTAATATTAAATGATAATAGCATAGCATTAGTATTATAATATAAATTTTTATATTAGTATAATATTAACTTATTAAATATTTATATTATATATTCAATATTATACCTAAGGGAGAGAGAGAGACAGTCTCTCTCTCTCTCTCATATCTTTATCACCTCTCTCCCTCCCTCCCTCCTTGTCTCCCTCCCTCTCCCCTTGTCACCCCCTCTCTCCCTTTACCACTTTTATAGGGTTTACATAGTGTGTTCATTCTATAGTGCGCATGCATTATGTTTTAAATTCAAACCATAGCGCCAGCACACTATGGTTTGAATTGCCCAAGCCATAGCATGTGTGTGCTATAGTGCGTATGCACTATGGTCATTGGGGGGCCAAAAAGGAAAGTGGCATCTTTTGTGGTGCCCCATCTTTGTGCATATACCCATTTCTTAAGTTTGGTTTAGACCTATATTTATTTTTCACAGTTTACGGCTTAATCCAAGTCTTTAGATCTTTCAAAGATTTCTCATGGCTTGCGGATCTAATTGGTGTATTGTTTAATGATATTATGTTCATGGACAACCTCCTTGTGTGATCACACTACATTTCATATCTATCTAGAGGTGCTCCTCATTATTTGGGTCCAGATCTATTTGTTTTAAAATATTTCTCTTCATACTTGGAGAACGTGATCTTCTGGACCAACTTGTGGCTTGAGATCTTGTATATATTTTAGTCTTGGTTCCTTGGTTTAGGAGCTTATCTTGGTAGCAGCTCAATATTTAGCTTCTTAGAGGTTAGCATCTAGGATGGTTCTAAATTTCTGTATGTAATCATGCATGTGTGCCTTAGAATGTAATCCAACATGTTGTTGGGAAAATAAGATGTAAATTCTGATTATCTGATAATGCGAAGGCCTGGATGACATGTTTGTTGTACATTTGTTGAGTTGTTGTTGTGGAGTTGGTTGTTTTTGTTGTCTTGACTATAGCTGCATGGTTCAACCTTCTCCATTGGGGAAACTCTGGCCATGACTACATCAATAACTAAACTTTACATCTATTAGTAATATTAACAATGAGAGAAAAAATATTTAATAAGATTAATGAATAATTAGATATTTTTAATCTATTATATATATATAGTTTTAATCCCTCTTAGGAGGAATACTAATGCTATATTTTCATTTAACCTTTTTTATTTTGATTGTAAAATAGTTAATAGTACAAACTTATTTCATATCTCTTTTTTTACTATTTTTATATCATCCTAGATTTTGAATAAGATAATTAATCCTAAAAATATCATTGTGGTTTTTTTCCATCTTGGGTTTTCTAAGTAAAAATATAATGTTTATATGTATGTTATTCATTGTTGAATATATATTTCTTTGTTGTTAAGATAGGTTGATGTTATTTGATGTGGATTAAAGTTTGAAAGAGTAAGCTCATATTTTCAAGACTAATTCCCACCCCTCCAACCCCATCAAATAATGTGGTGTGCTCAATAGTTGAAGGTTTTCATGTGTTTAGATTTGTGACCCTATTGTCAAGTATGTTTTATTCTTGCTAAATAATTTCAGTTTTTCATTGAAGAACTCGAACTTTTCATTTTGACTTAAATGGATATTGGAATAAATTTTAATTTAACCTTTTAGTAATAAGGAATATTCAATGTGAACACCCTTTCAATTATTTCATCCAAAGTGCTGACATAATGTAGTTATGGATAAAATGCTAATTTTAAATTAAGGTTGGTGGAAAAATTGTGTGCTAGTTTTACTAAAATCAGTCAAGGGGAAAGATGGGCTAAATTTCTCCACCATTTCAACAAGAAGGAATATTGAGAAGTTCTTCCCTACATTTTGTTTAGCATTAAAATGTTTATTATTGTCAATACATGTTTAATATTATAGAAAAAGGTTTTAAAAAAATATCTTCAAGGTTGGAAAAGGTAGAAATGAACCCTTTGGGTTGATCTAACAACCACTTTAATGCATGTCCTTCTAAGTTGTGAGGGAAATGTTGGAGAAAGTACATGTCTTTATGAGCCACTTCTTGTCTATCCATGAAAAATCCCTTAATGTGTTATCTAGGGTAATCCTTTCCTTCATATTTATCATAATTTAGGATTTTAAAAAAGAGGGAGGTTAAAATTTATGATCTTCTCAACAAAATGATATATATGACATGAACATAGCTCCTAAGAGGTGTAGGATTTGTGGTGTCTCTAGTCTTGCAATCTATTTATAGTTTATTTCATGGATTATCATTCAAGTTCAAATGGCATGCTAGGAGATGGTCGAAGAGGATGGTAATTGTTTTGGTGGGTTTTTATATTGTCTATAGTGGTTTTGCGCAAGGAAGAAACTTTTCTTCCTTCTCTTGGATTTGATGAATCTAGAGATTAAGTATAGCAAAAAATCTATGAAACTTTCATCACCCTTTAAGGAATGATCTAAATTTTGATTGAGATTTTATTTCTTGGAATTATTTTAGTGAGATCTTGATGGCTTGTATGGAACATGCAAATTTTTGTGGTATATGATTCCCATGGAATTAAGCCCTATACTCTTGGTTTAAATTTAGTGTAGGTGCATTAATTATTTTGATTATGCTTTGTAATTTTGTGTTTCATTCTAATCTATCTCTCTCAATTTAGATTTGTCTAGAAAAACTACTCCAAAATAACCCATATATGTAAGAAATCTATTGCTATATATTTATTCAAAGTTTTAGATCATTACCTACCTAACAACATTCCATATATACTTCAACCCTTACATACAATGAATTTTAGGAGAGTTTAAAATGAGAGGTGAGAGTGGGAGTAGGGTTTTTGGGTGCAGGAGTTCTCTGGAAGATGGTTTTGATGGTGAGGTGTCAGAAGAGGATGATGATGGGATGGCCTTCCTCCTTTTTTTCCTTGTGTTTCTTGGCTGTCTTTGTGAGTGGGAAGGGGTGTTTTTGGTTTGACTTGCATCTCTGCCCTCATTGTTGGCTTTTTCTCCTGTTGATGGCGTGGGTTTCTTTTGGTCTTTGGGGTTTCTCTTCGATCTTCTTGCTTCTGGGTTGTGCATGGGGGTCCTCTCTTGTTGGTAGCATTGGTGGATCCTCTGGCCTCTTGGTCTTTGGTCTTCCCATTTGGTCCTTCCTTTAGTTGTTTGGGCATGATCCCTTGCCTTGTGGTCGTTTGTTCTAGGTATGTTGGTTTTGTTGGGAGGCTAGGGTTTGTGCAGTCTGAGGTGTGGGGTTTGATACCCATTGGTTTTTGTAGTTAGTATGGTGCCTTAGTTGTGTTGGGTTGTTTGTCGGCTTTTCCCCATGTTTCTTTGGGATCTCTCTTCTTGCTCTATTATGCCCTTATTTTTGGCGGTGTTGGTAATCCTTTGGCTTTTGAGGATTCTTTACTTGAAGGGGTTTCTTCTCATGTGCCTGAGGGTGTGTATTTTCTAGCTTTAGGTCTTTTTAGGGCTTTTTCTTGCTCTCTCATTTCTAGTGGGTTTTCCTCTTTCATTTTTGATGGGTTTTCTTTTTGTGGTAGCTCGTGGATTTTCTTTGATAGTTTTATTGGTTGGTTGGTTATATCTTTGTTGTTATTTCTTGTTGGTGTTGGGGCCTTTGGTGGTCTTATTGTGTATTGTGCTTAGGAGGTGTTGGTAGTTTTCAAGGACCCTCCTTGTCCTAGGTGTATTTTTGGTTAAAGGTGTCTATCCTTATCAGTGTTGTTTATTTTTTGTATCATTTTCTCTAGAGGGTTTCCCTTGTCTCTTGATTGGTTCCTCCCTATATGATTCCTTTATAGGTGGTTTCCTTGTGTGGCTTCCTTATGGATTTAGCTCATTTTATGCCCTTTTTCCTCACTCCATTGGTCTATTGATGGGATGAATTTTCCTATAGAGGTGGAGAATTGTGATGGGTTGGAGGAGAATAGTTGTTCCTTGTGGTCACATCTATTTCGAAGTTTCTCGATTGTAGGGTGGAATTTGGTTTTGGTGCTTCTTCTAGTCTTCTCTTCCTCTGTTGTCCTTGTTGAGGTGGGAATAAGTTTCTTTGCAGAAGCTTGGATTGGTTGATGGTGTGCCATAACTGAAAACTACTATATGGTTGTGGGTTCTATTTCAAAACCCTTTTTGTTGTTCCAGGTTGAGGGAGCCTTTCAAAACCCTCCTAAGGTTATGGATTCCTCGAATAGGTGGTTATTGTTTTGTTTTGTTTCTAGGTTAAGAAAAGGTTATGGGAGTCTTATTAAAACCCATGGTTTCTTAGTTTATGGATTCATGGTTAAACACATGGCTGGACAAGATCTTCAAAGGTTATTTGAATGTCCAACTTGTATGGTTTTGGGAGCCTTTTCAAATCCCAATGATGTAGTTATGGGTGCCAAAAAAACCCATGGTTTCTTTTCAGTTGTGAGAGTCAAGTCTAAACTCATGGAGGTTTGGGGAGCCTTCCAAAACCCCATGTTCTCAGCTATTTTTTTCAATGGTCAATCTTGTGAGGATGTTTTCCATGATGGTTTTGGGAGCTATGTTAAAATCCAATGTAAATTGTGGTCCGATTTTATGGTTAAGGGGGCCTTCAAAACCCCGTGTTGTGAGGCTTAAGCCTATTGTGTTGTGTTCTTTTGGGCAACTTGTCCTTTATTTAATCTTTGCTTGTAGGTTTTGGTTGTTTTTTGTTTAGTAATGATTAATCTCTTGTAGTGGTTTGTTTATGTGGGGTTCTAGATCCCCCTCAAAATCTGTTTGTAAAGGTTTTTGGGTCCCTTCAAAACCTATTTTACCCCTAATAAAAAACATTCCATATACTTTAGGGATATCTTTCACTTGAATATTCATAGTGTTGTACCCTTGGATCCAAAGATACATGAATATGAATCAATTCCCTTGTGAAATTAACTTTAGTTTAAATGTTGGGTCACTTTCTTTGATAATTTGATAAGGGTTAACCCTAAAGTTAAATTAACTTAGAAATGCATGACGCTAGTTCAATTATAGGGATTCACACTAGACAAAAATATCCCTAGATTATTATATTTATGTTTGATTAGAAGTCAAATTGCCATAAGAATTGCAAGAAATCCAATTTCAAGTTAAGGTTCACGCACACTACAAAAGCTTAGTTTTAATGCTTAATTTAACATTTTCTCTCTACAAATTCTCATTCATCAAGTTGTTTATTCTTAGTGTTTTTTGTAGTATTTTGAATTGGAAGTGAAGTGGAATACTTCTCGAAATGATTGCTAAAATATGAAATTTCACTAAGCCACCTTAATATATTTGTGGGAACTTGACCCTAAAATGCCTTATTTTGTTTCAAATCTTCATTGCTTTCCAAAATATCATTCAAGACTTATTATTTAATAAAAAGATATATATTTTCAATACAAATAATTTGATTTTAAGTTTCAGTAGCTTGAATTTCACTTCATCCTAACCCAATAAAATAACAAGAATCTATAACTTCATACACATTTTAGACTAGACTAGCCTAAAGCTAAAAATGCCTCCTTACTTCATGAAGAGCCAAATGGGGCATGTTGTAAGAAGGCACAACAACTTCTATTAGCGTCTTACCTTTTTCTATTTAGCAACTTTATTTTTGTCTTTGGTTTGATGTTTAGAGTTCTATCTCACTTAGACATTAGAGTGTTTTCTCTACCCATGTTTTTCGGTAATATGGATTATTTGAATTTTTTTAATAGATAATATGATATTTATTCGTAAATAAAATCTCAATTCTTTTAAATAAATATATTTGAGACATCTATATGAATCTTAATACATTAGGACATTTTTATCTATTCGCCTACTACCATAATTTTTAATAGATTAACATATAATTTATTTAAAATAATATAAAAATAAGTAGAGATTCTATATGATTCATCTAAAATTCTGTGGATTTTGATGTAAATTTTAGTGACTAAATATTTGACAAACAAAACTATGTGATCCCAAATATTTTCCTCTTCCAAGTATGATCCAAAATGTAAACTATGTGGTTTAATAATAAGGACTATATTATTATGTGTTTAAGTGTCACTTTAAAAGAAAATAAGATATTATTGTCCTCTTATTTTTTATTTATTAAGAAATTCAACAAGCTTACAAATAAATTTGATTCGATAGTTGAGCACCCTAACTTTATGCATCAAAATCTTCTATATCAATTTCAAATCTCCCACTTTTTTATAACAACTTACTTGACAAGTCCATTGCCACATCAATATATACGATTTGTTGGGTGGCCAAAAAGGCCCTAAAAATTATTCTAACCCCATGTCCCCATGCAGCTCCTTAAAGGTAAAATGTACTTAATTCTAAGTAGTGGGAGTGTTCTCATGCAAATATTTAATTAGTGGGAAATGATGAGTTGGAATCTTTTCCTATTTTAATGGAGCAACCGTTGCTTAAAAATGAAAATAAGCTTGAAAAAAAAATACTTAATTTTAAGTAGTGGGAGTGTTCTCATGCAAATATTTAATTAGCGGGAAATGATGAGTTGGAATCTTTTCCTATTTTAATGGAACAACCCTCGCTTAAAAATGAAAAATAAGCTTGGAAAAAAACAAGTAGCTAAAATTATCGAGACAAATTAGCAACAAAATTTATGATGAGTTGGAATCTTTTCCTATTTTAATGGAGCACTTAAAAATGAAAAATAAGCTTGAAAAAAAACAAGGGGCTGAAATTATTGAGACAAATTAGCAAAAAAATACACACGACTCCACATATTGATTTCCCTCTTTTTTATTTGCTTCCTATTTTCTCTCTAAATATTATCTACAAAATTTATTATTAATAATTTTATTTAAACATACTATTTGTGATGGCTACTAAAAAATAATTTACAAAACTTCATAATCATGGGCCATCCAGCTCCACAAATTGCTACAAATTTTTTTGAGCAATAGCTGCTAGCAAAAATCTGCCCTAAGTCACGTTATACTGATATGTTGATGTAGTATCACATGATTTAATGTTTTTTAAAATTTAAGAGATCATTAATGCCATAAGATTTCCACAATCCATAAAGTTTACTTGCTTGTGTTTCAGGATTTAATTGTGTAAACAAGTTTACAAAGTTTTGCATCAACATTTCTGATCACGCTCAATGATCTACCATCAAAATTAAAGAAAACACAAAGAACAAGAAAAATAATTAAGAAGTCATTTTATTCAATTATACATACTCTAATGAATAATACTAAAACATTATAGCTAAGTATTAACTTAAAATATTAGATATTAATACTATTGCAACTACTAAAGGCTACCCTCATCAAGACAGCATCTTACTATCGCCGTCAAATTTAAAACCTGATATCACTAAACCATATCATTAACATGTAATAAGACTTTTAAAATTAACGGCACCAGTAAAGTTCACACGACACCTGGGAATCATCCACAGTGTACTAACAGAATCTTTGCTCTGTTTCAAACCTTTCCAATCTTTAGGCAGACGGGAAACTTTACAGCCCTGGTCACATGGAGCGGACCTCCCCACGCCGCCTCAAATTCCGGTATTAACTCCTCCAAGATTTCTTGTCTTCCCACCACAGCAGACCCCGTTCTGAAAAGTCCAACGTACTCTTCAATCGTCCTCTGCTCTTCAATCTCCACTTTTATTCCCTCCACTTCTGTGAACGGAAACGGCAAAGTCTTATGGTACTCCTCCACCCCCAATTTCAATTTCACAGCCGGATGGGAAAATGGTAAAGCTCTCTGAAAAAGCCGCTCAAGAATGGCGTCCACTGCTGGATCGACTGTCGGCTTCCCATACCCCCACATGGCAATCACGCCGCCGGGCTTCTTCAACACGCGCTTCACCTGCGGATAAAATTCATCCAACTCAAACCAGTGGATGGCCGCAGCAACGGTCACGATGTCCACAGACGAATCAGGGCCGACAATAGACTGCAGTTGTTGATCGGTCATTGACGGCGCTGTGACGGCGTAGGTTATGTTGGGGCGCTGCTCTGCGTGTTGAATCTGCCCCTCACTCGTGTCTGTGGCCACCACTCTCGCATAGTACTTCGATATCTGCCTATCCATTAACACACACACAGGCTGTTATAAATCTAAAGAGAACACGTGTGAGAAAGATATGATTAACAGCTTAACGTACCTCAATGGCGGCTTGGCCAGTGCCAGTGCCCACATCCCAGGCGAGATCGTGGTGCGGAGTGAGGGAAGAAAGGAAGGAGAAGAGTTGAGGTGGGTAGCGGGGGCTGAACTGTGCGTAATTTTTGGCGACAGTCCCAAAGACCTGTTTTCCATTGGGGGATTTGGTGTCCTCCATGGTTTGGGCGCAGACAGAGCTTTGCCTCTTCCATGTATTTATGGAAGTGTGATAAAATTGGGAAAATAAGTCTTTAGGGGCGGCAGACTCAAATTTGAGAATGCAATCGATTGAAATTGAAGTTTGAGTATGGTGCACGACAGCTATCAGGATTTTGTTTATTTTTCTAGGGGAGAGTGACTAATAGTTGTATATTTTAATTAAGTACATGAGGTCAAACGGTGGGTTCTAAAATACTCTCTCTGCTAATGTACTAAGATGGCCCCCAATTACAAAAGAATAGTAAAATGCTCTTTGGGCCTAAAAATTTCAACACCTTGAATTTGTGGTCAAACAAATAAAAATGCAAAAACATAGATGAAAGTTGGGTTTTTTTGTATTTTCCAATTAAGCCTTTTGTTTATGTATACTCAGGGCTCTCTCTCTCTCCCTCTCCCTCTCCCTCTCTCCCCTTATGTCTCTTCTCTATATATTTATCTCTCCTCTATATCTACCTATTGCTCCCCTCTCTTTATCTATTCCCTTGATGTCAGAAATCAATGGTCCACAATTTCTGGGAGCTATGAACAACCATTGAGACTTCTGCGACCATTGATTGTTTCTCGTCCATTTTTATGCAATCTTTCATGCTCCCCAAATAAATATACAAGACTATTCAATGTCTTATTAAATTTTATTTTTCATGATCGGTTATTTTTCCCCATTCTTTTTCGTTTGTGTTTCTTCCTTTCCCCACCATTTTCACAATGATTGCATTATTTGCTTCATAGAACAACTTGCTTTTTCTCATTTTATTAGACTATATTTACTTTTACCATGCTTTTCTAAAGTATCATATCTTTCATTTATTTTTTATTGTGCTCTATTCAATGCGTTAAATGTACCCACGCTTGATAGCCCAAATTTATTAATTTTTATGTGCAAAAAAATTATGGATAGAGAGATTAAAATATTGGTAACATTTGAAGAGATTTTTTCATTTTCTTTTATGGATAGGTGGAATAGGTTATTATATGAAATTTAAAATTAGTTTAAATTATATATCCCTTTCCATCTCTAGCACTCTCTTCCTCTCTATCGCTATCTCCCTACCTCTTTCTCTATCGCGCTTTCCCCTTCTATACCTACCTTTTTCTATTACTATATCTTCCTCTAGATCTCTCCCTCTCTCCATATTTCACATATAACATGACCTTGTTGATAAATAATTTAAATAACCAGTCATAAATTTAGATCTCGTTCTAAGAAAGAGGCACCCATTTTGAACGTCACGCCACTTGTCTTAAACTGCCCCTAAAATAACCCTACTCTGAGGAGAAACTAATCCATAACTAAAAAAAAATGGCGAATGAGGAAGGATTGATCTCACAGTCATTACCAACGATGTGACAGAAATATTATTGTCCTTGCTTTCTATCTCAAGTCTTCCCAAAGCTTTTCTAATTTGCAAGCAACGATATTCCTTAATCGCAACCAGTGCTAATATAAGAGCGCTCGCACATTCCCTTCACAAATGCAAACCCTCGCTATTTATTTTAAAAAATAAATTGTAATGCACTTTTTTCCTTTTTCTGACTCATGCTCCATATCTATGCTAGTGGCTTTTTTAATTTCCCATTAGAGATTGAAGGAAATCATTCTATTCAATGAGTATTTGTGTATCTATAGGGTTTTTGTAGATCTGGCATTTTCTAGAGCACGTATGTCTCTTCTATCATATTTTGGGTACAAAGAAGAGCTGTACAAAATGGCTTTCCTTCACCAGCCCATGTGTCTTGACTACGCTTCCACATTTTTCTATAAGTGGCGAGCACACTATGCATGCAGAGATTGCCTTAGTAGTTTACCCATTGACTCTTACATTTGTCCATTTTTAACTATCCATAAATGGTTCTGGAATGTAGTTGAAATGTCCATTGCAGGGTTGATCCTAAAGTAGATTCATCTTCTCAGTTCTCACCAAGTAGAAATTTCATCCATTACAAAGATGGTGGTGAACTCATCTCTTTCATTGTATTCAACACTGTAAAATATGATGCGAGTGTGGAACAAGGAACAGAATCGGGACCACTTCTTGTGGGCACGACAAATTTGGTGTTGGTTGTACATAGAAAATCATTATTTGCTGGATAGTATAGAGAGGGGCAGCCCCTAAAATGATGATGGAAAAGAAAGAAAAAAGAGCAAGAGCATAATTGTGCTTCTTGTGGGGGTTGGAGGATTCTAGGTTGTGGGGCTTTTACTACTCACTCATTTGGCCCAAGAAATTATGTGAGCACTCGAAGAAGATGAGGAGCTAGGTGATCAAGGCAGAGAAAAGGGTAGTTGTAGCACACACTAAGGAAGAAAGCTTAAGTTTTGATCCTAGACTTCGCAGAATGAGTATGACTAATTTGGCCACTACAACCAATGATTTTGATAAAACATAGGGTTATTGGGGATGGGGGCTTTGGATTTCTTTACAATGCATTTTTGCCAGATGGGACTATTGTGGTTGTGAAGAAGTTGAGCATGGATGCATGCTAAGGGATTTGAGAATTCCATACTAAATTGGACATTCTAGGGAGAATCTGGCAAAAATTATATCATTTAATGTAGAAAAAAATGTATGCCCATAATACCCATTTTGAAAAGAGTCAACAAATTTGTTAGAATTTTCAAGAATCTTGATGATTGATGAAGAAAAATTCCTCTTTTGATGTGATTTGGAACTTTCTAGTATCATCAAATGTATATCAACCTAGCACCCTGTAAATAAGGTATTTGATATGTTAATGTTACAATAATACCAACCCAGACACTTTTCAAGCATAAATTTGATAGAGTTTCCATCTGCAGAATCTTGCACATTATTATCTCTAAAGAGGGGCATGTATGCTTCCTCAAAGGGAAGGCTCTTCAAGATATATTTAAGAGGCTAGACCAACATTGGAACGGTAAGAGACATAAATTCATAGAAGATACTTATGCTTATTAAAATTTAGGCAAAAGGCCACAAAAAAAACTTATCACATGTACACGAGTAATAGTGGTGATAGGAAGAAAATAAAGTGAACCCAACAAATATAGAAAATTAACTATGAGCATCCCATAGAAAATGTTTTCCAACTAAATTTCTGTCAATAAATCCTATAATTCCTAAAAGGATCCATTTACCGGCTCCCTGCTGAGTTCCTCATTCACATCACAAAACTAACCATGGCCAAAGATCTACATATTTCAACCACAACTTGCAAAACAAAAGCTCCAGTGTTCAAACCCCAACACTATCACCCTTCCACACAAAGAAGCACAAACCCAAAGATGCCAAAACCTACTAGTAAAATACACTCAAAAAAAAATATCCTAAAAAATTTTACCTCAACACTACTTGATCTACAAAACCCTAATATTTTACTAAAATTCTTGTCCCTAAATACAAACTGTTGGAGATTTGCCAGCAAGCTAGTGCTGACTGTATGTTTTTCATTGATGACAACATATGGTAAGAAACATGCGTGGAAGACTTATACAGTAAGCTTTTAGTATATGTAGCATGGATATATTATCAACATGATATCATGCATGCAGAGGTTAATTGTTAGTACAGACAGTTATATAGCGTGTCAGCAGTGTTCCTGACAGAGTTACAGGCAGTGTTCTATGAATGATTGTCCGTAGAGTTATCATGGAGCCTTGCATGTTTGGATATGTGATGGAGACATGTTAGTGATGTTACATTCATGGACATAGAGTCTGATGATCAGTAGAAGTGAAGTTATGCAGTCGCTATTCACCAGTAGTAGTTTCCTATGTTTATTCAAAAGAGTCGACATAGATTATATTGGGTCAGGAGTTGCACCTATCATTTCGGTATGCACCCTTGTATTAGTGCTTGGAGGAGAGTTAGTAATGTCTGATTAAGAGTGCATGATGTAATTCGGCTTGAGGAGAAAGTTTAAGTTACTTTGGTAGAGCTGACAGTGTGTAGCGTGCGTCTACATTTATTATTATTGGATAGGTCCCAGAATGTGTTGTGTGCTTAGTAGAGCTGAAAAAATTATTTTTGGAGTATGTTATGGTTTCTCTAATATGAATTCAAGGTGGTTCTAACAGGCCGACTTGATTATACCATTTAGAGGAAAGATATTTATATGCAGTCATTTGTGATTGCTATGGTATGGTTCAGAGTATATTGTGAAGAGCAGAGAAGAGTGTGCGAAGTATTGAGCCATCAACAAAAGGTCTATGTGACCAAGTAAAGTGTTTGTGCTATACAATGGAACTGATCTAGACAATAGGTCAAAACGCAATTCACCAAGATCCAGATATAGTGTGTATCTGTTATTCAGAAGGTTGTAGCCTTCACTCATTTGAGTAGTGTGCTCTCGGACAACGCGTCCTCACCCCTAATAGGGTTAATTGTAAAAGACTCCTAATAGGGTCCAACCCTTGATCAAGTCAATGTACTAAATATATTGTAAAGAAACTCCTAACAGGGTTAAGGATCTTCTAACAAAGATTATAATACACTAGTACAGATTATTAGTGGGTGTCAATTCCCACCGGGGTTTTTACCTATTTGGGTTTCCCTGTAACCAAAATATTGGTGTTGTGTTCAAGTTTTCTTTCATTGTGTTTATGCTTTATGTTTAAGTATACTTAATTGGATAAAGAATTGAAACTTGTAGATAACTGATTCACCCCCCCCCCTCCTCTCTCAGTTATCTCTTGGGACTATTCCTAACAAATGGTATTAGAGCCAGGTGCCTCGGAGAGAAAGTTTAACATCTTGAGGCAGATCAGATGGCATTCTTTAGAAAAGAAAGTCCTAAGTTTGATGGAGAGAATTATCTCGATTGGAAGAACAAGATGGTGACACATTTACAATGCATTGCTTTTGAAGTTTTTTATGTAACTATCAAAGAAGTCAAGATCCCTACTCTGGAAGACCTTGCAAAAGATGATGCTACTGAAAAGAAAAAAGAATTATTTCATCAGAATGCAATAGCCAAAGAAGCCCTTATCAACACCCTATCTGATAGTGAGTTCTCAGAAATAAAGAAAGTAGATACAACCCATAAGATATGGAAGCACCTAGAAGACATATTTGAAGGAGACAAACAAGAAAAGGATGCGCGCAAAAAAACTTGGAAGAAAAGATACAATGCATTAGAGATGCTACCTGAAGAGAACATTAGATCTTACAACCAAAGGATTAATGAAGTAGTTGCAGGAATCAGGAACAATGGTGGAGAGATCTCGGAAGAAGACATTATGGATAAATTGATGACCACTCTCACAGCAGAATATGAAAACAAGATCAACATCCTTTATGAGACCATGCAGCTTACATCAATTTTCAAAAGAGAGACCTTGATTAGCAAAATTTCAGCTTTTGAGAATTCAAGATTGAAGACAGAACCCAAAAGTGAGACAGCCTTTAAATCATCAGTCCATGGTAAGAAATCTACAAGCACTTCTGGTAATTTTGATGATGATGAAGAGAAAACATTAGATATTTCATTGCTATGATTGCTAAAAGAGAAAAAAAAGGAAAAGGGAAATATGAAGGTCAATTACCATTTAAATGCTTTTCATGCAATAAGATTGGTCATTTTGCATCTAAGTGTCCTACAAGAGTTAAAAGATACCAGAATAACTACAAGCCTAAGTATACAAAGGAATGCTATTATGCTGAAGATGGACTATCAGATGAAGAATCAACAGAAGAAGAAATTGGATTCATTGCTCTTGAAGATGAAAAGGATTCACAAGAATTAGCTCTGATTTCACAAGCTGACATAAGGACAGATTGGATCATTGATAGTGGTTGCTCACATCACATGACAGGAGACGAAGATAGATCTGTTCATTTGGATAGATACAAAAGAGGCATGGTTAGATTTGGAGATAACACTCCCAAACCCATCATTGGTAGGGGAGTGATCACCTTGGATGGAAATAATAGCACTGATGATGTTCTTTATGTTGATGGTTTGAAACATAACCTACTAAGTGATGGGCAGTTACTTGACAAAGGTTATAGATTGGAATTCAATGGAAACAAGTGCATCATTAAAAACAAAGAAGGAGAAGTGATTGCATCAGGATAAAAAACAAAAGGTAATGTTTTTCAGCTTAATCCAGAAGTAATTTGTTTTGTTGCTAAATTAGATGATAGTTGGTTATGGCACAAAAGACTATGTCATATCAATTTTGATAACATAGTAAAGATTAGCAATGTTAAGGCAGTAAGAGACCTACCTAGCATAGCAAAGCTGGTTGATACTATATGTAGGGAATGTGTAATGGGAAAACATGTGAGGAATTCATTCAGGAGCAAGCATAACTCAATAGAGAACAAGTTGGATCTGATTCATATAGACTTATGTGGACCAACTCAAACAAGATCATACTATGGTGAAAGGTATTTCATTTTATTTGTAGATGATTATTCTAGAATGATGTGGGTTGCATTCTTGAAAGATAAGTCAGAAGCCTTTGATAAGTTAAAAATATTCAAAGCTAAGGTTGAGAATAAATCTAGACTAAAGATAAAATGTCTAAGATCAGATAAAGGAGGAGAATTCACCTCTGACAGATTCTATGAGTACTGCAAAGAACATGGCGTAAAAAGATAGTTAAGTGCACCTAGAACCCCTCAGCAGAATGGGATTGTAGAGAGAAGGAATAGGATCATCCTTGACATAGCGCACACCATCATGATTGAAGGAAAAGTTGGACACACCTATTGGAGAGATGCGGTCAATACAACAGTCTACACCATCAATAGAATACAATTGAGACCAGGCGTGGACAAGAAACCTTATGAGATATGGTTTGGTAATGTTCCCACAATAAAATACTTCAGAATCTTTGGAAGAAAGTGCTACATCAAGAGGGATGAAGCAGTAGGCAAGTTTGATGCAAGAAGTGATGAAGGTATTTTCCTTGGTTACTCTACTAAAAGTAAAGCTTATAGATGTTTTAACTTGAGATTAAAGAAGATCATAGAAAGTGCTCATGTTAAGATTGATGAAAAGTTTATGGTTCAAGAAAGATATCATGATTACTCACCTATGATTGAAGAAGAACCCAGACCCTCCACAAGTGAGACAGTTGTTGAAGAAATGTTTTATAGTATTGATGTGTTATTCAATGACCCTGAGACAAGTGAAGAAGAAACTCCAAAGGGAGATAAGACAATATCACCTAAAGCTCCAAAGTTTACATCTAGATACCATTCTAGGGATGACATCATTGGAGATCAGAGCGACAAAGTCACAAAAAGATCAAAAGCAAAGAGTTCTGCAAGTGATGAGGTGATATGTTCACTATCTCAGATTGAACCCTTAAGTGTTGAAGATGCATGCAATGATTCAAATTGGCATGATGCTATGAAAGAAGAACTTGATCAGATTATCAAGAATGATACTTGGGAACTGGTCCCAAGACCTAGTGATAAGAATGTGATTGGAACAAAATGGATATTCAGAAACAAGATGAATAAAGATGGTATAGTAATAAAAAATAAAGAAAGATTAGTATGTAAGGGATATGCACAAAGAGAAGGTATTGATTATTCAGACACATTTGCACCAGTGAGAAGATTAGAAGCCATTAAGTTATTTTTAGCTTATGCCACATTCAAAAACTTCAAAGTTTATTAGATGGATGTTAAGTCAGCATTCTTGAATGGAGAGCTAAAAGAAGAAGTATACATTGAGCAGCCAGAAGGATTCACCCTATTAGACAAACCTGATATGGTATGCAGATTGAAGAAAGCCCTCTATAGACTTAAGCAAGCCCCTAGAGCTTGGTATGAGAGACTTGATGGATATCTAACAAAGATTAGATTCAAGAAAGGAGCAGCAGATTGTAACCTATTCATAAGGGAGCCATATGAAGGATTACTACTTGTAGCTATATTTGTTGATGACATTATCTTTGGAGGTAATGACAAACTAAGTGCCAAATTTTCTAAGGAGATGCAAAGAAAATTTGAGATGAGCATGATTGGACCTATCAAATACTTTTTGGGATTGAATGCGCAACAGATAGAGAAATGAATTTTCATTAATCAGTCCAAGTATGTGAAAGAGATATTGAAGAAATTCAAGATGGATGATTGTAAGCCAGTAGGGACACCTATGATAACTGGATGCAAGATTAAAAAAGAAGATGACTCACCAATAGTAGATATAACATTGTACAATTCTATGATTGGAAAAATCATTTATCTTACTCAAACTAGACCTGATATTTCCAATGCAGTTGGCATAGTTGGAAGATTTGTAGTAGAGCCTAAACAAAGTCACCTCATGGAAGTAAAAAGAATATTTAGATACTTGCAAGGCACTATAGACTATGGGCTATGGTATCCTAATTCAGAAAATGTTGAGCTTCATGTTATACCGATGCAAATTGGGCAGGATGCGTTGATGATAGAAAGAGTACATCAGGTGGAGCAGTGTTTCTTGGTGACAGACTTGTCACTTGGACAAGAAAGAAACAAAATTGCATTTCTCAGTCAAGAGTAGAAGCAGAGTATGTTGCAGCAGCCTTGAATTGTTCTACAATTATTGGGATCAAGCAGATGATAAAGGATTTTGGAATTTAGATTGATTATCCTATTGTTATTCATTGTGATAACACTAGCACTATCAACATGTCAAAGAACCCTGTGATGCATGCAAAGACAAAACACATTGAGATCAAGTATCACTTCCTAAGAGAGAAAGTGGCAGAGAAAGAAGTCAAGGTGGATGTAGACACGGAAAAATGGCAAAAGGCTTAAATCAATCAAAAAGTGCATCAAATCATCAAAATAGCACGAAAAATCAATAAATGGAACAAAGGCAATTCAAATCAAAGGAAAATTCAATTAAATGATTAAATAAAGCTTGAAAAGGGGAAAAACACTACGAAATTGATTAAATTCAATTAATGACATAGTTGTTGAAAGCAAAAATCAAAATGAACCTCTTACCCTTCATGGCTAAATTTAATTACTTTAATTAATTAATAAATCATAATTTCCCTCAACAAAGCAAATTGGAGACAAAATGGACACAAATCACTCACTTTTGTTGAAATGGTCCAGCCTTTTGAAACCATTTAAATGATTGTCCCCTCCTTGTCCCCCCATTTATGGACAAAGCAAAGCCAATTGACCTTACCCAAGCATAACCATGATCAACTCACTCTACCCCCTACCCTTGGGAAAATCCTATAAGTAGAAAGCATTTTGAGGCATTAAGGATCCACTCCATATCTTTGAATTGTAGCAAAGCTCTTGCAATTTGCATCCACACCACTCACTTGTCAATTTTAATAGCTTAATTGCTTTGATCATAGTAGATTGTTCATCAAATAGAGCTAGAATTTGATTGAATAGATCTTAATTGCATATCATATAGCTTAATTCTCATCTTTAGAGTGTCACTAGTGAGGATCATAGCTGAGAGCCTCATTTACCACTTTATTTTAGAGATCCATGAGATGTTGATAGATTAATTATGCATTGATTAGATTAGTTCTCATTCTAATTCTTGTTGTTCTTAGTTAATCTTGTAATTTCATGAAGGTGAATAATATCATCACACAGTGGAATATGTGAGTACTAAAGATCAGTTAGCAGACATATTTACAAAGCCCTTGCTAAAGGATACTTTTGAGTATCTCATGGAGAAGTTGGGAGTAATTCTGGTCAGGATTAAATTTGGAAAAAATTGAAATCTAATTTTTCAAATTTTACTATGTTTTAGTAAACTTCATTTTTGAGGGTCTTCGGTGCATTTCTCCTACTTCTGAAATTTGGTTCTAGATAATTTGAATACCTTTCGAAGGCATCAAATGGTTCACAATTCGGAGCTAGGATTAGAAAGTTATGCCTTCCCCAAGTGGACCTAATTTTTATATATAGTTTTTTTGATAGTTTGAATAGCTTATTTGTAATAAATATTATGATGGCTCTTCATTTCATTTTCAAGGGATTGTGATGACCCTTGGGATCCATCAGACTTGTATAAACTCAAATATTCGAATAGAATGGATAAGTTTTTTGGTTTGCAAACTTGTTCTCAATTTTTGTGTTGAATTCTACAATACTGCAGGTATCACACCAGGTATTGTAATCTAGTTTTCATAAATTAGATCAGTGGTATCAGAGTGGGAACGCTCCTTTATGTCAATTTACACAAGGTCTCCCTACCAAAGATTAGGATTGGATACACAAGATTTGTCAAAATACCCACATTTGAGACGCATGCACATGATCGAAGATGTCAGACGATGATGTTAAGAAGTTGGTCGAGGAAGCTTTAAATAAGAAATGAGAGGAGATGATGAGTCAATTTTCATGCCTCCTACAGAATAAAAAACCCTTTGAATCAGAAACATCATTTCATGGAAATACCCCTTTCAAAGTGCAGGTTAATTTTGACATCCCAAATTTTGAAGGAAAGGCCGATTCTGAAGCTGTTGATAACTGGTTATCAAAGTTGGATAGATACTTTTCTGTAAATAATTTCTTAGATGCAGAAAAGATAACATTTTATCTCCTCAAAGTTGAAACCCATGTGAAATTAGCATGGGAAACCAAAGTCGCAAATAAAGAATGAGAATCATTTGTTGAAGATGGTTTTGAAATTTCTCTTGATAAGAATCCCACATGGGGAGAATTTGTGGAATACATAAAAGAAGCTTACCTTCCAGAGGATGTATATGAACAAAAATACATAGAGTGGTAGCTTCTTCGACAAAAGAGGGATCAGTCTGTGCAAGATTACACCAATACATTCCATTCACTTTCAACAAAACTTGGTATTGAGGATTCAGAGAAGCATCGAATTTTGAAATATCAGAGTGGACTTCACAGGTATATTCAAAAAGAGATGGAATTTTTGAATATTGAGACATTGGAAACTACCTATAAATATGCTACAAAAATTGAAGATAAATTCAAGCAAAAAGGGAAGAGGGACTACTTTGCAAACAACAAGCCAAGGGTTGAAGGTGGCAATAAAATTGTAGGAAAATAGGTGACAAAGGAACCTCATTCAAATTCACCCAAGAACACATGGTGGTCTACTAAAAAGACACAAATAGACACAGGCATGTGGTGTGAGATGCATAAGTCCCCAACCCATAACACAAAGGATTGTCGAAGTATTAAAAATTTGATGACATAAATACAAGGAGAGGAAGCTGAAACTGAATCGTCACCAGTAAATAATTATGAGAAAGAGGAGAATGATTCCATCATAGAAGAAAACCCATATGATGTAGTTGGAACTGCTAAAGTATTACCTCGTGAAGATGAAGAGAGACTTTTTCATTCATAGATGTGGGTTGGTGGAAAGCCTCTGCATTTTATTGTTGATAGTGGGAGTCAAAAGAATTTGATCTCTAGGGAGACAGTCAAAAGATTAAATCTGAAAGTGACAAGACACCCACAACCATACTCTATGGGATGGGTAAATGAGGGACAAGATATTCAAATAAATCAATAGTGTCATTTTCCATATTCAATCAAGCCTTTCAAGGATGAAGTGATATGTGATGTAGCACCATTGGATGTATGCGATGTCTTGCTGGGGCAGCCATACATGTATCAGAGGCATGGGGTGTATGAGTCCAGGCCACGTAGTGTTACAATCAAGCTTGGTGGGAAGAGGTATCGAATACCGGAGGTATGTACAATACAAACTGCTTCTTTAATTAGTGCTAAACAATGTAAACGCTTGATTTCTCAAACTGGAGCTTTTGTTCTACTCATGATTCACCCTAAACAAAAAAATTCAGTTGTTCTTAATACACATGCTAAGGTAACATAAATTCAATAAAATCAGATGGATAAAATTTTGAAAGAATATCATAGTGTGTTTAAACCACCAGTGGGAGTACCAACACAATTTCAAGTCAAGCACTCTATTGATTTAATCCCAGGCACACCGCTACCACATGGGCCAATATATAGGAGGTCAGTTTTGGAAAATGATGAGATTAAGAGACAAATTCAAGAGTTGATTAAAAAAGGACACATTCATCCAAGTGCTTCACCTTGTGGAAGTCCAATTGTCCTTGCTAAAAAGAAAGATGGGACATGGAGGCTTTGTATTGATTATAGAGCATTAAACAAAATCTCTATTAAAAATAGATATCTAATCCCTTGAATTGATGATTTGTTGGACCAACTTAGGGGGGCTAATTTCTTTACAAAAATTGACTTGAAGTTTGGATACCACCAAGTACCAATTGATCTAGTAGATGTGTGGAAGACTACATTTAAATCTAGGGAAGGTTTGTTTGAATGGTTGGTCATGCCTTTTGGCCTAACAAATGCCCTAGCCACATTTATGGGATTGATGAATGATGTGCTTAGACCATTCATTGATTCTTTTGTGGTTGTTTATTTGGATGACATACTCATCTTTAGAAGAACTTGGTCTGAGCATTTGCAACATGTTGAACAAGTTCTTTCAACTCTTCAAAAACACAAACTTTATGCCAACATTGAGAAGTGTTATTTTGGTATGCAAAGTATTCAATACTTAGGGTATATCATTGATACTAAGGGTTTTCATGTTGATTCAGAAAAGATTCAAATAATCCAAGATTGGCCATCCCCTAAAAATTTCATAGAGCTTCGTAGCTTCTTGGGCTTAGCCAACTTCTATCACAGATTTGTGTTTGGTTTCTTACACATATCATGGCCTCTTAATCAATCACTAAGGGGTGGAGCACAAGAAAAAATTTAGTGGACAGAGGCAAAGCAACAAGCATTTGAGGAGCTAAAGAAAAAACTATGTTCAACACCAATATTGGTCCTTCCAGATCTAAACCAAGCATTTGAGATAGAAATAGATGCATCCGATTATGCTCTTGGTGCGGTAATCACACAACATGGGCATCTTGTTGCCTATCATAGTGAAACTTTTTCTGATACAGTACATAGGTATCCCACCTATGATCAGGAGTTGTATGCCATTGTTCAGGCCTGCAAACAATGGAAACACTATATACTGGGAAAGGAAACTGTTATACATATAGACCATAAACCACTTCAATTCTTGCAAACACAAGGGAAGTTGCAGAATGATAGACATCAACGGTGGTCAGACTATCTACAACAATTTCACCTCAACATTCATCATAAAAAGGAAGCAGTAGCAAGGTGGCAGATTGTTTGAGCAGGCCTCCAATTGTAGGTTTGACAATAGTGTTGGATTCATGTGGTCATCAATCATCAACTTGGGAACAACTATATGGTACTGACCTTGATTTTGCTAACATCTATGGTAATTTGGTAGAAGGAAAGTCTGTCCCTGATTTTCACTTGTAGTATGGGTTGCTTTTCCATAATGGTCACATATGTGTACCCACCGATGAATGTAAAAAATTGATATGGGAAGCTCACTACAGTCATGTTGCAGGACATTTTGGTATTGGTAAGACTACTGCTATCCTTCAAAAGTATTTCTATTGGCCAAAAATGAAGCAGGATATCATTTCACATATACAAGCTTGTGCTGCCTGTGCAATTGCAAAGCTAGCAAACCATAAGTTGGGTCTATACTTACCATTACCTATTCCTGATAAGCCATGGCAGTCTGTTTCAATGGATTTTATGTCTGGACTTCCAACTACCAAGCAGGGGTATGATTGTGTATATGTTGTGGTAGATAGATTTTCTAAAATGGCTATCATGGTAGCATGTAAAAAGATGATTTTTGTAGAAGATATTGCCAAGCTATTTTTTTAACACGTTTGGGTTCATTTTGGTTTGCCAAAAACCATTATTTCTGATAGGGATAGCAAGTTCATCAGCAAATTTTGGTCTGCACTATGGGCTAAAATGGACACCAAGTTGACAAAGTCCACAACATTCCATCCCCAAATAGATGGGAAGATAGAAGTGGTGAATCAAATGATTATTCATATTTTACAGATGTATCATTCCAAACATCCTCGCACATGGGATGAAAGCTTACCCTATGTGCAACACATCTACAATCGTGCACTCCATAGTACTACAGGGCACAATCCATTTGAGGTTTCTCTTGGGTACCAACCATTGGCACCTATGGATGTAGCAATACCATCTCTACAATCTAATAGTCCATTGAATGGTGACAAGGAGGTAGATAAAGTAGAAAAATTCATTGATAACATTAGACACCTCCAACAACAAGTTCATGAGATCTTGGAGCAGAGTAATCAGAAGTATAAGGAAAGGCATGATAAACATAGAACTCCTCATAAGTTTCAGATTGGTGACAAGGTATGGTTACATCTTTAGAAAGAGCACCTACACAGACCAAATAGGAAGCTTTATCCTCTTCGTTATGGTCCATATACTATTGTGAAACAAGTTGGTGAGAATGCTTTTGAACTTAATTTGCCATCATTTTTGGGATTGCATCTAGTTTTCAATGTAGAATTGTTGAGACCCTATTTTCCTCCTTTGTTGGATATTTCTCAAGCTACTAAACACATTCAAGCTACAGAGTTAAATCCATCTACTACTGTTCCAGTTCAGTGTGACCATGTTACTGAAGTCATTTTAAAGACTTTGAGAAATCAGAACATTCCTCTGTATCGGGTGGTTCAAGCTGGCCAGCATTCTCATCAAGGCAAGTGGTTTAATAAGGAACAAATTGAAGAATAATTTCTTCATCTATTGTAGTAGATTAGTGCAATGAGGCCCATTGCCTCTCAAGGGGGGAGGAATGCTCAGGATTAAATTTGGAAAAAAACTGAAATCTAATTTTTCAAATTTTACTATGTTTTAGTAAACTACATTTTTGAGGGTCTTCGATGCATTTCTCCTACTTCTGAAATTTGGTTCTAGATAATTTGAATACCTTTCCAATGCATCAAATGGTTCATAATTCAGAGCTAGGACTAGAAAGTTATGCCTTCTCCAAGTGGACCTAATTTTTATATATAGTTTTTTGATAATTTTTGATAGTTTGAATAGCTTATTTGTAATAAATATTATGATGGCTCTTCATTTCATTTCCAAGGGATTTTGATGACCCTTGGGATCCATTAGACTTATATAAACTCAAATATTTGAATAGAATGGATAATTTTTTTGGTTTGCAAACTTGTTGTTCTCAATTTTTGTGTTGAATTCTACAATACTGCAGGTATCACACTAGGTATTGTAATCTAGTTTTCATAAATTAGATCAAATTCCCTTCCTTGATTCTGCCTAGAAGAAAGAAGAGAGAGCATTAGTCCTCAGGGAATGATGGATGGTTGACTAATCTACTTCAGGAGTAGTACCGGTGCTTAAACTGATTGGTGCCATTTTCCATTGATGTCAAAGGGGGAGTAATATATACTCATGAAAAATAGAAGTAAAAGGAGTAATATACTAAGGGGGAGTAGTATTCAGTTATGAAAGCAGTTCTGTTGACGAAATGGAGAATGTTGAAGAATATTGCAGTAGATGGAGGATTCATCTTTGGGGGAGTTTTGAAGAGGAAATGGAGAATGTTATAAAAGAAATGTTCATTTTCATTGGTGGAGTTTTCATTCCATATGTTTCCATCAATGCCAAAGGGGGAGATTGTTGGAGATTTGCCAGCAAGCCAGTGCTGACTATATGTGTGTCATTGATGATAACATATGGTAAGAAACATGCGTGGAAGACTTATACAGTAAGATTTTAGTATATGTAGCATGGACATGTTATCAACATGATATCATAGACGCAGAGGTTAACTATTAGTACAGATAGTTATATAGCAGCTTGTGTCAGCAGTGTTCCTGATAGAGTTACAAGAAGTGTTCTGTGAATGATTGTCCATACAGTTATCATGGAGCCTTGCACATTTGGATATGTGATGGATACATGTTAGTGATGTTACACTCATGGACACAGAGTATGATGATCAGTAGCAGTGAAGTTATGTAGTTGCTATTCACCAGTAGCAGTTTCCTGTGTTTATTCAGAAGAGTCGACATAGATTATATTGGGTCAGGAGTTGCACCTATCATTTTGGTATGCGCCCTTGGATTAGTGCTTGGAGGAGAGTTAGTAATGTTTGGTTAAGAGCGCATGATGTAATCTAGCTTGAGGAGAAATTTTAAGTTACTTTGGTAGAGCCGACAATGTGTAGCGTGCGCCTACATTTATTATTATTGGACAAGTCCCAGAATGTGTTGCGTGCTTAGTAGAGCTGACAAAATTATTGTTGGAGTATGTTATGGTTCCTCTAATATGAATTCAAGGTGGTTCTAACAAGCCAACTTTATTATACCATTTAGAGTAAAGATATTTATATGCAATCATTTGTGATTGCTATGGTATGGTTTAGAGTAGATTGTGAAGAGCAGAGAAAAGTGTGCAAAGTATTGAGACATCAGCAGAAGGTCTATGTGACCAAGTAATGTGTTTTTTCTATATATTGGAACTGATCTAGACAGTAGGTCAAAGGGCAGTTCACCAAGATCCAGATATAGAGTGTATCTATTATTTAGAAGGTTGTAGCCTTCACTCATTTGAGCAGTGTGCTCTCAGACAGTGCGTCCTCACCCCTAATAGGGTCTGACCCTTGACCATGTCACTGTACTAAATATATTGTAAAACAACTCCTAACAGGGTTAATGATCTTCTAACAAGGATCATAATACACTAGTACAGATTATTAGTGGGTGTCAATTTCCATCAGGGTTTTTACCTATTTGGGTTTCCCCATAACCAAAATATTGGTTTTGTGTTCAAGTGTTCTTTCATTGTGTTTATGCTTTATGTTTAAGTATACTTAATTGGATAAAGAATTGAAACTTGTAGATAACTGATTCACCCCCCCCTCTTAGTTATCTCTTGGGACTATTCCTAACACAAACACCGACAAAAACCCATACCACTCTACTACACCACGAAAGACAAACCGACAATCAAACAAATCAACAAATAAGCATTTACTTGAAACCAAAGAATCCAACCCCTCAATTGTAGAGAAAGCCACAAATCCATAGCTCAAGCTCAACACCAAATACATGCTCTATACACCCCTACACGATGAAAAACTCACAGTCACAAAAAAAACACTACAGTTCAATATAAACATGCAAGATCTAAACCACAAACCCCCATCCTGAACCAAATTCAATGTAATAAAAATGCAAATACACATTGCGTATATATTGCACTCAGTGCAATATTTATTACTAGTCTGTAAATTCATCAATTCAATACCTGACATATGCAACGTGCGGCCATACCGCCCATCTCATTTGCACCTCTTCATTTCTACTGTATATATCCTTCATCTCCCTCCTAATTTGTGTATATACAACCTCCTCCTCTTCCTCCCTTGTAAAGCACATGGAGTACAAATTTTTCAAGAGGATGACACCAACTTACATACCTTTCCAAACAAAAACAATAAAATAGACTAAAAAATGCATGAAAGATCTAACGGCTAGAGAAGCTTGAATTGTCTACTAGTCCTATAGTGGCTCAGAGTCAGAAAACTTATGTTTAAATTAAAAACAAGGATGAAACAGAGTGTGGAAATGACAGAAAAGATAAAGAGTGTAATGAATGAACAAGATGCTTTCAATGGTCGTTAGTGGTTTTATTTTAACTTTGAACCATCGATCAACAAAATCAGCTCGAACCCTTTCATAAGGAAACACCTATGACGTAATTATCCAGTCTTACACCCCATTTTTACTATATAATATAATTAAATAATCCACATGTAAATCAAAAAATTAACAAATGTTGATAAAAATGGACCAATACTTGAACACATGAGAACCTATAAATGTTATATTAAAAAAACATAAATAAATACATTAACAAGTGAAATACATAATTTTTTGTTTCAAATAAAATATCATAGCTATCTATCATATATGTGTCACTTAAAAAATAATATGCTCACTTAATAAAATAAGATGTTCACTTAAACAAGTATTGTTATCTTAGTGCACATATTCTATTCTTATGTGTACAACTATTGGGGTAACAAAGTATATGCATTAGAGTATGTGGGAGATTGTCAAAAAAATTTATTGTTCAACTATTGGTCCTTTTGTGTTGGATATAAGTTGTATTTTACATAATAATGTGTTATTTTTATAACAACAAATAATTTTTTTGTGTTGAAGCATTGGTCCTTTTGTGTTGGATATAAAAGTTAGATATAACAAATATTTATGATTACTAATAGGTATATGGTCCATTTAAGTTGCATATATGTTATATTTTGTATAGAAATACAATCACCCACTAATAACAAATGATATTTTTAAATTTAGCTACTAGAGATTTTTAGATTAAGTTTTGGTTGAATCTTTTAAAAGCCAATTTTTGTACACGTTTAACTAGGTGTTCTATTTTAATGAGTTACATGATGAGCCACACCTTCAAACCTTAGTTATAGGTAGTTAAGTGTCCATTTTACATTTCTAAAAGAAATGAAGGTCTTATGATATTCCATGCAACAACTACATGTTGATGAAGTTAGCCCTCACGACTATTGGTCCCTCTCCCCCACATAGTGTTAAAAAGGCCCTTCGTTATACTCCACACAAAATGGTATCAATAATCAAATGTGTTCTAATAAGTGTAGATTTTAGTACACTTAACATGTCAATTACTAATTAATTTAAAAAATGATAATTCATGTATCAATAGTTAATCATTTTTTAGCTTTTTTTAATTGGTAATTGGCCTATTTGTGCACCACTATTGAGACATTTGTACATAACTACTAGGACAATTGTTCACAAATACTGCTAAATTTGAGTGAACAATTGGTGCATCTTTGAGTGGGTATCAGGTAGCACTTTGAAATGGCCACTTTTTGACCCTTTGAGCTTGTGCATTTCTATAGGGAGTTTCATTAATACTTAGAATCTAAAAAATATTTTTAAGGTATCAACTCACATACCAAGACAACAAAAAAAAACATCAATATCTAATGTATACTTTAGACTATACAAGTGTGTAAAATTAGAATGTGTCATTACTACTCTTCTCCTTCTTATTTCAATGACTAATGGACATGTATACATGGCACAAAAATCGGTAGGTTGAGAAAATGATGATAATCATTAACTGATACACCTCAACTGCATTGCCAATCACTGATCACCACTAATTGACAGTAACCATGATCCGTGATTGCTTATTGCCATCAAATTCTGATGAGATTTGGATGGAAAATAAAAAATGTGAAACATCACCAATTAAATGCTATTTCAAAAATTGGTATTTGGGTTTTTGAGAGTTGTTATCATAGTTCTAATCTATCCTTTGTTCCATCTCTTCTAGGTCTTGAGGTTTCACCCCTTTAGGGGGCATTGTATAAGCCCATGTTTCTATCTCTTCCTTTGACATACACTACAAACAAGCACTAGATATTGGCTTTGATTCCAATATGATGTAGAGGGTCTAGGTTCACTTCTAGAATCCTTAAGGGAACTCTCCTTCATCGGACCAAACCTAGCACTATCCATTGGTCAACTCCTACAACCTTTCCTAGGTTGTCCCATTCACTTTGAACTTTCTCTTGATCCATTGACCAACCACCCTGAGAAATTCAATTCTTCAAGGAGATACAACTCCCCACATCAAGCCCTTCTTTTCCTAAAGGCATTCAAAGTAATCCAACCCCTAGCACAATAGGATCAACACACCAATGTTGCAGAGATCATGTGTGAGTTTTCCTTCACATCCAAACTCTTCCATGTATCCAAATTATCCACTTGGTATGAGGAATAAAGTCCCACAATGCACGGTCTTGCCCAACTAGGCCTATTAGGAGTCCTATTGGCTACTAGCCCTTCAAATTGACCTTTTTACCCCTAGCTTCCAAAATTCCTTAACAAGACTAAAAAAATACATTTTTTTATACCCTTTTTCTCCTTTGTGAAATATCTCAGAATTAGATCTAGGCTTTGGCTTTGACCCAGTCAACCAATGCTGATTCAATTTGGCCTAATACGGCTAATTCAAGGACATGTGAGTGAAAATTATCACTATTCAACCTACCTTGAAAAAATTCTTGGTGTTTTATGTCTACCCACATCCAAGGACCCTAAAACACCCACTAGGTCACACCCACACCTTCGTTTGATTCTTCTTCAACATAAATCTCTCACAATCTAGGCTTGTCACATACAAATGCCAAGCCTGGAACATCTCACAAAAATCCAAGTTTTGTACATATAGATCCCAAACCATTTGCATCTCATAATATACATAGTGACCTAACATTCCCCAGATAATTGGCCAAATCCAATGGTGGAATGTTAGGTTAGGGCCATTTGAATCCAAACCCTTGGTTTATGGTGTTTCTTGAACCAATCTTTGCAAAATACAATGGATCTTTCTATTGTGTGCTTGCAAGGAATTATAACCAAAATAAAATTTAATTTAATACATCAAACTAAAATTCCATTCTCTTGATTAAATCTACCCAATTAGTATGTGTTCGTACAACCTCAGAGAACATCGGGTAACACAAGAAGAATAGTTTATTACAACAAATGCAAAACACCTACACAACTCATGATTACATCTCAAATCATCCATAGGAGTCTTTAGACACCTCCATGGACATGTTCCAATTGGCCCAACTGATTTTTTTATTAGTTGGTCATTGGTTACAAGATTAACAAAAAGTTGTCAAAGTTGCATAGCAACTTTTTTGACAACTTGTACAAATTTGAACTTTTTTTTTGCATTTGTCACATTATAGTGACCTTATAACCTTACAATCACCCAAATAGGACCCTTAAGATCCTTAAACACCCTTTGAGATCCATTTTAACATGTTTTGGAGTTAATTGACCCTAGTTGACCAGCCATGGTATCTACTATGGCATTATTACAAACACAAATAGCCTAGTTGAGGCCTTATTACAAAGTTCAAAACATGACAAAACAAAGTAAACACATTGCATCAATGATCTCAATGGATCCACCTTTATATTCATAGGATCATCCTTGGTACTCTTGCACCAAGGTTATATATCATTCATCTAAATTTATGTGTATTTTTCAATGTAAATGTTAGTGACACAATATTTGACATACCAAACTATGTGATCTAAAATATTTTCCTCTTCCTGATGATGGACCACAACATATGATCCAAAATGTCGAACAAGAAAAGCATACACAATTTAAGTTAGAAATTCACACTCAAACTATATGGTTTAACAATAAATTGTATATATATTTTTCAATCAATCATAATATATTTTCATTGATAATCAGAAATAAAAGATACAAAAGAATCCACTTCTACTTGTCAATAGAGCATTTCTAACCTCCTACAAACCTATCTGCAGCTTCATTCCTATGTTGCAATACATAGAGCCATTTAAGCATAAATCTAAACTATCTAAAACTTGTAAACATTACAATACTACCCAAGCCAAAAACATACACCAGTTTGACAATACTAACATTTCTTTACAATTTGTATACAAAAAAACCCATGAAAACACAAAACATGGCCAATTTCAAATATTTTTTAAAAATAAAATGTTGAAACCTGGAAGCCACTCACCCCTGCCACTTCTTCATCATCTCCTCCTTGGAATCATTTGGGATAAAAAATCCTCCACGGGTGTCGAGCTTGGTCTTCTTCCTCCTCCTTACCTACATCACTCCTGCCACTCCATTGTCCTCATATTTTAGTTTGGCAAATAATTTCCTCACTGTGGACTTCATCGGCCTTTTCCTTTCTATCTCCAGCTGCACCATTTCCTCCTCCTCATGTTGCATAAACATGAGAAGCTCCTCCCATCGACTTCGTACCTCTTCAATCTATTTTTCTTTAGATTTTTTGGAACTCCACAACAAGAAAGGATAGAATTCATTTGTCTCCTTGTCCACAACCCTCCATGGGCCATCTCTTGTAGTAATTCCCACACCAACCTCCACATTTCCCACAATAAGGACTGTACCACCCCCCTATTTTGGTCTCATGCAAAGTTGCATGGCCTTTAAAGCCTCCTTCCTACTCCCCAACTACAAATCCCATGAAAGAAAATGGAGGAGATATCGAGGTTTGTTCTGTGTTGAATATCAGTTTTCAAATACTCTTCACCCAACATCTTTGTTAAACACACTCAGAAGTGATCATTATCAAATTTAAACACCCCTCTCATTATCTACACCGTAATTTCTCCTCTAAAAGAAGGCAACTGGTTTGGTGAATTGAGTGAGAAATTAGCCTCCATTTTCTCAACCCTTTCTTTCTCACTTTCCCCCACAATCGCTTTTAGAGAGACTATTCTAAATTGAGATAAAATACGACTTCCTTCATCTACAATGTTCTAGTTTGTTCACATGTGAACACTTCTTCTGTCATCTATCTGACATCATCATGACTATTATGCAATAATAACTTTGACACCCGTGACTCCAATTGTATGTACCTTCTTACACTTTTACTTTTATAATTCCCAATTGTGAGAATTTCCACTAGCGGGCGTGTCCAAACAAATAGTCCAAAGATTCAACCTAAACACCCCTATAGTCTTCAAAAAAACTTTTCCTCCTATGTCTCAGACAAGGAAACACCCATATTTGATAGTTTATCCACAACTTCGTTTACCTCCTGCAATACATGTGAGACTCTGAATTTGTTGAATGCTCCAAGCAATGCTTTGATCCTATGAATATGTTTATTCAAATATTATGCTATAGTTTCCCCTTTAATCATCCCATTTACTATGGTCTGTGAGTCTAACCTTCCAAATGTAATTTCCTAACCTCCAACTTCATTTCCATTCTTATAGCTCTAGTAGTGCCACCATACTTTTAGCACTAGTAGAATTTGGGCAAATAAATGACCAGGTGACTAAACATTTTAGTCACGTGACTAAAACTAATCATGTTCTACCATTTTTTTAGTCAAATGACTAAATTTTATAGTCATGTGACTAAAACTGATCATGTTCTACAAATATAAATGACTAAATATATGACCAATTTGGTCATCGAGTAAAATCACAACTAAAATGACTAAATAAATGACTAAACAATTAGTTACCCTAATAAAAATGACTAAACAAATGATTAATACTCCTTTACACATTAACATTGGATAATATCATATACTTATATTCTTAAAAGTTGAATTTCACCAATAATGTGTGTTTGCCAATAGACTTATCGTGCGAACATTATTCCAGCCACTATTTGCCAATATCTCTAAATGGTAACTATATTTAAAATTCATCTAAGTGTTTTGCAATTAGAATTTATATAGATCAGGTGCATATAATTCATAGAAATTATCAAGGTTTTTTAAAGTGTTATTTGTGGTAGTAGATTGGTTACTATATTGTGGTAGCTATCAAGAGGGGAAGCATTTAAAGCTCTGCAGGGTACTTCAATTAACAACTAAAATTGTGTAGCTTTGATTTGATTTTTTTCCTTAGATTTTCAAGTGCATATGGTATTGAGCTATCATTCCATGTCATTTGTTCCTTTCTAGTGTGGAATTTCAAAATTTTTGTTCAATTTTTTATTTCTCTTTTGGGTTTCCTTTGGCATAGATGGAGTTCTTTCATAAATTTACCTAGGACTTACATCCCTCTTATCTATTTGTCACGACTCTCTTAGACTAACCTTTATAATTTTTGTATTTTAATATATTATTTGACTAAGTGTGTAGTATGTTTTTGTTTTGTCATTATGCAATATTTTGATTAGTATAATTTTATTAATTCTTTAGATGATGTTTATTAAATTAATTTGAGTTGAATTATTTTGTAGTGTTAACTAGATATAATTAATTACTAATTTAAAAATAGACAATGAAATAATTATTAATAATATAATTATTAGACATAATAAGTAATTAAATAAATATTGAAGTAATATAAATAAAATAAATAATAAAATAATTGATAAAATAAGTAAGACATAAGTAGTAATATTAAACAAGTAGTAATAATAAATATATATATCACTACTACACATGATGACATTTAAAGAAATTTTTTAAAGACAAAATTAAGATTTTATCTTAAATATATAAATTGTTTTATATTAAAAATTAAAAATTATTTAAAATGTCTTAAATTAAAAACTAAGACAAAAGAACATGCTAAAAAGCTATGCATTTTAGTGGTGAAGGGCAGAGAAAAGACCTGCATTTTAGCGGCCAAGGGAAGAGGAATGGCGGGAAGTATTTTGATCATTAAGATGATAGGCATTTCAGAACTGTCCATGGTTTTCCCTCGTCACTTGTGACCTTGCATGTTCATGTACTAGCTCTCGGCTCCTGCATTTTCCAGTTAGATGAAAACCACAGCCACCAAGAAGCTTCCCACTGAAACCCCACAGCCAGCCACCGATAGGGTTCCCACCAATAGCTCGTGACAAGGTTGAAGGAAGGCACCAAAACTCCATAGCTAGCCACTGAGCAGCTTCCCACCAAAAGCCAGTAGCCAACGACAAGCTTGAAAGTAGGCACTGAAGGGTTTCTCTCAGGGACACCACCTCAATCCTAACCGCCTTCAAAAAAATTTATATACGACAGTCCTACCGAGGTCACTTATCTTTATTCCAGTTTCTGCACTTGTTGTTTTGATTGGTGATTTTGAGATTTCTCTCATTGCGTCTTCTTTCTAGATCAACCTACCTCTTGATTACCCATGCCCCTGCTACAGACGACTCAGTCTTTCCATTTGGTGCGCATCCGCAACTGATAGCCATGTTCTGGTATTTCTATAATTGCTCTTAATTAGGGTTTTGTGTTTAGTTTCTTAACTGTATCTTAGTTTCTTTTATTTCAGACGCCTTGTATTCATCAAAACTACTCCATCCTTGCAAATTACCTAAGTCACTGTAACAATTATATTTCCCTATTCTTTGCAATATGTTGCAGTCATGATTCAGTGGCTCCACAATTTTTATTTTCATTTTGGTTGATAATTTTTGAAGATTTAAAGCATTGTACACCTCTCCTCTATGGAATTCAGTGGCCATACATTTTCCATTTTAAAATATTGATATGCTTCAACAAGTTGAAGGATGCAGAGCTCAAAAATTCTTTTCAGGCCTGGAAAGCCACTTTAGAACTAAAGTAAATAACCGATGATTTGATCTTGACTTTTCTTTTTGAATGCTTACCAACCATGTTTTGATTATGATGAGATTTAGACCACTAAGTGTATAAACTGCAAAGTCATCATTTACAATTTATTAGCTCTTGAGTCTGTTTTGGTACACCAATGCTTTCAACTTCCTTCCATATATTATATGAGGTTTAGTAACAGTTGTGATTTTTTATGGTATTTTTTGTAGGGTTGAGAGAAAACTTCAGGTTGTATATTACCTCATTTTTTTAAAGAGTGCTTTAAATGTCGATCCTCTTGATTTTCTATAATATTCCTTTGTTATTAGTTGTTTCCCTTTCTTCTCCCCTTCCTCATGGATCAACTCTATCAAGTAGATTCTTCTATAGGTTTCCAACCTTCAATTGATCCTACAGTTGGAACATTGAAGGGGTTGATATGGCCTTGCATATTTTCTTCATTGATTGAAAGATTATTTAGGCCCTTCATTTCTTTGTCACCAATTTTATTTCTCATCTTGAGCTTGCCTTCCCTTCTTTGAACTTTCCTTGGTTGTTCTTTTCTTTTTTAAGATGCTTCTGTTACTTTTTCCTTACTTCCTGTACTTGTTTAGATTTCTTTTCTTTAAGTATATTAATTTTTGAGTGCCTATACTGAAAGAAGGATCAGAAATCTTATAAAGTCAATTTGCAGCTTCCATATGTAGCTGAGAATTAATGCTTTATACATGGTGGCAGACACTTTGAAAGTTTAAGATCACATAAAGTGCTAGACACTCTATAGGGACAAAATAAGTAATATGGAAAGATATCTATCCTCTCGCTGATTTCTTATAATAAAATACGGTAATTTTTTCTCCAGAAAATATAAAATGGATAAAAAGTTATTGAATCAGGATTTAAGTAACCTTAGAACAACCTGAATATGTGTGAGGCTATAAAAAGTACTTAAGTTAGTTATATTTTTCATTATTTGAGAATATCAATAGAACTCTGTTCCAAATTAAATAACTAACTCTAAACCTTTTTTTCATAAACAACAATGTCTACTTCGATCTTCTCATAGGAAAATCTTATCTATTTTCAAAACATGTATAAGGTGATGGAATGATGTATACCTATTAATATGATTTAGAACAACAAAGAGGGGGGTGAATCAGTTGTTCTTAGGTCCAGATGTATCAATTAAACTTTTTAAACACTTCAACAATCTTAGATCTAATCACCAACACTACTCGGTCATTAAAGAATGTATGCCAGAAACATATAACAATGCAGTCCACTATCCAACAATATTTAACTTTTAAAACATATAAATGTTCACACCAAAACATTCACACAAGTATGACACGAAGATTTATAGTGGAAACCCAATTTGGGAAAAACTACTTTGTAACATGTTATTGATATTTTCACTCTTTTGAAGTGAGCTCTGTGAAAAGCCAACCCTGTCAAAGGTTTACAAATACATTGCTAGGTGTGACCCTGTTAAAGGATTTCAATCACCCTGTTAGGAGTGAGCCTTATTAGAGGACTTAAGTACATTCCATTAGAATGAAACCTTGATTAAAGGATTTAAACAATGAATGTTAGTTCAACTTGGATTAAAGGATTTAGACTGATATAATGGTTAGAAAGTAGCAGTAGTATCTAATCTAAAAAACATACAACTCACTTTGCAAATAAAAGATCCAATTCACACATATATGCTGGCTTACTGACTAAGTTCCATTTCCATCTCCATCACTGATATTCTTAGAAATCCCTTCAAGAAATCATAACTCTGATCAAATCCTTCACCTTCAACCTTTCTTCTTAGACTTATCAGTCAATAACATCAACAACTCTAGCATCCTCATTAACCTCATACTTAGGTTTTCTTTATACCTCTTCAATAGGTAGATCCATCTTTTGCCACTTAATCTCCTTCATAGATCTTAGGTTTAGGTCAGATTCATCAAATCCTTCCAACATTTATGTTCTTCATCCATCCTTCTAGAAACATCTTCAATCTCTTTATTGAAATCATAATAAAATGGTTTACTATGCATTAAATGCTCCATACACTCAATTAATAAAGTCAACATGATTTACATAATCCAAGAATTCAACTAAGTCGGCTAGGAATCTGAATTCTTCCTCAAATGTAAAATACTGACGCTCGGTCAATACTGTGTTCAACTCCTCGGTCGTCACTGCGTAACTCAGTCATCTCTTCAAACTGTCTCCCTCGGCTAATGTTGTCACTCATAAATAAACTGATGTTCAGTCAACACTGAATTTACTCAACATATATTGGCTCTCGGTCGACACTAACATCACTCGGCTTAAACTAGATTTCTTCACTTTTCCTTGGTTAAGCCTACTTGTTCATTCTTGCTTCTTACTTAGATAAACAATACATTATCTTATCATTGTGCCACATAATAAAGTACTCATTGAAGTATCAAATAACTCAACCTTTCTCTAGGTTCTATTGTTATCACCCTTGCCCTAATCCTTTTCATCAATCAATAGATATAGTACTTTCTTAGATAACAATTGTCTTACCAGTTAAGATTTGACATCAATGACAATACAACAATTTCTTCAATTGTAGTTTCCAACAATCTCCCTCTTTGGCATTGATGGAAACACCATATGAATAACACATGATTCACCAACCAATCCAAAAATTCATCATTTCATCAGAAACATTTGTAATATCCTTAGCTTCATTCTGATTCTGAATCACTTAGCCTAGCTTTCTTGACCATCCACACAATTACTCCCTCTGAATCTTTTATGTGTCTTCTTTTCCTCTGATTCTTTGAATTACTTCCTCTTTTATGTGTTTTCATCTAAATTTCTCCCTCTTTGACAATAATTCCAAAGAAGTATCTAGAACTTGCATCTTTCAGATGTAGATGTCATCTTGTCAATTCAGTAACAATATTTCTCCCTCTGTCATCTTGCTTATGACTGATTATCAACTTTGTTGTACTTTTCACAACTCTAGGCCGCTCTTAAAGTGTGACCTTTTCTGCATCAATTTGTCAGATACTCTGTGCAACACATTTGATGCAATGCTCGTAGCTTGACTAGGTAGCCTCAGTTAGGGGAAGCACCCCTAATTTACCTCTAAGATATTTATGAGAATCCTTAGGTAAAGCTTTTGTGAATATGTCTGCTAGTTGTTCCTTTGTATTCACATATTCCATTCTAACCTCTTTATCTTGTACCGATTCCCTCAAGTAATGATACTTGATAGCAATATGCTTGGTATTTATGTGCATCAATGGATTCTTTGATATGTTGATAGCACTTGTGTTGTCACAAAATATGACAATTAGTTCAGTGATATCCTCTTTCATGCCTTTCAACAATTGCTTAATCCATACCAGATTTGAACAGTTCACTGCAGCTGCAACATACTCAGCTTCAGCTATAGATTCAGAAATGCAATTTTGTTTCTTGCTTGTCCAGGAAACTAATCTCTGTCCAAGAAAGAAAGCTCCACCACTAGTACTTTTTCTGTCATCAACATTTCCTGCCCAATCTACATCAGTGTAGACTCTCAGTTCAAATTTCTCATGCTTCTTGTAATACAGTCGACAGTCTTCTGTCCCTTTCAAATATCTCATTATTCTCTTTATAGCCATCATATGAATTTCCTTAGTATTGGTAGAGAATCTTGCCACAATCCCAACTGTTAGAGCTATATCTGGTCTACTGTGAACAACATATTGCAACTTTCCAATCATGGATCTATATAGAGTTTGGTTTACTTCAACAGTATCATTATTTTTAGACATTTTCTATGAAATAGCCATGGGAGTACTTACTGGGCTTAAATCCTCCATACCAAAGGTTTTCAGTATCTCTTTGACATATTTAGATTGGGGTGATAAAGATACCTTTTTCCATCTGATAGACTTGCAAACCAACAAAGAATTTTATCTCACCAAACATAGACATCTCAAACTCAGTTTGCATCTCATTTGAAAATTTCTTACATAGGGCATCTTGTCCTCCAAATATGATATCATCTAAAAAAAATTTAGCTAAAAAAATCCCTTTACCTTCTTCATCTTTCATATACAGATTTTTGTTTTCATTTGTCCTTGAAAATCCAATCTGTACCCAGTAATTGTACATCCTCTCATACCATGCTTTGGGGGCTTGCTTCAATCCATACAATGCCTTGTTCAAATTGCAAACCATATTTCTCTTATTTGGATCAACAAATCCTTTAGGTTGCTCAATGTACACTTCCTCTTCTAATATACCATTAAAAAATATAGACTTGACATCCATTTGGTATACCTTGAAATCTCTGTAAGCAGCATATGCAATTAGAGTTCTCACTCTTTCTAATCTTGCTATAGGGGAAAATGTATCCCCATAGTCTATTCCTTCTTCTTGTGCATAACCCTTGTATACCAACCTTTCTTTGTTCCTTGTGATTTGTCCATGTTCATTAAGCTTGTTTCTGAATACCCATTTTGTTCCAATGACATTTTTGTTTTCTAGTCTTGGCACCAAAGTCTAGGTATCATTCTTTTATATTTGGTCTATCTCTTCATTCATAGCTTGAATCCAGTCTTCATTTTCTAATGCCTCCTTTGTTGTCTTAGGCTCAAACTCACACAATAAACATGTAGGATCTTTCAACTTGCTTTTGGTTAGAACTCCAGTTTCTTTATCTCTAATGATTTGCTTAGGCTTGTGATGTCTTCTTACATACTGTGCCAAAGTAGGTTCAGATTTCTTTTCTCCTTTCTCTTCAGGTTCATCAATAATATTATCAGATTCAACCTCTGATTTCTTGACAGACTCTTCCTAATGTTTGGAAGCATCCTCCTAATGCTCGACATCCTCCTCCTAATGCTTGGCAGTATCTTCCTGATGTCTGGCATTGCTTACTCGTGACTCTGCATCAGGTGCAAGTGTGTTACTCGCCTCTCCTTCTTCTATATAGACAAAAGATCTATAATCTTCAGGTTCTCTTTTGCTTTCCTATTCATTTTTCTCTGCATGTTCGCCAACTTTCACATTTACACTTTCCACAATTTTGTTAGTGTTAGTGTTCAAACACTTGTAAGCTTTACTCTTTGTGGAGTAACTTAGGAATATGCCCTCATCACTTTTTGCATCAAACTTTCTATTCCTATTATCTTTTAATATATAGCATTTGCTCCCAAAGATTCTAAAGTATTTTATATTAGGTGCATAACCGTGCCATAATTCATAAGGTGTAACATTTGTACCTTTTTTGATTTGTACTTGATTTAAGGTATAAATAGTTGTACTTACAGCTTCTTTCTAGTACTTTTGTGCAACATTTTTCTCAATCATTAGTGTCCTTGCACAATCCATGATAGATCTATTTCTTCTCTCAACTATACCATGCTGTGGAGGTGTTCTAGGTGCAGACATATGTCTCTTTGTTCCTCTATCATTGCAGAATAGATTGAACTCATTTGATATAAACTCTCCACCTCGATCAGATCTCAGACATTTTAGGTTTCTACCTGTTTCTTTTTCAACCTTAGCCAAATACCACTTAAACAACTAAAATGCATCAAATTTTTCTTTTAAAAACATTACAGTCATCATCCTAGTGTAATCATCAACAAACAGAATAAAGTATTTAGCACCAAAATAGCTTCGTACACCCATAGGTCCACAAAGGTCAGTATGAACCAGATCTAAAGCATTTTCAAAAGTAAAAGTCTTGCTCTTGAAACTAGACTTTGTCATTTTACCCAACTGGCATTGTTTGCACATCACATTATCAGGTTTCTTCAATCTCGACAAACCTCTAACTTTCTTCTTTTTACTAATATTTACCAGATTGTCAAAGTTAACATGACATAGCCTCTTTTTCCATAACCATACATCATCAAATTGTGCAATGAAATATGTCTCTGTAGATAGACCTAGATAGAGCAAATTACCTCTAGTCTGTTCTCCACTTCCAATCAGTTCACCAGTGACATCAAATATTTTAGCCTTTCTGTGATGAAACTCCACTCAGTAACCAGTGCTATTAAGTTGTGCAACACTTAGAAAATTATACTTAAGACCTTCAACCCAATAAGCATTTTCACAAGTGATCTTATCAGTTAGATTAATTAATCCTTTACCCTTTACAGGACATGGTGCATCATTGCCAAACTTAACACTTCTACCTTTGTAATGATCTATGGTTTCAAATTTACTTTTGTCACCAGTCATGTGATGTGAGCAACCACTATCAATAATCCATTTATCACCTTTTCTCACATAAGAAACAAGTGCAGTTTTCTAATCTTCATTAGAATCATCTTTCATAGCAACATAAACTACAATTTCAAAATCATCATTATCAATGTCAATTTCTTCTTCAACAATATACCAGGATTTCTTACCTTTATCCTTGTAGTCCTTGTACCTTCGATAACCTCTATTTTCTCTCTTATCCTTGTACTTGCTTTCTCTTTCCTCATCCTTGTCATTCCTATTAGGACATCTTACAACTATATGGCCAACTTTGTTACATGAAAAACATATGATAGGAAGTTTACCTTTATATTTTCCTTTTCCTTTTTTCAATCTTTTGGCCATAAGAGCTTCAAGATCCTCTAGTTCCTCATCAGAAGTGTCACTATCACTTTCACTATGACTTATACATTTTTCTTTTTCCCTCTTAGACTTATGCAATACCATTTGTGACTTGAATGAAGATTCAACATTAGCGATAATGTAGTTATCATAATTAGAAAGCTCAAAAGCAGTAAGATTACCAAGAAGACTTTCTAGTGTTAGAACATTACCAGGGTTACATCTAGATTCTTGAATTGTTGAGATTATGATGGCATATATAGGAAGCAAAGTTCTCAATACCTTTCCAATAACAGTTTCGTCATCAATATTTCCATTAGCTCCTCTAATAACATTTACTACCTCCTTGATTCTACCACAATATTGAGCAATATTTTCACCTTCTTGCATTTTCATTTCATCAAACTTACCTCTCAAGCTTTCAGCTTTTTCCTTGAGTACATTTGCATCACCACCATAGATATTTGCAAGAGTGTCCCACATTTGTTTTTTATTTGTGCAATCTTTAATGTCTTCAAATTCAGGATAGCTTAAGGAAGATGCAATCTCCAACATTGCTTGGTTGTGTTCCTATTTAGCTCTCATCTCCTCGACAGTCAAAGGTACAACAGGTGTAACATAGTCATGTTCAACATAATATTTTGTTGAGTCACCAATACCAGCTAGATATAGTTTCATCAGACTCTTTCATGCAGGGAAGTTCTCCTTATTCAACTTCGATACCTCCTTTTTATACATCTTGATCATTTACTTCAAGTACCTTTAAACTTGTTCTGTGTAAGCACCAATAGCTCTGATACCAATTGTTAATATGATTTAGAACAACAAAGAGTGGGGGAATGAATTAGTTGTTCTCATGTCCAAATGTATCAATTAAAATTTTTAAACACTTCAACAATCTCAGATCTAATCACCAACACTACTCGGTCATTAAAGAATGTATGCTAGAAACATATAACAATGTAGTCCACTATCCAACAATATTTAACTTGCAAAACATAGAAATGTTCACACCAACACATTCACACAAGTATGAAACCATGATTTATAGTGGAAACTCAATTTGGGAAAAACCACTTTGTAACATGTTACTGATATTTTCACTCTTCTAAAGTGAGCTCTATGAAAAGCCAACCCTGTCAAAGGTTTACAAACACACTGCTAGGTGTGACCCCGTTACAAGATTTCAACCACCTTGTTAGGAGTGAGCCTTGTTAGAGGACTTAAGTACATTCCATTAGAATGCAACCTTGATTAAAGGATTTAGACTGATACAATGGTTAGAAAGTAGTAGTAGTATCTGATCTGAAAAACATACAACTCACTTTGAAAATAACAGATCCAATTCACACATATATACTGGCTTACTGACTGAGTTCTATTTCCATCTCCATCACTAATCTTCTCAGAAATCCCTTCAAGCAATCACAACTCTGATCAACTCCTTCACCTTCATCCTTTCTTCTTAGACTTATCAGTCAATAACATCAAAAACTCCAGCATCCTCGTTAACCTCATACTTAGGTTTTATTTATACCTCTTCAATAGGTAGATCCATCTTTTGCCGCTTAATCTCCTCCGTAGATCTTAGGTTTAGGTCGGATTCATCGAATCCTTCCAACATTTATGTTCTTCATCCATCCTTCTAGAAACATCTTCAATCTCTTTATTGAAATCACAATAAAATGGTTTACTGTGCATTAAATGCTCCATACACTCAATTAATATAGTCAACACGATTTACATAATCCAAGAATTCAACTAAGTCGGCTAGGAATTTGAATTCTTCCTCAAATGTAAATTACTGACGCTCGGTCAATACTGTGTTCAACTCCTCAGTCGTCACTGCGTAACCCGACCATCTCTTCAAACTGTCTCCCTTGACTAATGTTGTCCCTCGACAATAAATTGATGTTCGGTCAACACTGAATTTACTCGACATAGACTGGCTCTTGGTCGACACTAACATCACTCGGCTTAAACTAGATTTCTTCACTTTTTCTCGGTTAAGCCTACTTGTTCGGCCTTGCTTCTTACTTAGATAAACAATACATTATCTTATCATTGTGCCACATAATCAAGTACTCATTGAAGTATCAAATAACTCAACCTTTCTCTAGGTTCTATTGTTATCACCCTTGCCTGAATCCTTTTCATTAATCAATAGATATAGTTTTTTCTTAGATAGCAACTGTCTTACCAGTTAAGGTTTGACATCAATGACAATACAAAAATTGCTTCAATTGCAATTTCCAACAATACCTTCTATTCAAATATTGGAAATTAACTTTCTTAGATCACTATTGATACCGGGACCTTCACAATAATAGATACAGAGTGCATTACAAAGATTAACTGGGCAATCAACTATTCTTAATATTTTCATTGGTATGGATTACATCTTTTGTTTGCAGTCCATTCATTAAGTTTCGTAGAAGTGTTAGTGCTTGAGATTTGGATTCTAGGTGCAAGATGCTTCTTGCATTTAAACTAAAAATATGTTTATTAGGGTAATATTAGGTTGTCTTATGATGCAATTATCATATTAATGCCACTTTCTCATGCAAGTTCATCATTATCTTAGCACTGTATCAATAATGTGAAATTATGAAGAGTTACTAATTTAGATACAAAGGTTTAGCTCAAAAATTGTGAGTGAAATAAGTTCATAGTGATCTATTCCTTAGATTGTTAGTTCATATATTTTAAGAATGAACTGGAGATAGACATCTGGTGTCACATAATGTATGATATTTATGTAAATTTTTAGCATTTATCTAAACCATACAACCTGGAATATGTGAAACATACTAAGATAAATAGATGGTACAAGCAGAGTTGATTGATTGCATTTTTCTTAATTTATCTTCAGATTTTTATATTTAGGAAGCAGAGTGACTAATTGTATTTTTCTTTATTTATTTTCAAAATTTCAAGAAGCGGTTTCCTCTTTCATTTTTGAACTGTAGAAGAAGCTGCGACATGCACAATGGCCTCCATAGATTCGAAACATGGGACTGATCCTTATTTCATTTTAATTAATCTAGCTTCTTGACAATCTTAGCTATTTCAAGTATGACTTCAAGTTTTCTTGGAAACTAAGGGAAGTGCTTTTGCACCATCCCCACATTCTCTATGTGTCGTTCAGGGGACATAGAGATTCCAACTTCCTCATAGAGGTTTCCAGGGGCTCTCAATTGCTAGACAAGGGTCTGCTGAACACAATGTGCCTGTGAATTCTTTGGAGGTTAAAGATGCTATTTATTTCTTCCAAATTTCTTTATTGGTCTATTGTGGCCGCTAAGGGATTATAGCTTTTGTTTGAACATTTCCCTACTAGGAATCACTACCATAAACAAGGGTTTTATGAGCTTTGCACATATTCTATTCTTTTTGCGAAGAAATATAATTAGAGGATTTTTTCTGGTTTTCTTGTGATTTGTATAGCTGTGCATTTTGTTCTTGTGTGAATGGTCAGTAGTTGGAGTTATGTTTTTAGTAGTGTCAAGTTATATGGAAAAAAATTTCAGCACTAAGGATCACGATCATCAATTGTAATAATAGATAGTAAATGCTGGAAATTTTATTCACTGTTGGAAATTTTCAAGCTTATGTAAAATTATGATATTTAAAATACATTTACGAGTCTATAATTAAGTTGTATTCATTTCCTTTGATCAAAATTGAACACATCTCTATTAGAGTGAATTTTGTGGCATATAATATTTCAAATATTGTTTTACCATTCAAGAATCCACCATAGTATTCAAACAAACTATCAGTTCCAACAATAAATGCAAAATTAAACTCCTAAACTATCAGCTCATTGTTGCATTCCAAAAAAAATGCAACTTTTAGTGTATAATAAAATTGATAGGTGCTATATGTGTGGGCTTTTAGCCCCACACATGTCGGAATATTGTCATCCACTTAGGTTGCTTGTTTGCTATCGTCAACATAATTTTTTTTCTGAAGCTGGGAAAACCTCACCCTCCTCCTTATGTGTGTGTGTGTTTCAGCTCTTGCATGTCCATTGCAAAGTGCACTAGGTGTCTGCTTTCACGTTTGGAAGCTATGTGAACACTCGACCATCAAGGCATCAAATGTTCATGGATATTGTGTTCATTGTTTATATTTATTTTATCAATATTCTTAGATAGGCTACCATTTTCTCTGAGAGGTATATCAGAAATGGAATAATGACACGGATAAATTCATTTCATTATGGAGAGGGTTTCACAAGACATACCTAAAAAAAATGATTCAGTAGTTTATCTCTTTATAATATATATTATTTTTGTTCATTAGGGTTTGTGTCTGTTCATCATTTCTTGCTGATTTCATTAACATACGTACACCGTTGTAGTTTGCTAAATTCTTCCTTGCTTTCTAAGAGGTAAATTGATTGTTGGGTTGGATTATTTTTGTAGTGTACACTTGATTTTTCGCTTCTCTATTTCTATTACTAGTGTTAATTCGGGTTCCTTATTTTATTTATGAACTATACAAGAAGCTGTGACAGATAGAATGACCTCTACATATTCTCAACAAGGGGAAATACTGTGAGTTCAAATTCCACCCCAACCTTGTTAATGAAATGTCCTCCTTTTTTTAATAAGCAAGAAAGCTCTGGTTCAACTATGACATCTACAAATTGGAAGATCTAATTCGCTTGATTTGCTAATTAATGGGAAGCATCTTGTGGAGGGGGTTTTAGATTTGTTGATTGATAGGAATCTTTTCATGGGGCCTTTTAAAGATTTTCCTAGTTGTAAGTTTCAAACAAAAAAAATTGAGAATTACATGTATTTCATTAAGAGGTGCCAAGCTTCTTGAATAATTTTGTATACTATTCATTTTTTGTTTTTCTAGATAGATCTATAAGCCCCTAAAAAATATTCCTTGCAAAAGACCTCATACTTTGTGTGATCTTTTCTCTTTAGTCAGATGTTTTGTGTGGAATTGAAAATATCAGCACTCGAACTTGCGGAGCTATGTTTTTCTATATTTTAGTCTAGTGCTCATTACTCTTCTCCTCAAATTAAAAATGGTGTCCCGTATCCTTTCCTTCATTACTAGTCTTTAGCAATGGATAACCACCCAATCCATGCACCTCTTTACTTGAACTTTATAGCTTCCCTAATGCATACACAAACACCTGTTACATAAAGCTTTCTCCTAGAAATTTTATAGCATGCAAAAAAGGGGAAATCCCAAATGTTTTCAGTGATTTTTACTAAGATTATTCAAGATTCTTTTACTTGTGTGTATGTGAAACTGTGGCTGCATTTAGCAGCCAGAAAACCATTTAGAAAAAGTTAAAAATAATTTGATATGAATGTACAGTGTGGGAAAAAAAATGCTCTAATGATTTTGTAAACGCAAACTTAGAAAAGAAAATAATTTATAATAGGGTTGTAAATTTCTTGAGTTTTGTTATCTCAGATGGCACATTTGCCTCTGAATATTACACTTACTCTTTTTGTTCAGTTTGGCTCATAAATAGTAAAATTGTTTCCAGGCTGGACTAAAATATTACATTATTAAGGAATCATCTTTTCTGTCTGACATTTGTCTAGCAGCTTCTCCATTTCTTTGACTAGCAATGTGATGTTATCTTCAATGCAAACCTGATCCCCTTCAACTTCTTTTAAATTGTACTAGTTGATTAATGCTCCTTAATTCAGATATTGTTCTTTTACATTTTCCACATTTTCCACATCAAAATGACACAATTAGGTGATCCTTATCAGGTACATTTTGGACAAAGCCAACACTTTTATGCTTTTCACCTTGCCATCCATATTTTGGAACCTTAACATTTTTTTTTAACATAACACAGTCACTGTATATGTCAAATATTGTCGTAGATAGTTGTATTCCCTTCTTTAAAAGATCATCCATAAAATCTTCTGAGATACATTCTTGAGGAAGTTCCTCAATGAAATCCTTAAGTGTCTTTTCACTATGGTTTTGAACATCAATAATTGCATCCCCTTGTTGAAGCATAACAACTACCTAATCAAGATTTTCCCTTTCCATCTTTGCAGTGTCTGCAACTATATGGAATGCATTCTTCCCTTCATTATTATGTAAGTTGTAGTTCGCCCTACTTTCCAAAATAAATCCAACACATTCCTTTGATCCCCTAGCTAAGGAAACATGAAGAGGTTTTGTATTATGTCCATCTCTAATATTCACATGAACACCTACATCTAAGATGATCTTCAACATTTCTACATCATTAGAAACTTTTTCTGCATATAGATTTGTTTGCCTCTGTTGCAAATCTTGGGTTTCCAGATCTTCTCCAGCTACAATAAACATTCTAACCAATTCCCTACATTATTTTTCATGGTATTTTTTCAAGGCAACACATAAGGCGTGAAATTAATTTATTAGGGAATTGGTTTCTTTATATGAGCTTCTTGAGCTTCTAAAGGCTTAGTGGGAATTAGAGTGTATATGATAGATTTAGGATGTTATCCGTGATAACATTTTTTGCTATGCAAGATGTTGACCTTTCTTTGTAAACCAATGCCTTTATTGTGCAAGTTGATGCCCTTGTACAAAATATGTTAGATTCTATGTTCTTAAATCATTGAATGTATTGGATTATGTGATCCAAAAGACATCACAAAACATGAATATATGACCTTCCACTCTGAAGCATTTACTTGATCAACATTTGAACAAAAACTGCCATACCACTATTAGGATAGTCACATCCAAGTCTGATCATTCAAGATACAAAAGAATCCTTACCTTAGCTATTCAATAGATCTTTCAGAATACCCATTCTCTATTAAATTACATAATTAAATGATCCATGTGACAAAAAAAAGAAGAAGAGTTTAGTGCTCATCTAATCTTTGTCAAATTTGAATTCTCACCACATAAATATGAATTAGCACTTTGATGTTAATAACATCCAGACCACTGGTCTTGAATCCAATCACTCTGGTGGAATTAATAAAAACTTGGTTACCGTCATTATATCTGAATTTCATGAAGATCCAATGGTGAAAATAGAAGTTATGTCCTTTCTACCATAACTATTTTTGACTGTCATAAAAACCAATAAATTTCCTAATTACAGTCAACCTAGGGCCTGACTTTTCTCTATGTACACAAGTGCATCACCAACATTAAACTTATATCATTTGAAAGGTTAATGAATGTAATACAAAATACAATGAATTTAGATTTTTCCAACAATGGTAAGGTTGTCAATGGCCTGCATCTTCCTCCAAACCCCTGTTTTGAGGGTTTCTTAACTATTTTTGAAGAAACTCATGGATTTTTCACTCTAGATCATGGAAGATCAAAAAAATGACCCAGACCAAAGCTAATTCATCCTATTTAAACCTTCAATATCTTTAAAACACATATCAATTAATATAAGAGAGAAATGAATGGTTGAACAACCATGGAAACATGAAATTATCATAATCACCTTGATCAAGAATCACCTTGCTCAGTAGTAGCAAGAATCACCATATGAAATGGTATTATCCTAGTTATGTGAAGATGCATATGGAAAATAGCTTCTATAAAATTAAGTTTTAACTTATGAGTTTTAGGATGCAAAAGCATTTTTCATGGGACAAAATATGCATTCTATTTTACATAATCTAATTGTAGGCATCAATTTTCTCTGCAATGTCAGACATTTAGAGATGTCTAATACCATTTCATTCTACATGAAACATATTTGATCAGTAATGTTCATAAAATTCCATCCTTCATGAATATCAATGGCTCTTTTGATGCTCATTGCATCTAGTTGACACTTAAGGAATTCTTGGTTGGTTAATTATTTGCATACAAATTAAGCTCACATGCACTTAACCATGGGGTTTCTAGAAAATGTAAGCCAGCTAAGCTTTCTATCGCATTTGTGGAACCTTCAACATGTGTTGTGCCTTTTGAACAATTTTTTTGTAAAGACCACTAGCTCATTCATCTCATCTCATTAGTTTTACTTTTTACATTGCATATTTCCTTCCAATCTGCTCAAGTAGCCAATGGATGTTCTCAGCTAGTTCTTGTGTGAAGAAGAAATATGCAATGGTATTATATGCAGGGTGATTTCCTTTATACGAAACCTCCATTTAGTTGATTGGATTTGATGATGAAATTTTGAAGGGTGTTCTTCTTCCCATGTGTAAAATTATTTTCATTTTTTAGCCAACTTTTTTATTTTTTGAGACTCTATGATTGAGAAATTTTCTTTCAATATATAGATCATTGAATTATATTTTGATGATGGAGATCTTAACATTTTTCCATGAATAGATTAACACTTTAACTATTTTATTTTTACTGGGGTTTGAAGATTAACACTGTTAAGTCCCCTATCATTCTGGACACGCCTTATGTTGTACACAAACCCAAAAATCAATAATTGAGGCATATAACCCATAGACATTTCCCTTTTGATCACTCTGACAGTACACAACTTCCAAGATTATACTCACATCTTTATTTGAATGAAAATTCCAATTCTTGCTAAAACTTCAGATCTGGATTGTTTACCAGGGTGTAGCAGTTCTTTGCTAGTCCTAAGTGCCCAGATTATTTTCTTCAATGGATGGATAGACAATGCACCTTCTTTCTATCAGGTTCAGACTAGGCCTCAATAAGAAGAATCACATGCAGTTCCAATTTAACCTCAATAAGGGTTTGTTGGCTACAATAGGAAGGTTGAATAACTTATTTATGTCCTTATGCTATGCATGTTGCCCAAAAATGGGCATGATGTTGGCCAGCACTTGAAAATGAGATCACAAGTTGCTATTAGGTCCAATACATTGATCAACCCTTGTTCGTTCAACGTGCCTGGTGCAGTAATGATAAATCTCCAGTCATTGAACCTATAAAAAACTTTCAGAATAAACAAATTCACAATGTTGAATACATAAATAAATTGTGGATGGTTAGGGTTTTCTTCCCAACCTCCTTTCACTCAACAAAGGTTTAAACTTGCCAGTGAAACAATGGAAATTTGTCCAAAAACCTCAACATGCTTAATCAATGAAACTAAATCACCCCTATACCTACTCACACTAGGATGCAAAAACATGTCACCCAAGTTTGGAGACTTAAGTCATCTCAGATTAGGCACCAACTTGAAAATTCAAATATTTTATTTTATTTATTTATTTATTTATTTTATATTTAAATGTACATATTAGATGATGGGGTATTTGAGAACACCTTTTTATTTATTGTTGACCGACTAGTTTATTCAGGCACATGACATGATATTGTTTTGTTTTGTCAAAATCCCCATGCCTTCACGAAGTTTCTAAATAAAGTGTTGCACATATGTATCAAGTTTATTGTTTATTAGAAACACTGTATTATTTTATGGTAAAATAGAGGAGGAGAATTTGATGCTCTTTAAATGCAAATTAGTCAATATTGGAAATGTCCTAGAACTGGTAATGTAATCTTACAACGTGAACATGAGATGACTAATGAGTGAAAAGATTCTGAATACATTGTGTTTAATTTTGCATCCAAATTTTGTTTTAAGTGTCTCCATTCCAATTTGTAGCATTGGAGTGTCCTGAAAAAAACAAACCATTTTTCTATTTATTTATTTATTGTGCTTCCTTATTATCCAATGTCTCAGCTACCTTATTCATTATCATTCTCTATTTAAGACTTGAAAGTTGATTGAGGATGTTCAATATTACCATTCAATATCATCGACAAATGTGATGTTCAATAGTACCATTACATATAATAAAAAAAATCAACTACTCAAGGTCATAATGATTTTTAATACAATTTCTAGCAACAGGTCACATGTTGTAGTTTTAAGTGGAAATGAGCTGCAATTATTAGTAAACTGGTTGGGTTTCTTACTAACTAAATTTAGTTATTATTTTTTCTTCAAAGGGAAATCCTAGCTTAAAGGTTCACATGTTGTAAATCATTGAACTATTCTTTTAATTGATTTATTATTGGGAATTTGCAAGACATATTCAGCAGCTTAGAAATATTCATACGAGATTGTGAAAATGTGAAATAGGGTAGTGCATGTTATAGTTAAATATGAGAACTAGCTCTATAAATTAAGGACTCTAAAACTTTCATTTTCCACAGGGCATCAATTTGGATTTAAAACATGTTGAGGTTGCTGGGGTTTATGGCTAGACTCACATTTCATAAATTGTCATTGTTGAATGGCAGAAAGATATTACACAAAATTAGGTTACTCTTCCCATCCTTGAATTTTCTGTATGTGTCGTACTTCAAAATTTATTGATGCCTATTTAGAATTATCTTGATAGAATTACTTAAACAATATGATATGCTAAATAATTTTTTATAATTCTTACACTTTGTAGATGCAAAAGCTATTGAAAGGGGCCAATCCTATCTGATTCCTATTTGCAGTTGGCTTTGGTGCTGCAAAATTGGTTTATGTTCTAGTTGAGCACTACAGAAAAGATTAAAATTTAATCAAAGCCATGAGGAAAGGTTTGACACAATGTACTGTTTATTATAAATTTTATTTGATTTTAACTAGCACAAATGCATTGAATTTATTTATTTTAAGCTCACATACTTATGCTTTCATCTCTGCAATGTACTTTCTTGTGCCAGAATTTCTTCTACCACTTTGGAATTATAGAGATTGATCTTGAACTAAGAGAAAATTGGAAGCATTGCTATGGCCTCTCTGATTTGTCCTTGTGACTGTTTGAGATGATTAGATTAATTAATTCTTTTACAAAATTAAATATTATATGGCTTGGCCCTTGATGTTGTCTTCAAGTATTGACTGTTTAATAGTATGCATTTGGTCATATGTTGCACCCTTTTAAACCATATGCAAATGCTCGTGGCTAGTTAGGAGAAACACTGTTAAACTTGGTTGCATTCTCACCCTTGAAGCATGGTTATGGCCTCTGTGATTTGTCCTTGTCACTATCTGAGATGATCAGATTAATTAATGCTTTTAAAAAATTAAATATTATATGGCTTGGCCCTTGATGTTGCCTTCAAGTGTTGACTGTTCAATTGTATGCATTTAGTCATATGTTGCACCCTTTTAAACCATATGCAAATGATTGTGGCTAGTTAGGAGAAACACTGTTAAACTGGGTTCTATGCTCTCACAATTAGTTTTTCCTTGATCATGTGTGATAATGCTTACCGCTGTAGCTTTTAGCATATAATAAACTGCAAGTTTATTTTTGTTTAACATGGAAGCCTTCATTAGAAATCTAGATAGTTGTCCTATTTTCTATGCAAATTTTGGTATGAGAAAGTTTTTAAAAATAAACTCTTTATTGTACGCTGCAATAAAAACTGGGGTTTGCAATTTTAAAAATAGAGCATATTCTTCCACAAAAATAGAGCATACTTTGCCACAAAAATAGAGCATTCCATATCTTTCACCATGCTGATCATTAAGTGATTAATTTAATGTTTAATTGTTGTTTGCATTTTTCTTTCTTCTTCCTCCACTATTATTATTTTTTATCAGCTAGTTGATAAGAGTTGGATGTAGGGTTGTCGCCAAATTTCACATGTAGGTCTTTCTTCGTACTGAATTGGTATATTTTTTAAGAAGCCATCTTAAAGTTTTGAGCTATGTATTTGATTTGTGTCTCAACTAAAGAGGATTTAGTTGATATTTGATCAATAAATTTTTTGCACATATAATTTTTTTCACTAAACTTGGCACTGTTGATTTGGTTCCTGATGGATTTTTGTTTCATATCCCACTTTGAAAATTTGGTGACATCAGTATGTATGAAAAGATTGGTAAATTGACTACAAAACCCTAGAAGTTTCTGCTTATTAAATTTCCTTAATAATACCAATTTTATGATTGATGTATAGGATAGAAGTGCAATAGATTGGTAGGTTATCAGGAGTGTGGACTTCTAAAGCAATAAAGATTTTGATGGGTTAATTAGGAGTGAAAATGTAGAAGGTATGATCATTGGTACATACTTTATCTCTATTTAATGTGGCTGGTTTCCCCTAAAGATATATGCTTGTCATTATAATAAGGGGAACAAGCCACATGTAATGTATTTTCCAATGGCATCATTCACTTCATTCTTATATTGCACATTAAATAACTTCACCATTGAGTTTAAAGTATCACTAGTCATCCTCCCCTTAGGCTTTTCTACCCTTGAACTATAGATGGAAAAACCTGAAATCATGTTTAATGGAAAGTACTAGTATACATGTTGTGATTATTCTTTAAAGGGTACTAGCTCAATGGAAGATCACTTACTTTACAAGTAGGAGGATGATGGTTTGATTCCATTGTGCCCTAATATGACTAAATTAATGACTAAATATATGACTAAATTAAGGACCAAATAAATGACCAAATAAATGACCAAAGAAATGACCAAAGAAAAGACCAAAGAAATGACCAAAGAAACAACCAAATAAATAACCAAATAAATGACCAAATAAATGACCAAATAAACGACCAAATAAATGACCAAATAAATGACTAAATAAATGACCAAATCAATGACTAAAATAGTTTAGTCATAAATTTGGTCGCAATATAAATGATTGACAATAAACTACTAATGGTCACGTGACCAAAATTAGTCATTTATCTACAATTTTGAGTAGTTTATTTAGTCATATATTGTTGTTTTTGTACTAGTGCAGTTTCGTTATTTGTTCCCACTAGTAATCTCTTGTCTCCAATCATTTGAATGTTTCCATCTTCATCTCTCACAATGTAGCCAACTCTAGGCAGATGTAGATTGCCTTTAGAGACTCCGTCAAAGTTAACCTTGATCCATCCTTTGTTTGGAGGCTTCCATGATTCTCACTTGATTGTGGAGAGAGGAGGATGAACTCTCAAAGGCCCATGAAAAAGAAAATAAGCTCTATATTATTATATGTGTTTAACTACTATTTTAAAAGAAAATAAGATATTATTGTCATGTTATTTTTTATTTATTAAGAAATTTAACTAACTTACAAATAAATTTGACCCAATAATTGAGCACCCTAACTTTGTGCCTCTCAAAATATTCCATGTCAATTTCAAATCTCCCAATTTTTTGCTTAACAAGTCCCTTGCCACATCAACATAATTTTTGTTGAGGTATCCGAAAAGGCCCAAAAAATTACACTAAGTCATGTTCTATTGATGGGTATGTGCAGGATCATGGTATGCCAAAAAGTGGCGATGAGAAAAAGAAGTCCTGATTGATAGACTCTTTGAAAAATAACTATAACTTTCAAACCATATAACATTTTTGAAATCTGAAATATACTTCACCTAATACAATAATAATAAACAATTCTTTCGATTTGATGAAGTTTATACTAAGTTAAGGTGGTCAGATACGAGAGTTTTTATATTCAGGAAAAGTTTTAGCAAAAAAATCATAATTAATTATTTACTTGGAAAAAAAATACACAAAAATATGCATCACATCTAGACATGAGTCTACTACTTTTATCTAGAGTTTTATAAAAAAATATTATCATTTGATTTTGTTTACTGTGGTAAGACATACACCTACTTGTTATCTTTCTAGTCCTGATTGATAGACTTAATGAAAAATAGCTATAACTTTCAAACTGTATAACATTTTTCAAATCCAAAATATGTGTCACATTCTATAGTTTCCCTACTACAAGAAAAATAAAAAAAGGTTTTAGTTTGATAAAGTTTAGACTAAGTTAACGTGGTCAGACACGACAGTTTTTGTATTCTGAAAAAGTTGTAGAAGAAAAATTATAATTAATTATTTACTTGGAAAAAATTACATAAAAATATGTGTCACATCCAGACATGAGTCTACTACTTATATTTAGAATCTTGTAAAAAAAAATTATCATTTGATTGTGTTTAAGGTGGTCAGACATACACCGACTTCTTATTTTTTTTGAGATTTTTGTACTACTACATTGAAATTTAAAATTTTCAACATATAGAATAATTTTTTTTCAAAAAAGGCTTAGTATCTTAGAAACTAAACTCAATTTTCTACAGATTTTCTTCTTACATATTTTTTATATAATATTTATAAGTTGTTCAAATTTTTATGTCAACTTGCCTAAACTTGATTTTCTGAATTTTCATTACCACTTAAGGGCCTAGTTTGGCATACCATGATCCTGCACATATCCTGATATGTTGATGTGGCATAACATGATTTACTATTTTTTAAATTTAAAGAATCATTATAGTTATCAAATTTCCACAATCTATTGAGTATGATTCAGTAATTTATGGATTTGATTGTGTCTATTTTTTAATATCTACATTTTGAATCACACTCCTTTGTGATCCATCATCAAGAAGATAGAGTGTGGGATATATTTACAATTTGGGAGTGATTGACCCCCTTACACAAGGAGTTTGCCTCATTGCCAAATGGATTATTAGAAGTCTTTATGGAACAAGTCCATGGAAGTCTCTTATTAGGCACATATTCACTACATCTAAAGCCACAAATGTGTGGAAAGAGGTTGGCTGGAAAGATTAAATCCTTATGGAAAAATAGTTCAATCCTCAATCTTGTAGTCAACTTGGAAGGATATGGAAAGCTTGGCAACAAGTGTCTCCTCTTCTTGAGTGGAAGGAATGGACCTTAGTCATGGGATGAGCTTTACATCTTCTTTTATTTGGTGGAATAAACTGATTTACTTACATGAGCAGCCTCTCGTGCTGAATTCTAATTTGCATAGTAATAGATATTTAGGAGTTTTCTTTGAATTAACTTGGAAAAACTACTTGCAGCTCAAAAATGAATTCGAACTGTCCACTATTTTGATTAATGGCATTCATAAGATTCATGAAGTTGGTCATGTATCTCTTCAACTAAAACTTTCTACTCCTATCTCATGCAATTTTTTAAAGGATGGAGACATCATAAGATTCACTAAGTTGGTAATTTATCTCTTCAACTAAAAATTTCTACTCCTATCTCATGCAATTTTTAAAAGGATGGAGACAACTTCCAGGCTATAATATTGATCATTTTCCTCTCAAGCTTATTTATCATAAGCATCTTCCTTCAATCCAACTATAACCAAGGTTTAATTTAAAATGGAAAGTGAATTAGTTTGCATCTAAGTGGTTCATCTTGAGTATCATTGTTTGGAAATCCAAAGCTAAAGCTAAGACACAACTGCTAGCTTGGAAGATCATCCACTATAAAATTTCTATTGGAGAATGTCTCACTTTTCTCCCTTCCCACTTCTCCAAATGTGCTTTTTTGTGACAAGATGGAAACCATCAAACATGCCTTTTGGATGTGCAAGCATAGCCAACAAATTTGGCAATTAATTTTAACCACTATTCCAACCACTTTTAATAGAAATTTTAGGTGGAAATCAACATTGTTAGGGCTGCATTGTTCTCAAAATGTGATATCTGAATCTTTTCAACAATGTATCTTGTTACATATTTGGCTTCTATGATGCAAATAATTTTTTTCTAATGCATTTTTCATCTACAAAAGTGATAATGCTTGGCCTACTCTCTAGTATCATTCAACAACAATAATCTCCTATTAAGTGTTTGAAAGAGAAAATCAACGTCAATACAAATCTCAAGAATCAATTACCTTTAATTCAATTACCGTTGGTTTCTTTAAACAAAGACCTCAATGGTTTCCCTCTCTCAACGATGAACATTATCATAAAGAAACATATTCTTGATACACTTAGAGAAAAATGATCAAAATTTTTTTCACAAAAGATTACTCTATTGTAATATTTCATTTTTAGAAACATATGCATTTTAAAAAATAAAATAAAAAATCATAGATACTCTACTAATATTAGACATAAAATGGGCAAATACTTTAACAAGTAATTGAAAAATGACCTAGAAAATGAACTTCACCACACTTTATTATGTCATAGGCATTTCACTATGAAAGTGTTCGACCTAATTTCGTTGATCTGACGACTGCAAATTGTGGAGAAGGCAATGACTATCATTGGGAGAGTGTAAGCTGCAAGATTGTAGATGGCCGAATGTATGTGCCAGGGGGCAGCGTGGTAGATCTGCTGAGTAAATTTGGAGGACTGCGATAAATCTATGTAGGTTAATGTTGGCATTGAATCAGGTTTTGATTTGTGTTAGACTATTGTAATTATGATGGTGAATTTGGATCAGTGGGAGGTAGATCGTTTATTTCCAACAGTTGAGGATGTGCAGGATTTAGCTGATAGGTTTGTATTTGATCGATTTGCTGATATTTTCAGATACCAATCTAGTTTTTAAGAATATAACTAGTTTTTCTCTTTTGGCTTCATCCATGGGACTTGAATCCGCCATGGTAGTTTTCAAGAGTTCTAACCTGGGGCCAGAGTAGAAGTACACATTATATTTGATAAAGTGATGGGTATATGAAATATGTGTGTATGATATGCGATTCCATTATTCTTCAGGACAATAGGGTCTGGAGGCGATGTTTGGATTACAAATGACTTATGAGGTTTGCATAGAATAGTCAAAAGTTTCAAGTTGGGTGTCGGTCCTCATACAAATTTGGTGATTTTATGAGTTAATCTTATGGTTTTTCTGCATATATTTATTTAGGATACAATGTTTTAGAGTTTTGAAATGTCATTTTTCAAGTATCTAAGACAATTGACCGTGGCAGCTTACCAAAGAAATTGCTCAGTGTCAATGGAAGCCATGGATTGTTTTAGCAAGCAGGGGAATGTGTACTGTGACATCAAGGGAAGGAATGTGCTTGTGGAAGGCATTGGCATGGTGAAGCTTGGTGACTTTGGATCTGCCAGGAGAACAGAGGAAAAGGGGCTAATGAGTGATTTAAGTGGTACCCCTCTATGGATGGCTCCTGAAGTGGTGAATCAAGTGGATCAGGGTCCACCTTCAGATATTTGGTCTGTGGGTTGCACAAATGTTGAAATGGCCATTGGAATGTCATCATGGGGCATCAATTTGAATCCTTTTGCAGCCCTGTATTTGATCAATTACACAAACCAATTGCCGAAATTCCCTACCTGTCTTTCGCCTCAAGGTCGAGATTTTCTAGAGAATTACTTCCGTAGAGATCCGAAATAGAGGTTGACTATTGCATAGTTGTTGGAACATCCTTTTCTCTCTAAGATCAACTGTTGTTCTGTAATAGAGGTGAAAAGGGATCCTTTGTCTCCTACAAGCACTTTGGATTTTGGTATCCCTATTTGGGATTCTGCTTCTTCTAGTTTGTGTCAATCTATCCCATTTTTGTCTCTGGCCATTGCAAGAGCTTGCATGAAAGGTGAAGAAAGAGGAGAGGAAAAGGAGCCCGTCAGGAGACTTTTAGCTAAGGACAGATTGGCAGCAGGAAATCCAAAACCAATAATTTCATCTCACAAATCTTTATAATTTATAAATTCAATCTGTAAGCTCTGAAAAGAAGATAGATTGGTTCCAGTACTAAGAAATCATATCCACATCTAAAAACAAGAAGTTTTATCCCCATGCTATGAATTTTTATACCAAAGAGAAACACAAGTAGTAATTCAGGCTCTTATTACAAGACATATTTAGGGAAATGTTTCCCTCCACATAATGGTTTGAATGCAAAATGTAGAAGCAATGATAAGGCAGGTGAGCTATCATGTAGAATGCCACACATCACAACAATAATCTACGTGTCAGCAAAGGCTGGAGAAATTATTAGAAAATGGGAAATTCTATATTTAGAAAGATAATAAGCATTGATTTCATAATATGAAAGGTGTGTTTTCCTAATATTAAGATATTTAAACAATTTAAAAAGTTTGAATAAGGTCTGTTCAAATGATTAAAATTTAAGAACAAAAGGCACTGTTCTTGCCATTAGGTAGCTTGATGGTTTCTCTCAACTAATGAAAGTTCTAATTTTTATTTTTCTTGAGAGGTGATATAGTTTATAAATAAAACCTTCAGAAAGTGTGCGAGGAACAACTTACTAAAACCTATGAACTTATGCTTGGTATATTACAATCTATTTTTCTATTCTATTGTAGCTATGATTTTCAAGAAGAACCTATTCAAGTTAAATATGATATATGGAATTAAAAAATATCTATCAAGAACATAAACTTTCACTCGGCAATATAATGAAATTGAAAGGGTATCCAATCATCCAGCTCTTGGTCTATCTTCCCATATTTTCTTCTTTGATTTAGTTCTACTCCCCTATGGTGTAAGGAACATTAGATTCTCTTGTTTTCTTGTTTTATCATTTTTGAGAATATAAAAATTAAAGAAGTTTTCTTTAGATGAGAAGCATGGAAATTTATCAACAAAGTCTTCTAATTTGTATCAGGGTGCATCGATATGGTCTGAGAGTAACAAGAGAATTTATCATGGTTCTAAACAAACATATGGCTGGCTTGGAGCAGTTCAAAGGAAGATGTTGAGGTCTCAAAATTTTATTCAATATGGCCACCCATTATAGATAACTTGGGTGCTTATTACAATGTTGTGTCTAGTAGGTATGCAATTGTAATATTTTTAGATATCAATTCTAGCCGAGTTTTGAGACATACATATAGAAGAAATGTTCATAAGTTATGCTACAAATCAAAAGTGTTTATTTTAATAAAGAAAATTATGATCACATATAGATGCATGTTTATAATTATTAATTATGCCCAAATAAATAAAATTTCCTTAAATAAGAATTGTCTACATGGTGTTTGTGAAATCAATATATTTTTTATACTTTATATTCCTGTAATGTGTTGTATGCAATTTTATGCAGGTTTAAACTATGATTTATATTCACATTATAGATTGTGATTTATGTTTGTCCTTCCCCCTATTACGTGTCTTTATCACCTCTTTTATTTGTCATTCTTTCTCCCTATATCTCTATCTTCCAATCTCTCCCTCTCTATCTATGTATCATTATCTCCCTCTATCCATATCCTCTATATACTCCCTCTTTATCTTCTCTTTACATTCTTAGGAGTGTTCCAAGGAATGAATGAATATGACATACCTTTGAACTGATTGGGGGATGTGTTGAATTATTCTTATTACCTACTATAATTTCTTGCATGGAAGATAATTACGTGTATTGTATTAGGCTAATCCTGTAAAAAATTATGTCCATCGCCTCTTCTAGCTATGTCCTGATTTTTGCTAACTGCTAGAATTCCTCCAAAATTTTAGTCTCCACATGGCATACATGCTATGCACTGACCAATACATCATGCCACCTATTATCATTATCTCTGCAGCTTGTATGTGTGTTGATGCTCTCGCCTTACCTTCAGTTTTATAATCTTCTTTGAGTAGGGGTATATGCACAAAGATGGGGGACCAAAAAGGTGCCACTTTGCTTTTTGGTCCCCCATCAAGCATAGTGTGTACGCACTAAAGGGCGTGTGCCCTATGGCTTGGGTTGCCCAAGCCTTAGGCTTGGGAAATCCAACGCATACTGCGTGCGCCCTATAGGGCGCACACGATATGAAAAACACTTTTTAGTATTTTTCAAAGCGTGTGTGCCCTATAGCATGCACGCGCTTTGAAAAAAGCATATTTAGTGTTTGCTCCGGGTTGGAAAGCTCATTTTGCTTTCCTCAAACCTACATTTGCATCAAAAGGAGTCTTCCCAAGCACGTACACAGTCTTGTTTGGGCTTGTGAATCCATTATTTTCATTCATTCATCTATCAAATGGATCCACGACATTGTCAAGTTCGATCTGGAAGAAGAGGTAAGTGTTTTTACAGCTCATGGCTTTTATTTGTTTCAAAATTTTAGTTTTGTAGCAATTTATTTTGTTAAAATTTGTTTTTGTTAAAATTTGTGTGTAATGAAGATTTTAAAATCTAGTTTTTTTAATTTCCAAGAAGAAATAATCTCCCTCAACCAAACCCTCCACTAAACCCTCCATCTACTCATGAAGAAACAAATGAAGAAAATGAACCTCAATTGCCTCCTCCAATCGAGAAACCTCTTCTTGGAACACAAGAAAATTTGATGAACCAAATTGAAAGAGGGAAAAAAGAATTAGAATCTTTATTTATGAGGTTAAAAGATTCTAGTGGTACAAATCCTGGAACAGAAAGACTTGCAAAATCATTGGAAGCAATCTTGACCCATGTAAGCTTGGTTAGTGGGCAAATTAATTTATGGCGGGATAAAAGAGAAGAATAAAAACAATATTATGCAAATAAATTATCTTATGCGGACATAAAAAGAATAAAATCACAAAAGATGACATTTGCAAGCTATTTAAAAAACTAGGGGACACAGGTACTCTTAGAACTACAACAAGGAGGTTCCCAATTGATTGGTGTTTAAATGAAGACATTAAAAACAATTTTTGGGAGAGATGGTGGATGGTCTTTGATTCACCTCCCTGTAAAAATCATGAGGTTCATATATATTTCTTGAGGAAACTCTATTGCAAGTTTGTACTCAAGGAGGTGCCAAATTATTTTGACTATCTAGATTCTCAGGGTAGAGGAGGGGGGTCATCATTTGATCAAGTGGGGGCACATCATGACCCTAACACACCTAGGGTTCCTATTGGCAAGCCACAGGTGGATCATGTTACTATTCCTTTTGTTGTGAAGGAACATGTAGAGGCGGACACACTAGGCATGATTAATGCTCTGACACAGACTCTCATTCAGTGTGCCACTCCTTTAGTTGAGGTTGACCATGGTCAATCTTCAAGGGGGCATATTTTTTGATCATATGGATGCTTGTGCACATTTGGTACTAGTGAGAGAGAGGAAGAGGATCCTGGAATGATGATTGATAGTTTTCTAAATATGACATTTGGCATTGACACACAGGTAAATATTTCCAAGTTCATTAAATTTCTTTGATCATATTTCATTTATAAAAGAATAACTAATTAATTTAGTATCTATTGATTATGATGAAAATTCAGGGCAAGAGTGTCGGTGGCGGTGGTGGTGGAAGTGGAAGTGGTAGTGGCAATGATCCCAATGTCCCCTTCTACACATCATCATCAATTCCACAAGTACATGTATCGAATAAAACATTTTAAATAATATATTTGATTATTATGTAATGATATGAATAATTGTATCATAACTTATTGTGCATGTGCATTAGACATTCACTGGTGGACCATCGACATTCACAATAGACAGGGAAGGGCATCGTGCCACTTTCCTTGAGGTATCTTTATTTGCAAGTTAATTTGATTTACTTGATTATATTTAATTAATAAATGAATGAATAACTAAATTACTAGACAAATTATGATCAAAATCCAGAGGCACGATGATCACATTCTTGCACCTAGCTTTGTGACATCACCATTGAGTCCATAGGTATATATGTAATAATACATTATAATTAACATGTTAGTATTACATTCTTATATGAATGGTTATCTTATAATTTTCCATGTACATGTGCACTAGTTGAATGTTGGAGCTTCGACTTCGACACCGCACACCGAAGGACATGGTGGAACCTTCACAGAGGTATCATTTACTCATTAGTAGGGTTATAAAAAATATATGTAATCTTGATAACTGCATAAATTTTTTTTGTTTCATTTTCAGTTATTGACATCAGAGGCTCCTTCTGTCCGTGATACTTTGGATCATGGAGTAGCTACAACAGTAGCTAGTTCTGAAGCATTGACTGAGGTATGAAAGAGATCACTTAATTTTAATTGTTAGTTTAATAGTTTGTATTGAATTATATAATGATATTCATGTATGTATTTTAATTATTATTTTGATCATTGTTGTAGGGACTTATTACTCCAGATCACCAACATGCGCCTTCGATGGATGAACATAGTGACTATTTGCTAGCGGTAAGCGAATATTTAATTTTATGTCATTGTATAATTCAATTTTGATGTATATTAGTTATTGATGCTTAAATTTTTTTTTATCAGCTCGAGCTACAGAAGAGTCTAGGCAAGAGGACGAGTGAGTGCACTCGGAAGACTACAACATCCACTACATCTCCATCGACACGATGATTGAAGACAACTCGGGATTTGTTTTCTTCCCCTGGTGGTAAAGGACTAGATTAGGGATATGGATTGTATGGCTATATGGCATTAGTGGACATATTTTTTTGTATATTGTATAAGTGATACATTGTACATCCATTTGGCTTTGAGGAAGCTAGTTTAACTGTATTGAATATATTCAATGCATGACATTATTGGACATATATATTTGGCTTCATGCCCTATGAATTTTTTTTTTTAATGTTTTAGGTATGCAATTCATGTGTTTGGTGTATTGATGTATACTAATTTATGTTTATGCGGATGTCTTATGCTTTGTAAATTTTCCATGCCTTATAGTTATGCTTGTATATTTATCGATGTATATTGTTACTATCACCCTAAGGAGACTATCTCAACAACATTCACTATCACCCTAAGGAGATTAACATTCCTTGTTACTGTAAACTTCGACAACATTCACTATCACCCTAAGGAGACTAACTCAACTCGATGATTCTACAAACAACTTGGAATCCACTCAAGGAATTAACCTCACTCAAGGATCTAGTTGAGTTCTTTTACTTTTTAAGTCACTCCCACAACCATACTACTCAAATTAACTTCCTTGGTTCCTTGTTCCAATGCCTTCTAGAATCAACTCTATCCTAGGCCACGTAGTGCACCTAGTGACTCCACCACACCAAAACTCAAACTAGACTTCACACGCTGATCCTAACACCTTAGATCATCTCAACATGCTATATTTTCCATGTTACAACTTCCCATTCAATCCAATCAACTCATCTTTCACCCTTCCTCTTTTATAGCCCTTCTAGGCCTGGCTAGTAGTCCTTCCAACAGTAAAATTAGAAATTTACTCTAAAAATCCCCAAACAACCTAGCAATGTTTTTACATTTTAGGCCTTGGCAACACAGTCTTGTAGAAACTAACAGATCGATGCTACCTCATACGAGCTCCAAGATATGACCCCACAAAAATTATTGATTTCATGCTTAAGGGACCTTGAGGGACACTTTGGCCCGGAGTCGTTAGCAGCGTTCGAATGACTATGTGTGGCAAAAGAGGTTGCCACTAGCATTTACCTAACCATTTAGAGTTGTTGGAACATACGGTTCCATGCTACGATCGATGGTTGGAAAGATACGCAATGTTAGCCATTTGAACTGAGGAACACTTTGAGTTCTAACATCGACCGAGAATGTGTTGCTAAATTTAAACGAACTTGAATCTCTGAAAAATGAGATAGAATTTTGTATGCCCTGGCAACATGGTCTCGTAGAAATTGACAGATTGATGCTACCTTGTACAAGCTCTGAGATATGACCCCGCAAAAATTGTCGGTTTCATGCTTAAGGGACCTTGAGGGACACTTTAGCCGGGAGTCATCGGTGGCGATTGAATGACTGTGTGTGGTGAATGAGGTTGCCACTAGCATTTACTTAGTCATTTAGAGTTGTTGGAATAGACAGTTTGATGCTACGACCGATGGTTGGAAATATACGCAACGTTGGCCGTTTGAACTGAGGAACACTGTGAGTTCTGACATCGACCGAGAATGTGTTGCCAAATTTAAATGAGCTTGAATCTCTAAAAAATGAGATAGGCTTTTGTAGGCCTCGGCACCATGATCCCATAGAAATTGATGGATTGATCCTACCTCATACGAGTTCCAAGATATGACCCCAAAAATATCATCAATTTCATGCTTAAGGGACCTTGAGGGACAGTTCGGCCTAGAGTCATCGCCAGCGATCAAACGACTATGTTTGGTGAATGAGGTTTCCACTAGTGTTTACCCAGCCATTTGGAGTTGTTGGAACAGATGGTTCGATGCTATGACCAATGGGTTAAAAGATACACAATGTTGCCCATTTGAACTGAGGAACACTGTGAGTTCTGACATCGACCGAAAATGTGTTGCCAAATTTAAATGAACTTGAATCTTTGAAAACTAAGATAGGCTTTTGTAGGCCCCAGCAACATGGTCCCATAGAACTTGATGGATCAATGCTACCTCACACGAGCTCTAAGATATGACCCTACAAAGATTTTTGATTTCATGCTTAAGGGATACTTCAGCCCAGAGTCATCGACGACGATTGAACGACTATGTGTGGCAAATGAGGTTGCCACTAGTGTTTATCCAGCCATTCATGGTGCAGTCAAGGATGGTGGATCCAATTAACGACAGTCCAATCCTTGTAACCAACAGAATTACACAGCGGAATACTCAAGAATGCAACACAATATAATTGTTCAACTCTAATTTTCATTAACATGCCTGACTATAAGGCCTTCCGAGTTAGGGCCAATTACAATAAGAAAATAGTTCTACAAGATCCAAGACTAGATCCAATACAAACCCTTGCTAGTTGAGTTTTGAAGACAATCATAAGCTGATGGAAACCCTAAGGCAGATCTAAACTTGAGCTTGCAAGCCTCAAAGAAATCTCCTTATTCCCAAGTATGCAAACCCCTAGCTTTGCTACAAAAAAATATCAGATTACAATCTGATCTACAAGATCATCAAGAACTTTTCCACAACTTCGCTAACTTCAGCTTCGCTTCTGAGATCCAGATCCGCTAAGTTCTATGTCAAGTTCCCCTCCTTCTAAACATCTACCCAAGCCTTCCTTAAATACTAATCATCAGCCACAAATCAGCCAGATGAAACCCTTAACTCTCCCAAAGAAATAATTAAATGCCATACAAGTCAGCTTAAAAATGTATACAAACACACTAGTAAATTTTGGCTTGTTTTTCGATGAGGTTTAGTTGATTATTAAACGCCTATTGGTCGACTAATCGACCATAACAATCGTCAGATATTTTTTGTCGAAAATACCACACTTCAAATCTCTGTCACAATTGCAACGTCCCCAATGGTTGAACTATCAACGGAAACAACGTTGAAATCATTGCTTCAACTTAGAAGAATTTTCGGTTATAGCCTTATGCCTTCGACCGATGTACGTCAAAATTGTGATGTGAAATCATTGCAAGAAACGTCGAATGTATAGCTTTCTTGTCGATATTTATATTCTTTGTTGGTTGAAATATCGACATACAATTTAATTTTTTTAAATATATATATATATATATATATATTATCAAATTAAGCACAACAATATTATGTCGCCGTTGTTTACTGTTTACAAAAAGTCACACATTTTCTGTCTTATTTCACACAAACAAGATGGTTTTAGACCGAAACACTCCACCATAGATCATGGAGCAATTCTTAGATACTTAGTTGACAAAATATGGGACACTCTGGGTGACGAGGATTTTTGCTGCTTTATTGACTTCAAAAAATCCTTTGATTTAATTTGTCTATGGATTGAGACCTTAAATTATTGAGCTTCTCTTTGTTTCGAGAAGAGTATAACATTCTCTACTTAACAGGGCCAACTGCGTGAAGGTGGAAGCTCATCTGGCCCCTCCTAGGAGCCTCCTATGACCCTTTATGACATTTTAAGACCTCTAAGATGTATTCTTAGGGATCATAAATGGTCATAAAGGGTCATAAGGGGTCCTGAGACACAATAGCTAAGAAACATAATTGTAGGCATCATGGTCACAATTTTTTGGAGACAATGTAATTATATACCTAGACGATGCAGAGCAACTCCTACACCTCCAATTCCAAGTTGACTACATTTGTTGCTCATGAATACAAGGTCCTCCAACAAATGTATTCAACTTGGAATCAGAGGTCCAGAAGTTTCTCTGCATCGCTTGGGTACACAACTCAATTAAGTTGTCTCCAAAAAATTGTGACCATGATGCCTACAATTATGTTTCTCAGCTATTGTGAAATCTAAATTTATGTTTCTCAGCTATCGTGTTTATGTGCATGTTTTTTATGTGTTTTGGATAGTAAGTCTAATTTAATTTTTCTGTGGACTAAGACCTTAAATTATTGAGCTTCTCTTTGTTTCGAGAAGAGTATAACATTCTCTACTTAACAGGGCCAACCACGTGAAGGTGGAAGCTCATCTGGCCCCTCCTAGGAGCCTCTTATGACCCTTTATGCCATTTTAAGACCTCTAAGATGTATTCTTAGGGATCATAAATGGTCGTAAAGGGTCATAAGGGGTCCTGGGACACAACAGCTGAGAAACATAATTGTAGGCATCATGGTCACATCTTTTTGGAGACAATGTAATTGAGTTGTATACCCAAGGGATGGAGTGCAACTTCTGTACCTCTGATTCCAAATTGACACTACGGGATTCAAAGACCATAGATAAGGAATAAATTTAGAGAGCGGAGGAGGGCCATAATGACAAAAATAATACAGGACAAACCTCAAGTTAAATGAGGCAACTGCAAACATTTTAATAGATTTTTATTATTAAATAATGAAATTTGCATATACTAGTGTTCTAAGCCCCCTCATTACATGATTTATTATTGTAAGCCCCTCTAACTTACACATCTAGAAAATGAAACTACAACCAATTAGGATTGAGACAAACCTTATAGAACAACAATAGCTAGGAAGGATCACTTTCTAACATCTGTTGAATACATCTATTGGAGGACCTTGTATTCATGAGCTACACCTTGTATTCATGAGCTACAGATGTATTCAATAGATGTTGGCAAGTGATCATTCCTAGCTACTGTTGTTCTATAAGGTTTGTCTCAATCCCAATAGGTTGTAGTTTCATTTTCTAGATGTGTAAGTTAGAGGGGGCTTACAATAATAAATGATGTAATGAGGGGGATTAGAACACTAGTATATGTAAATTTCATTATTTAATAATAAAAATTGATTAAAATGTTTGCAGTTGCCTCATTTAACTTGAGGTTCACCCTATATTATTTTGGTCATTATGGACCTCCTCCACTCTCTAAATTTATTCCTTATCTATGGTCTTTGTATCCTGTAGTGTCAACTTGGAATTGGAGGTGCAGAAGTTGCACTCCATCGCTTGGGTATACAACTCAATTACGTTGTCTCCAAAAAATTGTGACCGTGATGCCTACAATTATGTTTCTCAGCTATTGTGAAATCTGCATTTATGTTTCTCAGCTATCGTGGTTATACCTTCTCTCATTTGCTGGTGTAATTCCTCTTTGAGTATCCCCATTCTCCTTTGCATCCAAAATGAACTCATTCCAATCCCTCACTGGAATAAAGGGAGACTTCATACCACGCTGTGCTCAAACTTCAGCGAGACTTCATACCACGCAGCGTTTGTAGATTATGTTCATTGCGTTATTTACACTTGTATTGGTGGGAAAAATCTTGAAAACATGAAAAAGAGATTGCATTCAACCATGTTGTTTACATGACACATCTAGTTTACCTCCAGCATAAATCAGTCTTGCGTACAAATCTGCAGACGCTGCATGGTACGAAGCCTCGCTCAAGTTTGAAAATCATAGTCAATCCATAGTCAAGGTCAAGAAACAAATGGAATAACCAAGAAAACGCTATACATTAAATCATGTGATTGATAGTAGATTGGGGCTCACCTAAGCCATAAACATGAAGAATTATTCTAAAAAAAGATGTAAACCATATATATGCGCACTTGAGGCAAAGAGAAGTTATGTCATATCAATATTAAAATATTAGTTGCAATATTGAAAATACTAAACTAACTAATTCCCGAGTTCATCTCTACATATGGTCGCAACAAAGATATGTGATTACAATACAAAGAAGGCATCGTAAAAATATAATTTCAAAATTTGCCCTAGCCTGACACATTTTGCACTCAAATCCTTCATCGCGGATAAGTGGAGATGGGCGAATAGATGTAGATGAGTTGTCATCGACCCAACTAAAGTATCTGCAACCATTATTTCCTTGTGATACCCAGTCTACATTAGTTCTTATATTATAATGAATAGTACTGTAGACTAGGATTTGAGTGTGCACCTAAACCTGTTTTGAAGGCCAAAGACAAACAAACGTCATAGCATATAATCAAATCAAATTTAATGGTAAACAAACTAAAATCAAAGCCACCTCAGTTTAAGCCTAAAACGGATGCGCCCATGCACCGCTTGATATGCTTAGATATAGATGAATGTGGGTGTGCAAACTCAAGCACTTGGAGCATGCAAAATAGGATGATTTGAGGATCAAGAAGACCCAAAATGACACAAAATAGGTATGAGGAACCTATTTTGCCTCAAAGGCCTCAAGAACACACAAATATGCAAAGCTTAAAGATAAACTAAGATTGATTAAACAAGAAATGAATCTATGTTAATCCAATTAAGCTAATTTAGATGTGATTTAAGCTTGGAAATGATCTAAAATGATGAGTTTATGCTTATGCTAGAATGAAAATGGCATTATAACTTTGCTATTGAGTTTGAGAGTTGAAAGATGATTTGCCTTAGGAAGTGAGGGTATTTATAGGAAAAGGGAAGGGCTTGGTTTAAAAGGATGAGTCAGAGTTAGGGCTAAGGTTAGGGTTGAGTCAAGGACAAGTGTCCTGACAAGTGTCAAGGGAGGATTGAGTTGAAAGTTTGAGGGCATGTGCACAATTTGGTAAATGTGCCCAAGGCCAAGAGGTGGCAAGGAAGGGATAAGAAGGTCTTAAATGCATAATGAATGCATGTAAGAAAGATAAGGAAGGCTTAAATGCATCCTTAAATGCATTTGCAAGAGGTGGCCAAGAGGTGGCAATCCTTGTTGACTAAGGAGGAGGTTAGCATAAGTTTTGGTAAACCTTTTGCTAATGGAATGTGACAAGATTAGAAAGGGGATTAGGATTAGGATTAGGAGAAAGGGATGGGCAAGTGGCTTTTGGTGAGATTTAGATATTTATTAAAGGTAAATTTAATAAATATTAAATATCTAGGCTTAGGGTTTGAAGGGACTAGATTAGGGATTTGACCCATTTAGAGGAAGGTTTAGGACTTTCTAGAAGAGTTTAGTGCTCTTTAGAATTTTGGCCAACTTTGGGATAAAAAATAAATTAATTTATTTTTGAAGTTTTTGGGTCAATTTATTAATTAAATAATTAATAAATTAGGGATAATGTCCAAATGACATTTTTAGGCTAGATTCGTTAATTAAAGATTTTTAATTAAGAGAGAGGGATTTAATGCCATAAAAATAAATAAATTAATTAAATAAATAATTAATTAATAAATGATGATGTCATCAAGGATTTTTAGAAAACAAAAATAATTTATTTTCTAAAGGATTTTTTGGTGTCTACATTTTGCCCCTCTTTGATGCGATGCCGCAAGTGGCATGGCGTCAAAGACAAGAAAATAAGATGCCAAGGCTAGAATCAGAAGAAGAGGGTATGACGCCCGAGTGGACTAGAAGAAAGAGGATACATGCCCCGGTGGGACAAAATCATGGAAGATGCACCCAGTGGGACAAGGAGAAAGAGGGATTACGCCCTGGGACAGAGTGTGCCTGGCGGGACGAGGAAGGAAGGGCCTAGGAAGAAAGGGGAGATAAATAACCTCACTTCTAAGAGCAAAAGGTGGATGATATGCAAGATGAGATGGAAATGCAAGATGCAAGATGCAGCTATATGCAAAGATGCAAGATTAATCTATATGATAAATGCAAGGGACCAGATAGCTCCAAGTGCAAACGGGAGTGCACAACCTAGATTTAATATAGCTATGTTAGAGACCTGCCAAGGATACTGGGATCACGAGGCCTGTCAACAACGTCGTAGAGGACTGACGAGGACTGACGCTAAACAAACACACAGGGTTGCCCCAACATCACACATGAAGCGCAGAAGCGACATGGCAGAACCGATGCTGAAGGAACCACAAACACACAACTGACTCACAGGCAGAAGCGAAAGATCAAAAGACCTTGCCCCAGATTATCCGTACATGCAGCACACCGTGATATAATGAATCGTGGTGACCCTGGTGGGATAATGAGAAGCCAAAAAGATTAACAAGATCAAAAGGACAAAACCCAAGATCAAAATGATAACTCCAAAAAAGACATCCTTTGCCAAGGAGAGAGATTAGGTTTGATTGATGGTGGGAAGATTGGTCGGACAGGAGGAACGATATATCCTCAAGGACCAGGATGGAAGATTAGGTCGGATAGGAGGAATGATATATCCTCAAGGACCCATGGGTTGGTGAGAGAATAAGTGTAGTTGTTCGCTGGCAAAAGCTGAAGTTCAAAGAATAATTAGGATGAGCAAGGATAAGTCGACAATTGATGTTGCTGAAGCACAAGGCCCGAGTGGGACTAAAAGTTTTCTGAGGCTGGGGATGGGACAAGATATTTGATCAAATGCTGCTGCAGGATGGAAAAAGGTTATGTACAACAAGGAGGAAAGATATGCACAAGGGATATGTACAGAAGCTCAGGATTGGGGATAGGAAGATCACACTCGGTTGGACTCTCACTAGGACGGAGACAAGAAGGATAAATATAGGGAGGATTGCACTGTACAGGAAAGGGATAAGGATATGGTACAAGATATGGTACAAAGCTTCGGAATAGGATATGGATTGCAGATGGGTTGGAGGAAGATGGAAGCTGAATGCTTGGAGGATAGGGGAGATGGAACTGCTAGAAGATTTGGATGGAGGAAGATTCGGGGAGATTGGATTGTGGAACTGCTAGAGGATTTTGAAGATGGAAAAGCTGCTTGGAGGATGAAAAGCTGGTGGAAGATGGAAAGCTGGTGGAAGATTACCAAGTGTCAACAAAATGAGCTGCTGTTTTCCCAATGGAGGATCAGTGATAGGATTGCGTCAACCTAGGATAGACTGATGATCTTCGGTCAACTGGATTCTTGTCAATACAAGCCAATCTCTTGCTCGAGATGATAAGGCTATGCAAGGACAAGGTTTTGATTTCTTTAAGACAACACGTTGTGCCAAAAAGAGGATGATTTCTGATTTAGGATAAGGGATGGAAACAACTCAAAGGGCTGGAACACGATAATGCTTGTGGATTTGGAGCTCTGGATTTTGGTGCAAAAGATGGTGAATTTTCTTTCTGCTGTGGATGGTGGATGTTGGATTCTGATAAAGGATATGGGACGCTGAGTTGGTTTGCTGGTGGATCAAGATAGAGGATGCTGGAGGAACTGTTGATGGATTAAGATAGAGGAGTGCTGGAAGGATTGGATGGTGGTTGGTTTGGATTTGGATAGAGAAATTGCTGAGGATTTTGGGAGATGGAAGATTCGGATTTGGATAGCCTCCAAGGAATACGTCACCAAGGAAGAGGATGCCCCCTGTTTAAGATAGTTCATGTGTTTTAAAGGCATGGTGTATGCTTGGACGGAAGATATGCCAACAAGAGGATGAGGAAGGATGGAAGCTAGGATGAAAGGATTGGATAGAGGATATGTAGCTGAAAGGTGCAATGGATGCCAAGGAGGTGCCCAAAAGCATGTACATCTGATAGTCTCTATTTTTGTCATCAAGATCCAATGGAAAATGAAGGAAGTGAGAGACAAAAGGGGATGGAGGACATGTTGGATAAGAGGTGATAGAAAGGAAGCCCCTAACTGCAGAAAGGAATTAGGGGGGGGCACTACGCATGGCGCCTGTTTGCCAGGTTTTCACCATGGTACTTGTCCAAGGTGCTTGAATTGCCAAGTTTTCACCAGAGGACGAATGTTTTTCTCTTGATTTTTGCTTTGTTGATAATTTGCTCCTTTGATTTATCCAATTTTTATGGATTTTTGTGTTTTTTCCTTGACTTTTTGCTGATCTTGCTGATTTGTCGCTGAGCTTGTGCTGATATTCCACTGATTTTCTGATTTGTTGTTGATTTTGTGCTGATATGCATTGACATTTTGATTTGTTGCTGAAGCTCTGATTTAATGCTGTCGTGCTTGCTGATCAGCTGATGTCGCCGTTTTGGCGCTTCCTCTTGATTAGATGGTGACCTTTTGATTTGTCACTAATATTCTGATGGTGTTGCTGATTCTTTGATTGGATGTTCCCTTATGATTTGATGATGGCCCTGCTGTTTTTGATTTTGCACAGATATTTTGATGTTGTTGCTAACTCTCTGATGTGGTGCTGAGTTTTGTGCTGATTTTGGTGCTATCATGCGATTTGATGTTGATCTTCTGAGAGATTCTTCACTGATTTTTTGATGTGGATTGCTGATTTTCTGATGTTGCCGGCTTGTCATGGGGATCCATTGCTAGATGATGGACGACAAGCTTAAGATCACACCTAGGCATGTGCATATGACCATGCACAGTTGATAATTGACTCCTCGGAGCAAGGCACTTAAGGTCATGATTCACTTTCTGTCAGGTTAACCTCCATGTAGATGAGCCACAAATATCCTTCTGTACCCAAGTTGATTTAGCTTGGTTTCTGCAATGTTGATAGGGAACTATCATGTGTTGTTATCCCAGATAGGAGGAAGAGGCAAAGCTCCATCTTCTAGCGCTTGAATTGCCAAGTTTTCACTAGAAGATACGCCCTTTATTTTTACTATTTTTGGAATCAGAATGTGCCCCAGAAGGGTTTTCACATAAAGACTCATGATTTTGCCTTTGCTTTTTTTTTAACTTTTGCGACTAAAGCTTGCTTCTTCCCTAAAATATGCTTTTGTTTTAAGCTGATAGGCATATGTTGATGCTAAAGCCTAATTGCCTGTTGACTTTGCTGATTTCTCTGATTTGTCATTGATTTCCCTTTGCTGTTTTAGATGTGCTGACTGATCTTTGCTGACTTTCCTCACTGATTTCTTCTGATTGTGTGCCTGGATGTTGGTACAACTGTAGCAGGACGAGGGGGATCATGCAAAGTCATGGATTAGATGGGGGAGATGGGAAAGATGGTGGTAGAAAGTGTTTGGATGGAAGGATGGAAAGTGATCAAGATAGGGGGATGTTGTCAAGATCAACATTGGCACATGTTGCGAGGAAGATGGATGATTGGATGTGGAAGATAGAGATAGATGTGATGGAGGATTTATGCTAGAGGACGGAGGAGATGGAGGGGAAGATTGAGGAGCTGGGAGATGGGCAATGTTGGATGCCATTGTGGATGTTTTTGTTAGATGGATTACATCTTTTTGCTTTGGGATCCACATCATTTTTGTTTTAGCTTTAGTGTGCCTTTGCGGCCATTGGTGGGCATCAGATTGTGCTTTTTCTTTGCTAGGCCTTTGTGGCCATGTGATAGATTTTTCTTGGACTTTGCTAGGTTTTTGGAGCCATTGGGGTGCTTTAGCATGCCTGATTGGCTCTTTGCTGGGCCTTTGCGGCGCATTTGATTGCCTAATTGGAGCTTGCATTGATTGACCATGTCGATTAGACTGGACATGGTAATCGTCATTGGGCCTTTGCAGCCATTGGGATGCATTAGATTTGGCATTTGCTTTGATGGGCCTTTGTGGCCAGTGGTTTGCTTTGGCTTGCTTGATCGGATTTTGCTTTGATTGTGCATGTCGATTAGACTGGACATAACAATCCTGGGATTTTTGTGGATTTTTCCCTTTATTCATGCGCGATATGGCATCCAAGTTGCGAGGAGCATTGGGAGGAATATGAGGAGTTGTCTGGGATGGAGGAAATTTGGATGGAGAGATGGAAGGAGATTGGTAGATAGGATATGTGGACATGTGCCGTTGTTGATCTTGACTAGGGATGCTTGGATGTTGGATGAAAGGCCGAGTAGGATAAGATGGAGGATGATATTTTGGGATGTAAGGTCCCAAAATGGATTTGCTAGGTAAAGGAGATGCGCTGAAAGACTTTGGGACATAGGGACCCAAAATGGATGGGGAGGATGAAGGAGGAATATGATAGGTTTTCCTCGGTTGTAACAATGGAGGAGGAGGAATTGCATTGTGGGCTCTGAAAGATGTTTTGTTGGTTTTGAATGGATGTTTGAACTTTGCCTTAGCTGTACCAACATTTCTGGATGAAGTACCTTTCGCTGATGTGGAGGGAGTGTCCTCTTCTGGTGTGCAACCAATTCCATAGCCTTTTGGATGTTTCTTGCCTTGAATGGGCTGTATATTTCCTTGTTCGTGAGTGCCAAGGCCTTTGCCTTGATAGTTCCATCTTTTCAGCATTTTATCCAGACAAGGATATTTCTGACTTGGGGTGAATGACAAACAGCCATTTTCTGGTTCTCTGATGGAAGATAGGAAGCTGATTTCTTCTTCTTCAAGTGGTTTGCCTTTGACAAATGTTAGTTTTCCAAGTGGATAGAGTGATGGTAGCTGGACAGTTTGGTTAGGAGGATCCTCAAGAGGAGAGGATAGGATGTTGGGATTTTGACTAGGATTGGGGGATGGTAAAGGAGCTTCAGTTGGAGAAACTAGGATGATAGGATCTTGAATTGGAGGAATTGGGATTGTAGGATTTTGGATTGAAGGTGATGGAGGCAATAGAACATGCGATGGGGGAAGTAAAGGGGTTGGATCTTGATGTTCTTCTATAGATATTTCAACATGCTTTTGGTCCAGATCTTGACACGATGGGATTTGTTCAGATAGAGGATTAGGGGATATATGGATGGACTCTTCAAAGGGGGGGAATGAAAGGGTAGGAGACTCTGCTGCTGGGGTTTCTGGAAGAAGGAAGAACTTGTCAGATGGTATGGATAAAAGGATGGGAGATTTTGCAGCTGCAATGACAGGAAGAGGGATGAACTCAGGAAGCTCATTAGGTATGCTTTGGATAATGCTAGGAGGAGATGATTCTGGGGATTGGATAGATACTTCAGACGAAAGGAACTCAACGATGATAGGAGATGGAAGAGGATCAACGGTTGGGATGTATGGAAGATAGATAATAGATGGGAGCGCTGGATGGGCCTCATCAATGATGGTTTCACATGAAGGATTGCTTGGCTTTTCAATTTCAGGCGTGGGTTTTGCTATTGGCTCTTCCTTGGGTTCTGTTATTGGTTTCCTTGGAGACTTTTGCGGTGAAGAAGAATTCGAAGGTGGAGGAGATGGGGAGCTTGGATGATCCTTGCATGAAGGTGGGGATCATGCTTGGGTAGATGCTCGCGAAGGAGGAGAGAAAGAAGGGAACACCCATGAAAAAGATGACTTTGAAAAGGGAGCTTTGGGTTTTTCTTGAGGGGATGATGTAGCTGCAGCGGTTTGAAGGGATGACGGTGCTGAAAAGATGGGGGTGATAGTTTGGGGTACAGGATATGAAGCGGGTTGAGGGGAGCATTCTGCTTGAGGGAAGAGACTTTTGGTAATGTGGTTTGGAAGAGAGGATGGTGGTTTGGGACAGGATGGAGGATTGGGGAAAATGATAGGAAGACTAGAATCTTGGTTTTCAAAATTTTTTGGAGGATGGGCAGATGGAGGCCTTAGATAGGGGAAGTAGCGTGAAGCATTTCTAAGGGATGATGGTGATGGAGAAATGACCATAGCAGAAAGTGGAGGCCTGAAAGGAGCATATGGAAGAGGTTTGGGTTGAAGACAAGGGTATGCTGGGGATGGATAAGATACTGGGTTTGCTTTGCCGAGGACATGAAAAGAAGTGCTAGCCTTGCCGAGGACATGAAAGGGAGTGCTAGGAGATAAGCGCGAAGGCATGGTTGGCTGGATTGGAGGAATGATGGAATGATGGGGGTTGCTTGGAGCAAACTGGCTGAAATAGGCATCATGGTCTACAAGACCTTCATCATCATTAGGATCGATTGGACGGAGAGGAGAGATATCATAACCAAACTCATTATAGATTCGAGACATGCTGACTTTGTGAATGAGTTGGATAAGGAGGAAGGACGAAGATGGTTTGGAAGACTAAGACTCAGATAGGGATGATTGACGGAAGAAGACGGTTTTCTAGAAGACAGACAAAGGGATGGGAGATGACCAAGTTTTGGGATGGCTGCTCTGATTGTCCTTCGAACCAAGTTATAGATCTGCTTGATGTTTTTCCATTTGGCAAAGGATTTGATAAAAGCAATCTTCACAAAGGACAAAGCAACTTTGTGAGATACAAACAAGATAAAAGACTCTGATAAATGCTTTCGAAAAAGTGTATGTTTGACAAATGTTTTCACGGGTCTTTGACTGTCAAGCACTTCAAACAGATCTACCTAAGGAAGGTGAGTATCAAAATCACTTGCCCACAGCTTGGTATCCCCCAGAAGGGAATACAAATGGTGAGTAATCTTGAGGTGACCCGGTAAACCCCTTGGAATCGGTCCTTGCACAAGGATTTTGATACTTTCGGATGTAGATAGGGTAGCCTTTATTTTATCAGGTTGCTAATGATTCCGTGGTGTCTCCATACCCAGTTTTGCTGATCATCCGTGACTCACTTAAGAGCCTTGCCAATAATGCTGGGGGAGAGGAATGTTTACCATCCCCAGACACGTGTTTGGCACGAACGCCCGGCGATTAGGAGATGTAAGCGATTCTTTTGGTATTCGCTTATTTGTATACCGGCCGGGGGGGATACTGGTTTGAGGTCGTTCTCCGAGGAGGAAGCGCTTCTCCTTGGACAGGCCTCGCTAAAAGCAGAATAGGTGAACTTGTCCAAGTTCAAATGTTCCACGTTACTTACTCTAACAAGGATTATGCAAGAATTGAAAAACTCCTACATGCACATCAAGCAGATTTTGTTCATTTTCCCGATTTTGATTAAGTGATGTTTGAATTTTGAAATGAAGACACTCGTGATTAGATTTTGATTTGTTCCTTTCCTCAAAATGTAAATGAATTGAATGTTTGCAAGTTCTTTCCTTTTGTGCATTCAAGATTTGATTAGCGAGTTGATTTAAGAACTTTGAAAAAGCTTTGTTTTATCCCTTAGATCACTCAAGATTGAATTTGTTTGCTTGCTTTAGAATTTGAAATGAGATAGGGGATAGAGTTGTTCGTTCCTTTTAGTGCATTCGAGATTTGATTAGCAAGTTGATTTAAGAACTTTGAAAAAGCTTTGTTTTATCCCTTAGATCACTCAAGATTGAATTTGTTTGCTTGCTTTGAAATCTGAAACAGATGAGGGAATAGAGTTATTCATTCCTTTTAGTGCATTCGAGATTGAGTTAGCTTTTCAAAATGACAATGACATTCTAGGACCTAAGTTCAGTTCCTTAATGTCATTCAAGATTTTGTTTTTGACCTTTGCTGTAAAAGAAAAGAAAAAACCAGTCCCAAGCAACTCAAGACAAAAAACCAAAAAGCGACACTGTCCAGCTTATAGGCGACACTGGAAAGTGCAGAAGCGACATTTGATTCTTACAGGCGACATTCTGTACCTCAAAAGGTGACAGATAAAAATGCAGAGGCGTGATTTCTTTCGTTACAGGCGTGATTTCTTTACATGCAGGCGACAGAAGAGAATTCTGAGACGGAACAGAAGTTATCGATCACAGGAAAATCTCAGTTATGCAGGCGTGAAAACAGAGGTCATAGGCGTCATTTCTTTCCTCAAAGGCGTGATTTCATTGCAAGAAGGCGTGACTGGATTGTTTGTAGGCGACATTTCTTTTCATGAAGGCGACATTTCTTTGTTTGAAGGCGACATTTAATTGCTGTAGGCGAGATTTCTTTGCTTGAAGGCGTGACTGGATTGTTTGTAGGCGACATTTCTTTTCATGAAGGCAACATTTCTTTGTTTGAAGGTGACATTTAATTGCTGTAGGCGAGATTTCTTTGCTTGAAGGCGTGATTTCTTTTAATTCCTATGACAGCAAGAATGAAAAGTGTGTTTTGATCAAGTTGATTGTGGTTTGAGTCCCACCAGGCGTGCCAGAATGTAGACTAGGATTTGAGTGTGCACCTAAACCTGTTTTGAAGGCCAAAGACAAACAAACATCATAGCATATAATCAAATCAAATTTAATGGTAAACAAACTAAAATCAAAGCCACCTCAGTTTAAGCCTAAAACGGATGCGCCCATGCACCGCTTGATATGCTTAGATATAGATGAATGTGGGTGTGCAAACTCAAGCACTTGGAGCATGCAAAATAGGATGATTTGAGGATCAAGAAGACCCAAAATGACACAAAATAGGTATGAGGAACCTATTTTGCCTCAAAGGCCTCAAGAACACACAAATATGCAAAGCTTAAAGATAAACTAAGATTGATTAAACAAGAAATGAATCTATGTTAATCCAATTAAGCTAATTTAGATGTGATTTAAGCTTGGAAATGATCTAAAATGATGAGTTTATGCTTATGCTAGAATGAAAATGGCATTATAACTTTGCTATTGAGTTTGAGAGTTGAAAGATGATTTGCCTTAGGAAGTGAGGGTATTTATAGGAAAAGGGAAGGGCTTGGTTTAAAAGGATGAGTCAAAGTTAGGGCTAAGGTTAGGGTTGAGTCAAGGACAAGTGTCCTGACAAGTGTCAAGGGAGGATTGAGTTGAAAGTTTGAGGGCATGTGCACAATTTGGTAAATGTGCCCAAGGCCAAGAGGTGGCAAGGAAGGGATAAGAAGGTCTTAAATGCATAATGAATGCATGTAAGAAAGATAAGGAAGGCTTAAATGCATCCTTAAATGCATTTGCAAGAGGTGGCCAAGAGGTGGCAATCCTTGTTGACTAAGGAGGAGGTTAGCATAAGTTTTGGTAAACCTTTTGCTAATGGAATGTGACAAGATTAGAAAGGGGATTAGGATTAGGATTAGGAGAAAGGGATGGGCAAGTGGCTTTTGGTGAGATTTAGATATTTATTAAAGGTAAATTTAATAAATATTAAATATCTAGGCTTAGGGTTTGAAGGGACTAGATTAGGGATTTGACCCATTTAGAGGAAGGTTTAGGACTTTCTAGAAGAGTTTAGTGCTCTTTAGAATTTTGGCCAACTTTGGGATAAAAAATAAATTAATTTATTTTTGAAGTTTTTGGGTCAATTTATTAATTAAATAATTAATAAATTAGGGATAATGTCCAAATGACATTTTTAGGCTAGATTCGTTAATTAAAGATTTTTAATTAAGAGAGAGGGATTTAATGCCATAAAAATAAATAAATTAATTAAATAAATAATTAATTAATAAATGATGATGTCATCAAGGATTTTTAGAAAACAAAAATAATTTATTTTCTAAAAGATTTTTCGGTGTCTACAAGTACTTATATTAGAAACTTTAAATATATACACATTAGCAACCTTTTTTCTATTTGGGCAGCACCAAAATTGTCGTCCAGGGTTGTTCAGTGTCCGTGAAGTCTTCAACACACACTGCCCACCACCACATTGACATTTGGCACATTGACAAGAGTCATCGAGCCTATATCAATAATGCACCACACCATCGTTACTACATTTATTATTTTTATATGAAATACACCAAGGAGTAGCATAAAAAATATTAACCATTTACAATAATGAAAAGTAAACCTAAATCAAATAGCTCATTTTTTTATCAGCATGTGTAGTCTCTGTGTATATGAAAAATTAAAGAAATATGAAGCTGAAATAAATAGTGAACAAAATAGTATTCCACATAGAGTGAATGAAATATACCATCAAAAGAAGGTGACATGTCACAAAGCACAGACATAGGAAATAAAAAAGGGACAAAAGAAAAGAAATAAGAAAAATCATTACGACTATAGAAAAATCATTTATACTATAATAAAAAAAAGAAACACTCTTTGTCAACAATTTTCAAAATCATTAGGACTATAGAAAAATAATTAAGACTATACAAAATCAAATTTTAGAAATGGACGGTTCTAATGCTTTGCCATTACAACAATTGAGCATTCATCATTTGGTATTGTGTATTCCATTTAAGTATGTCAACAATGTTCAAAATCCTGTCACCAAGCACAGACAAGAAATAAGAAAAATCATTTGGACTATAGAAAAATCAAGTTCTAGAAATGGACGGTTCTGATATTGCTTTTCCATTACAAAAATTGAGCATTCATCATTTGGTACTTCTTGGTGTATTCCATTTAAGTTTTTCAGTTGCTGTGTTTATGTGCATGTTCTTTATGTGTTTGGCTTCTCTCCCTTGCAAGGGATACACCGATAGGTAATTGATTTGAAAGCATAATGATTTGACAGTCTTTTTTCAGGATAGGCGTAATCATCCTGCCAACCTTAATTAGCAACATTTGTGATATATGTCAAGTACTTATAATCAGTATGCCCAACAAACAAAGACTTAGTAGTAAAAGCATGTCATTTGGTTTACTAGTTTACTTATTATCAGTATGTCCTTTGGTTTACTAGTTTAATCTGGTTTAAGAATGGTTTGTTTCATGTTTGAATGTACCATTGAATGAAGCTTGGCTATATTAAGTACAATCTTAAGACTCATGACTCTTCAAATTCTCTTGTTTCCTTCAGACCTCCAAACATGTGTACTTTGAGTAGCCCTCCAACAAATGGACTTGTGATGATTTTCACAATAGTACATGTGTAGGAGGACTACTCAAAGTACTGCTTAGGCAGGTGATATAGGTTGGTATGGGCAGCAAGCATACAAACATGGATTGACTAGGACAATGCTGAATAGTCCTAGAAATGCAGACTTTTGGGATTTGAACTATGTTCAAATAGGTACAGTCAAGTGTCCTATTGAAGGACAACCAGTAAACAACCATGTTCAGATGTGGATGGACAATGCCCTTGATAAGAATCACTTTACCTAAAGATTGTGCCATGTTCATAATTTCTGAGCTGTGTCCATTTGATTAATTCTCCAAATTTTGGTTGCACTCCTTGCATTGGTTGACTTTTTCCTAATTATAGGGTTTGAATTTCACAACAGAAGGAAACCAATACTAAGATGAAATTTTGGTATGTAGGATCTACATTGCCTATATACATTTGTGACCAAAGATATGGACTGATCTACAGTGCCTCGAAATCTTCTACTCAAAAGAATCTTCTCACCACTCATGACTCTTCAAATTCTCTTGTTTCCTTCAGACCTCCAAACATGTGTACTATGAATTGCCCTCAAAAAAATGGACTTGTGATGATTTTCACAATAGTACATGTGTTGGAGCAAAGTTCACATTACTGCTTAGGCAAATATGAATGCTAAGTAAAAAATATAATATGTATGAGAAGGACAATTCATGATGGCTACTCTAATACATATATTGTTCACAAAGGCAAAGAGAAATTTCAGTTAATACCACTGACTTGCAGGGATAAAGACAAGATAATAAGAGAGGCTATGCATTTGGAAAAAGGGTTTTATCATCATGACTTCATTTTGTGTGCATCTAGAATGGATATTTAACTAACAATGCATGGTCTAATGATTTATTACTTCTCCCATCAATGATCTTCCATTCACTATGTTGAAACATATATTCACACTTTTGATAGAGGCATCAGTTGTTTAGTGTTACATTTTTCTTTAAGATATTGCATCTGTTGTCTTCAAGGGATTATTCATGGTTTTGAGGTTCATAGGGAGATACATCTTTTGTTTTGTGAAAATAAAATCTCTACTATTTTGAGGAGGGTTTCTAAGAGTTTTGAATTCTGAGATCTCTGGCAGTCATGGTAAGTGACAAAAGCACTCTTGTGAAGAGCAATGACAGTCACTGTAAAAGAGAAGAGCAGGCAATGATAGTATGTAGAACACATGATCCACCACATTCAAAGTAACTTCCAAGAATGTATGTCAGAGAAAAGAGTAGACATAGATGATAAGGCAGAGAATGACATTGTCTACAAAAGTAGAGAGAAAAGGCCAAAATTCAAAGATGACTATTAGAGGAGACACTAGCTAAATGGGAGGGCATTCAACATGCATCAAAAGCAATGGTATACACTGCAAATGGAAAAGACAATGTTGATGAAGTTGGAATGACACTTTTAGAGTGTCATAGAGTTCCTCATGATAGTGAGCACAAAAGATGATCAGTCATGTGAAGGAATAGTAAGAACGAAAGAAAAAAATGCATCCAAGAGTCTTGAGAAGTGACTATCAAAAGGATGTCAATAAATGGTGATCAAATTTGTAAGGAAAGATTAGGCCCAATGACAAACAAAACTTTTGAGTTCTTAGTTATAGACAAGGTTGACTATCAAATAGGCTTGATGAGGTGATGATAAGTGTAACAATTCATGATTTAAAAAGATGCCAAAACAATGTGGATAAGAAATGTTTAAAGAAAGTTCTTCTTCAATGCTTATCTACTATCACAGTGGTATAAAGTGATAAAAAATAATGATTCATATGGTTTATGATAAGTCACACAGACACTCTTATAATAGTCATCAAGAGATAATAGAGGTCATGCATGCATGATTGCAAAGCACAATGAATAAAGAACAGGCACTGTTATGAAGGCTCATAGCCATAGTAAGGAATGATGTCATAAAAATCAAAAGAGGGACAATTTCTAAAAGTTAGTGATATTCAAAGATTGAAATGAGGATACTATATCGTGACAAAGATGCAAGCATTAATAGATTTTCATGAATGTGAAGGTGCGGTGATCAACAATGACATAAAGAGACTATTGTTAGTGTTTCTACAAAATAGAATGACAGTGTTGTGAAAGAAAAGATTCATGTTCAAGAAGAGTGCCTCAAAACAATGTTATTCAATGCTTGAGGGATGATATTTACTACTTTCATAATGACTACATGATGAAAAGATGGTCAGATTAAAAGATGTAAATCTTACCCACTGATATGACAGTCAGCTACATGGCCACAATGTATGTAACAAGAGGTGTAATATTGTCTTTCAAAGAGCAGAGTAAAAGTTGGCAGTAGCATCAAGAGGTGCATGTTTTGTACAAAGTTTTAGACCATGGAATGAAGAGGATGAGGCTATCATCACATCAATCCTTATGAGTTGTGAGATAAAAAAAGATTGAAGGCATTATATCTTACAAGGAAGCAATGTCTAGTGTAATGAAAGAAATGGAAAACCATACCAAGCATGAGAAATCATGGTGACTGTGTATAAAGGAGTAGCAGTGGTAAAGGGAACAATTAGAGCAGCGATTTAATGGTCAATATGAGATATAGAGATGTTTTCAAGAGGAGAGGCAATGATATGTATTTTTTTCTAATGATGTGTTCACTACCACAAGACAATTTTACAATCATGGATAATAGAACTCTGAATTGACCCTAACATGCATGAATTTAATGCTTGAGGTGGATTGACATGGCATGGAATGAATTGGATTGTGACTGTAATTCAACCTTAAGACAAGACAGTCACTACCTTGAGACTTAATGGCCTATGTAAATGTAATTTCCATTACTGTTATTTGGTTCCAAGGGACCCTGATCAACTTAAAGATATATGAAAAATATATTTATCCTTTTTTCAATACCTAACAATCATTTTTTAACTGATTTTGTGTGCTTGCTGCAGTGACAGAGGTAACTTGAATCAATCAATTCATTTTGAAAATAAATCTCATAGATAGAGCCCAATCTTTTTTTTTGTTACACGAAGTCTTCCACTCCACCATGAGAATACATCAATTGTAAGAATGAAGAACTACTACTCAACAAAGGATTGTCCTAACTTGGACTGACTGATATTGTGACTGGGAATGACAGTAGACTAAGATAGTGTTATTTGGGACAGCCAAAACACAAATAAGCATGTCCAATCGAAAGGAAAAATACCCCTATTACTTATAAAAATTAAAGATTTCAAATTCTCTATTAACTCCCACCAAATACATGCGAGGAAATTACAACAAATAAATGAGTATGCCTGATAAGTTTTTACGGTCATCAAGTCTGTCATTGAATATTTTTCATGATAGTTTAATATTATGACTTATTTTGTATTAAAAAGATATAGCCAAAATCTCATGATAGATAATTTGGTTGTAACTAGTTTGAATGTGCTTAAATACCCTCTTTGGGTCAAGGGGTAAGGAAGAACCAAAAATTAATAAAATATTATTATGAAATGCCTAATCCCTATCATTTTACCGATTAGATGTTCATATCTCAAAGGAATGGATAGTTATCAGTTTAAAACTCATCGGTTCACCTTATTGCACTTTACCATGGCTTTAAAACTTCAAGAAAAAAAAAAAACTTCCAATGTTGATTAAATTTTAAGAGTGTTAGATCATGTTAAATGTAATTTTTTAGGGAAGTGCATCATAAGGGAGATAGCAAAATTTGAATGTTTTACATATTTTTTTCCTCCCAAAAAAAATTACATGTCATTCTGAGTCTCTATGCAAAATATATAATCTGTACAAGCAACAAAAGATGTTTTATCACTAACATCTTTGACCATGGCCAAAAACATTATAAAATTTTAGTCAAAGCTTAAAAATTCACTAGCTGAAAAATATCAGCCACTACAGAACTCATAATCTAGGTGAAAAAAAAAAAGTCAAGCCTCTTCAAGGAGTTTGAATGAGTTAGTATTATTTCTTCATACAAGATGTTTCAATTCCTATTGTTGGCTTGTGCTCATCCTTGTTCATTAATACACACACTGGGGTATGGAGCGAAGCATACAAGTTGTGTGAGGGCATGGAGATACATCAAAGAATAAACAACCCATGAAAATATCCTTGAAGACAAAATGGTTTCATGGATTGCAATGATTTTTGGATATGCATAAAATGGATTTTGAAAAGGCTTTAGAAACTTTCAAGAAAATATAAAGCAGGTGTAAAGCCCAATTCAACAACCTTTGCAAGCATCCTTCCTTCCTATGATAAAATGGGAGCCTTGGAACAATATATGTACGTGTATGGACATCCATTAATGCAAAATTGAAGGTGCATTTTTTTCAGATACCATGCTTCAGAATGCTCTTGTAGATATGCATGCAAAACGTGGAAGCAAAAATAAAGAATGTGAACTTTTTTACAGAATACCTCAAAGAGATGTCATCATACATAATTCAATTGGCAAGTATAAAGCCAAATTATTTTCTAGTGTCCTCCCTACATGTGTCAAAATGGGGGCTTCAGAATATATTATGGATAAGCATTAAAGCATGATGGTACAATGATGTAGATGAAGCAATGGTCAGATCAGAAAACTCAATCTCCTGCTCTTATAGACCCAATGGCTCATTTGCAATTCAAGGATCTTACTCACATCAAACTCCTAATTGATTTTCTCCAATTGGTACATAGCTTGAACAAAAAAGGGAAACATGATCTTCACGGAATAAAATCTTCACAAAATCTACACAAGTTGTTCTTGACTGTCCTATACAGGGGTTTTGCAATCAACAATCTTGTTTTGTTTTTCATAACCAAAGTGTGCAATGAACAAATAAGTGGACTATCATAACAGTCATAGTCATTATTAGATTCCATTTCCTGAGCATGGTCTATTTCTATATTGTGCCCTAGAAATTTACACAGTAATGAATTGAACATCTCTGTAACTTAGCTTTCGTTGTATCTATGTGTTGAAGTGTAAATACTAAGTTCTGTTGACCCTTTGTTATAGTACCATGCCTGCAAGATTGTAAAACCTGTGACAGTCCGACTAAAAGTTTTCCTGTCAGCTTTGTCATGGAACAAGAACCTTGACTTATAGATTCTCCATTGGTATTCCATACCATTGGGCGAAAAGCAAGCCAAGGACATGTATATAATTAATCTAATGCACAGAATTGAGGAAAGAGCATGCTACTTCTAGATTTGAAGCCCTAAACCAGATACGCTCCATGGGTTCAGTTAATGAAAGTAAAGGAGGTTGTAACAGTGGAGAATAGGTGAATGGGTTTTGAAACTAGTTAAGACTCATGGTCTGGATACTTATTTCAATATCTTGCAAACTCCCTCAAATCATTCCAGTCGAAAGTGACCTAGATTGATCAACTAGGTTAGACATTCTTGTGACTATTCATGGGTATTGAAGAAGGTTGTTGTCATTATTTTGAGTATTCAAACAAAAAATTAGAGGGAAACAAAAACAATAGAGAATTGTCAGAAACAACAAGCCCTATACTTGGAGACTAGAATTATTTAGTTAAATAGTGGACTTGAATCTATATCCAAATTGTGTAAGTTTGTTTACAAACTCGAATAGGAATCAAGGTAGAAATCCTTACTTACAGGTGGTCCTCCTTCGCTCGGTGCCCTTGATCTAATTTGTCATGCCTAGAATAATGAAATGAGAAACGAAACCCTAAGACTAATCTAAACACTAACTTTAGTCCTAACCACTCAATGATAATTTTGGTGGAGTGATCAATTATTTTGATGCACTATGAAATAAGATTAAATTAGGGAACTATCCTATCCACCAATTATCCTGATGTAAAGTGGTGGCAACTAAAGCTTAATAGGCCCAATCTACTACACAACTGATTGAGAATGTCACTTTAAACTGTGAACAGTGGTTTCAACTAATTCTGATAAATTCCTTAGTCTTCGAATACCTCCAAATTCAGGGAACTATCCTATGCACCAATTGCCTTCTAAGAAACTCTATTATTCCCTATTGCCAATATTCTGAGTTGGTCTAAATCCCAGCTCTACCAGACTGGATTCACCAACCATCTCCAACTCTTCTTACATTTCTAAACCTTTTAGCATCTCAGATATTAAGAAATACTACTTTAGGAACAAGTCCATACAAAAACATTAAAGAATCAACAATGTGTGAGTTGCTCATTGTTTTGGGCTTACTTTAGTAGAGGTAATTCGCTTAGATTTTTCAAAAAAAGGAGAGGACAGAATGCCTTACCTACACTATAAAACAGGGCCATTGGGTCTCAGAAGTCTATGTTCCACAAATTTTACCTCGTAGTGTAAGGTGCATTTCCATTAAATTTTACACAGCCTACAATCATTATTGCATACAATGAACCCTCCAGTGGCTTTGGATTCTCTTCTTCCATATTTGCAATTATTTACAATACAACCAATTGATTTCATTTTTAGTGTAGTCACTCTAAATTACTACACAACCAATTGTCTCCACTCCTAGCTCGGTAGAATTTTTGATACATGATACATTGAAGATGAGGCCTTTTAACTTTTTCCACCACTTGCAAGTACTACATGAATCAAGAAAAATAACTTTTTATGCTCTTAGAAACTGTATGCAATGTAAAACAAGAATTACCTTTAAATTTTGGGAAATGAAGCTGGTTGTTTATATGTTTTCTTACTCAGTCTCAGGTCTCCGACCTCTATTATGAGAAAACACAGTAGTGCATGGAGGAAAGCTGATTCAAACATTAAAACATAAACATAAATAAAAACAAAGCCCTCGATTTTAAAACAACTGGTAGATAAAATTGGATTACAAATCTAGCTAGGAAAACCTAATATTGAGAATGTAATGTTGTGTCCTCTAGAGTTTTTAAGGAAACATACCAGTATAAAAATAAAGCCCTCAATTTTAAAATAACTGGTAGATAAAACTGGATTACAAATCTAGCTAGGAAACCCTAATACTGAGAATGTAATGTCGTGTCCTCTAGAATGTAATGCTCATGAAGCCCTTCCAGTATTCAGACAATGCATAATGCTCATGTATTCAGATGATGCACAATGCTCATGAAGCCCTTCCTCCCGTCCGCGATCTGGCTAAGACCAAATGAAGTGAGTTTGATCACTTTTCTTCTTTCTTTTTTTTTGTTTATATCCCAATTTGGTAAAAATTTCTACAATAAACTTAAGTAAAGTCAAAATTTTGACCTTTTCGGGGCATAAACAAAAAAAAAAGGGAACATCACAAGCCAAAATGGCCTTTGGTAAAAAATAAAGGTAAAAAATGATGCCCAAATGTACTAGTGACATTTAATTGAGTATGTCGGCCCAAATTAATGGTTACCAACAATAAATGCACCAAGTCGGCCTAACAAATCACACAGAAATCTAGTCAGTAAGCCAGAACTACTGAGCATCAGTGAATTAACCAAGAAAGCTAGGCATTGCCGAGCACTAGTGTCGACTGGGCACCGTAGGTATGACCGAGTAACACTATCACCGAGCACTAGACACTATCAAGTTCCTTCAGTGACCGAGCTTTCTTCAATGACTGAGACCGTTGGTCAAGGCTGCAACCGAGTAAAAATCGGCCAAAACACAAACACTTATGCAATTTCACCGAGCACACAGAATGCCCCTGCCTTAACCTTAGATTCCCCTACATCAGACACCCCAAGTTCCAAAAGATGTTCATATGTGAGAACATCTTCCAAGATTCAACACATAAACCCTAAATTGGTTCTTCACACACAAGTCCTCCACCTTTTATGCTTGCATACTCTTCCATTTATTCTTCCTCTGTCTCTTCAAGTCTTTTCTAGATAATGTACATGACGCTTCTTCATACTGATCATTCATTTTCTCTGGATCCACCAACTCAACTCTCGAACCAATACTTAGGCTTCTCCTAGTGAGCGTTGTATCCATCAAAGGTAGCAGTGAAAACTTCCTGTCATCCTTTTCAAGAGTAAAGACATTCTTCACACAGTCATAAATAACTCTACAATTATACTGCCAAGGTCTACCAAGAAATATATCACAACTATCCATTTTCACAATGTCACATAACACAAGATCCTTATACTGGCCAATCTAAATATCAATGAAGCATTTTTCTCTAACTTCCAGAGCATGATCATCTTGTAACCAACTAATCCTATAAGGACGTGGATGTTTCATTCTATTCAAACTAAGTTTCCTAACCATGTCCTCAACAACAAGGTTATCAGTACTACCACTATCAACAATAACATTACAGAGTTTACCTTCAGACTTGCATCGGGTCCTAAACAAGTTACTCCTCTGACAAGGTTCATCCTTTATACCAAGCAATGTTCGCCAAAGTTGCAAGTTCTTTGATTCGGGTTCATTCTGAATATTTTCATTTACCACAATAGTTCGTCAGTCAACTTTATTCTGTGTACACTCAAAAGAATGGTGTCTTTCCTCTCCATAGTTATAGAAAGTACCCTTAAAGATAACTCTACCTATCTTCTTCTTAGGTTCCATAGGTTTCTATTCATCTTCTACATCAGTCGGTTTATCCTTTGCCGAGTGATCAACTTTCTCCTTCCCTCGGGAGTTATTAGGTTGTTTCCTTTTCAACTTGTCTTCTGCCTTCAGAGCATACTAATAAGCATCTTCTACAGAATCAATCTTTAGCATACCAAGCTCATCCTGAATATTGAATCTCAGACCATTCACATACTGAGCTACCTTTTCCTTACCAAGTTCTCCGTGTCTAGACCAAATAGTAAATTTTTAGAATTCCTCGGTATAATCTTCAACAGACAAATCCTTCTGTTTCATATTCTGCAACTTCTGAAACAATTCAAACTCATAGTCAATAGGTATGAACTTAGTTTTCAATTTAGTCACCATCAACCTCCACCGATTGATCTTCATTTCACCTTCATCTTCTCGGTCTCTTTGTAATTCTTTCCACCAAAGAGCAGCATGTCCTTTCAACTTTGTCTGTACTAATGTCACCTGATGAGGATCTTCAATTTCTTCTAGCTAAAAGAAATCTTCAAGTTCACCGATCCAATCAATCAGATTGTCAAGTTTCAAAGTACCAACAAAAGTAGAAACTTCCATTTGGTAGTTGCCTAACCGAGCAACAGATCTAGGTAACTGAGTAGTTCTATCTTCACCAGATCTATCCCTCTAGTCATCACCACTAGATCCGGCTGTTAGGAATAGTCCCAAGAGATAACTAAGGGGGGGGGGGGGGGGTGAATTAGTTATCTACAAGTTTCAATTCTTTATCTAATTAAGTATACTTAAACATAAAGCACAAACACAATGAAAGAACACATGAACACAACACCAATATTTTGGTTACGGGGAAACCCAAATAGGTAAAAACCCCGGTGGGACTTGATACCCACTAATATTCTATACTAGTGTATAATGATCCTTGCTAGAAGATCCTTTACCCTATTAGGAGTAGCTTTATAATATATTAAGTAATGTAGACCCGGTCAAGGGTCGGACCCTATTAAGAGTCTTTTACAATTGTCCCTGTTAGGGGAGAAGATGCACTGTCCGAGAGCTCACTACTCAAAGGGGTGAAGGATACAACCTTCTGAATAACAAATACACACTATATCTGGATCTTGGTGAACTGCGCTTTGACCTACTGTCTTGATCAGTTCTAATGAATAGCACAAATACTCTACTTGGTCACATAGACCTTCTTCTGATGGCTCAACACTTCGCACACTCTGCTCTGCTTTGCTTAATCAACCATGAACCACACTCAAGCAATCACAAATGACTACCTATAAATATCTTTCCTCTAAATGATATAATCAAGTCAGTCTATTAGAACCACCTTGAAATCATAATAGAGAAACCATAACAAATTCTAACAAACATCTTGTCAGCTCTACTATACACGCAACATATTCTGGGACCTGTCTTAATAGGATAAATGTAGACGCATGCTACACACTGTCGGCTCTATCAAAACAACTGGATCTTTCTCCACAAGCTGAATTAATTCATGCATGCTTAATCAAAAATCAATAACTCATCTCTAAGCTTAACTCCAAGGGCGCATACCCTAAAGATAGGCGCAACTCAAGAACCAATAAAATCCCTGTTGGCTCTTCTGAACAAACACAGGAAACCGCTACTGGTGAATAGCGACTGCATAAATTTACTTGCATTCATCATCAGACCATGCTTCCATGAACTTAACATCATTGACATGTCTTCAACATATATCCAAGCACGCAAGACTCCATGATGACTGTACAAACAACCATACATAGAACACTGCTTGTTACTCTATCAGGAACACTACTGACACAAGCTGCTATATAACTGTCTGTACTAACAGTTAACCTCTACATCCATGATATCATGCTGATGTCATGTCCATGCTTCATATACTAAGGGCTTACTACATAAGAATTTCATGCATGCTACTTTGCATATGTTCTCATCAATGACAAACATACAGTCAGTACTGGCCTGCTGGCAAATCTCCAACAATCTCCCCCTTTGGCATTGATGGAAACATGTGGAATGAAAAACCACCACCAACCCAAATGAACATTTCTTTTATAACATTCTCCATTTCCTCTTCAAAACTCCCCCAAAGATGAATCCTTCATCTGCTGCAATATTTTCCAACATTCTCCATTTCCTCAATAGAACCGTTGTCACAACTGAATATTGCTCCCCCTAAGTATATTACTCCTTTCTATTTTTCATGAATCTGTATACTACTCCCCCTTTGACATCAATGGAAAAGGGTACCATTCATTTTAAGCACTGGTACTACTCCTAAGGTAGAGTAGTCAACCTTCCATCAGTCTCTGAGGACTGATGCCTTTCCTTCTTTCTTCTAAGTAGAACCAGGGAATGGAATTAATCCCAACTTCTCCCCAAGATACTCAAAAGTATCCTTAGGCAAGGGCTTTGTGAATATGTTTTCCAACTGATCTTTAGTATTCACATAGTCTAGCTTGACTTCTTTCTCTACCACTTTCTCTCTTAGGAAGTGATACTTGATCTCAATGTGCTTTGTCTTTGCATGCATCACAGGGTTCTTTGACATGTTGTTAGTGCTAGTGTTATCACAGTGAATAACGATAGGATAATCAATCTAAATTCCAAAATCTTTTATCATATGCTTGATCCACACAATTGTAGAACAATTCAAGGCTGCTGCAACATACTCCGCTTCTTCTGTTGATTGAGAAATGCAATTTTGTTTCTTGCTTGTCCAAGTGACAAGTCTATCACCAAGAAACACTGCTCCTCCTGATGTACTCTTTCTGTCATCAACACAGCCTGCCCAATCTGCATCAGTGTACACATGAAGCTCAACATTTTTTGAATTAGGATACCATAGACCATAGTCTATAGTGCCTTGTAAGCATCTGAATATCCTCTTTACTGCCATGAGGTGACTTTGCTTAGGCTCTGCTGCAAATCTTCCAACTATGCCAACTACATTTGAAATATCAGGTCTAGTCTGAGTAAGATAAATTAGTTTTCCAATCATAGATTTATATAGTTTTATATCAACTGCTGGCGAGTCATCTTCTTTTGTAAGCTTGCATCCAGTAATCATAGGTGTCCCTACTGGCTTGAAATCATCCATCTTGAATTTCTTTAGTATTTCCTTCACATACTTGGACTGATTAATGAAATTACCTTTCTCTGTCTGCTGTACATTCAATCCTAAAAAATACTTGATAGGACCAATCATACTCATCTCAAATTCATTCTGCATCTCCTTAGCAAATTCAGCACTAAGTTTGTCATTACTTCCAAAGATAATGTCATCAAAAAATATAGCTACAAGTAACAAAACTTCAAATGTCTCTCTAATGAATAGATTACAATCTGTTGCTCCTTTCTTGAATCCAATCTTTGTTAAGTATCCATCTAGTCTCTCATACCATGCTCTAGGGGCTTGCTTAAGTCCATAGAGGGCCTTCTTTAGTCTGCATACCATATCAGGTCTGTCTGATAAGGTGAATCCTTCTGGCTGCTCAATGTATACTTCTTTCAAATCTCCATTCAGGAATGCCAACTTGACATCCATTTGATAAACTTTGAAGTTTTTAACTGTAGCATAAGCTAGAAATAACTTAATAGCTTCTAATCTACTCACAGGTGCAAATGTGTCTGAATAGTCAATGCCTTCTCTTTGCGCATATCCTTTACATAATAATCTTGCTTTGTTTCTTACTATTGTACCATCTTCATTGATCTTGTTTCTGAATATCCACTTAGTTCCAGTTACATTCTTATCACTAGGTCTTGGGACCAGTTCGCAAGTGTCATTCTTAATAATCTGATCAAGTTCTTCTTTCATAGCATCATGCCAATCTGAATCATTACAAGCATCTTCAACACTTAAAGGTTCAATCTGAGATAGTAAACATACCGCATCACTGCTAGCTAAGTTCTTTGCTTGTGATCTTGTTAAGACTTTACCACTTTGATCTCGAATGATGTCTTTCTTAGAATGATTTCTAGATGTAAACTTTGGAACTTTTGTTGATGCAGACTCATCAACCTTAGGAGTTTCTTCTTCACTTGTCTCAGGGTCATTGAATAACACATCAATGTTGTCAAACATTTCTTCAATAACTGTCTCACTAGTAGAGGGTCTAGGTTCTTCTTCAATCATGGGTGAGTAATCATGATATCTTTCTTGAACCATAAAATTTTCATCAATCTTAACATGAGCACTTTCAATGATCTTTTTCAATCTTAAATTGAAACATCTATAAGCTTTACTTTTAATAGAGTAACCAAGGTAAATACCTTCATCACTTATTGCATCAAACTTGCCTACTGCTTCATCCCTCTTGATGTAGCACTTGCTTCCAAATATTATGAAGTATTTTACTGTGGGAACATTACAAAACCATAGCTCATATGGTGTTTTGTCAGTGCCAAGCCTTAACTGAATTCTATTGATGGTGTACACTGCTATATTGACCGCATCTCTCCAATAGGTGTGTGCAACTTTTCATTCTATCATGATGGTGCGCGTTGTATCAAGAATGATCCTATTCCTTCTCTCTGCAATTCCATTCTGCTGAGGTGTTCTAGGTGCACTTAATTGTCTCTTTATGCCATGTTCTTCACAGTACTCATAAAATCTATTTGAGATGAATTCTCCTCCTCTATCCGATCTCAAACATTTTATCTTTAATCTAGATTCATTCTTAACCTTAGCTTTGAATATTTTGAACTTATCAAATGCTTCTGACTTATCTTTCAAGAATGCAACCCACATTATCCTAGTATAATCATTAACAAACAAAATGAAATACCTTTCACCATAGTATGATCTTGTTTGAGTTGGACCACATAGGTCTGTATGAATCAGATCCAACTTGTTCTCTGTTGAATTGTGCTTGCTCCTGAATGAATTCCTCACATGCTTTCTCATCACACATTCCTTGCATATAGTATCAACTAGCTTTGGTATGCTAGGTAGATCTCTTACTACCTTAACATTGCTTATCTTTACTATGTTATCAAAATTGATATGACATAGTCTTTTATGCCACAACCAACTATCATCAACTTGCTTCTGAATTGAGTTGAAAAACATTACCTCTTGTCTTTGAGCCTAATGCAATCATAACAGCATGCTTGTTGTTAATGATGCATTTTTCATCTTTGAACTCCAACTAATATCCTTTTCCAAGTAACTATCCAACACTAAGAAGGTTATGTTTCAAACCATCAAACCAAAGAACATCATCAGTACTGTTCTTACCATCCAAGGTGATGGATCCTCCACTAGCTATTGGTTTAGGAGTGTTGTCTCCAAATCTAGCCATAGCTCCATTGTATTAGTCTAGATGAACAAATCTTCCTTTATCACCTGTCATGTGATGTGAACAACCACTGTCTATAATCCAGTCTATCCTTATATTTTCTTGGGAAATCAATGCAAGCTCTTGTTTCTCTTTCACATCTTTATATTCTATCTTATTATTCATTTTGTCTACAATAGCAATGAATCCAATTTCTTCTTCACCAAATTCTTCATCTGAGACTCCATCTCCAGTAAAGAAACATTCCTTAGAGTACTTAGGCTTGTAATCCTTTTTGAACTTTCTAGCTCTAGTAGGACACTTAGATGCAAAGTGACCTATCTTAGTACATGAAAAACACTTAAATGGAAGTTGACCTTCATATTTTCCTTTTCCTTTCTTTTCTCTTTTGGCAATCATAGCAATAAAATCATCTAAAGTTTTCTCTTCATCATCATCATCAAAATTACCCAAAGTGTTTGCAGATTTCTTACCATGAACTGTTGCTTTGAAGACTATCTCACTTTTAGGTTCTGTCTTCAATATTGAAATCTCAAAAGATGAGATTTTGCTGATCAAGGTCTCTCTCTTGAAATTAGATGTAAGCTGCATGATATCATCAAGGATGTTGATCTTTCTTTCATATTCTGGAGTGAGAGTAGTCATCAACTTGTCCATAATGTCTTCCTCTGAGATCTCTCCACCATTGTTTCTGACTCTAGCAACTGCTTCATTGATCCTTTGATTATAAGCTCTGATGTTTTTTTCAGGCAACATCTCTAATGCATTGTATCTTTTCTTCCAAGTTTTTCTGTGTGCATCCTTTGCTTGTTTGTCTCCTTCAAATATGTCTACTAGGTAATTCCATATCTTGTGGGTGGTGTCTACCTTCTTTATCTCTAAAAACTCACTATCAGAAAGAGTGCTGATAAGGGCTTCTTTGACAATAGCATTATGATGAAACAATTCCTTTTGTGTTTTAGTAGCATCATCCTGTCCAAGGTCTTCTAGGGTAGGGATTTTGGCTGCTTTGATAGTGACATTAAAAACTTCAAAACCAATGCACTGAAGATGAGTCACCATCTTGTTCTTCCAATCAAGATAATTCTCTCCATCAAACTTAGGACTCTCTTTCCTAAAGTATGCCATCTGATCAACCTCAAGCTGTTAAAATTTCTCTTCGAGGCACTTAGCTCTGATACCAATTGTTAGGAATAGTCCCATGAGATAACTGAGAGTGGGGGGGGGGGGTGAATCAATTATCTACAAGTTTCAATTCTTTATCCAATTAAGTATACTTAAACATAAAGCACAAAAACAATGAAAGAACACATGAACACAACACCAATATTTTGGTTATGGGGAAACCCAAATAGGTAAAAACCCTGGCGGGACTTGATACCCACTAATATTTTTTACTAGTGTATAATGATCCTTGCTAGAAGATCCTTTACCTTGTTAGGAGTAGCTTTACAATATATTAAGTACAGTAGACCTGGTCAAGGGCTGGACCCTGTTAGGAGTCTTTTACAATTGTCCTTGTTAGGGGAGAGGATGCACTGTTCGAGAGCTCACTGCTCAAATGGGTGAAGGCTACAACCTTCTGAATAACAGATACACACTATATCTAGATCTTGGTGAATTGCGCTTTGACCTGCTATCTTGATCAGTTCCAATGAATAGCACAAATACTCTACTTGGTCACATAGACCTTCTTCTGATGGCTCAACACTTCGCACACTCTGCTATGCTTTGCTTAATCAACCATGAATCACACTCAAGTAATCACAAATGACTGCCTATAAATATCTTTCCTCTTAATGATATAATCAAGTCAGTCTATTAGAACCACCTTGAAATCATAATAGAGAAACCATAACAAATTCTAACAAACATCTTGTTGGCTCTACTATGCACGCAACATATTTTGGGACCTGTCTTAATAGGATAAATGTAGACGCATGCTACACACTGTCGGCTCTATCAAAACAACTGGATCTTTCTCCACAAGCTGAATTAATTCATGCACTCTTAACTAAACATCAATAAATCATCTCTAAGCTTAACTCCAAGGGCGCATACCCTAAAAATAGGTGCAACTCAAGAGCCAATAAAATCCCTGTCGGCTCTTCTGAACAAACACAGGAAACTGCTACTGGCAGATAGCGACTGCATAACTTTACTTGCATTCATCATTAGACCATGCATCCATGAAATTAACATCACTGACATGTCTTCAACATATATCCAAGCACACAAGACTCCAAGATGACTGTATAGACAACCATACATAGAACACTGCCTATTACTCTGTCAAGAACACTGCTAACACAAGCTTCTATATAACTGTTTGTACTAATAGTTAACCTCTGGGCCCATGATATCATGCTGATATCATGTCCATGCTTTATATATTGAGGGCTTATTGTATAAGACTTTCATACATGCTACTTTCCATATGTTGTTATCAATGACAAACATATAGTTATTACTGGCCTGCTGGCAAATCTCCAACACGGGCTTGTTCAAATTTTTCAGCAGCTTTCTCATAGCCATCCTCAGTACCAACATTCTGAGGTATACTAGTAACAACTCTCATGATCTCGATGACCATGTCATTCTACATCAATTCCATCTTAGATCTGATATCTGATTTCATCTTTTCTGTGATCCGAGATTCAACAGTATCACAAAGATCAGAAATAACTCTAGGGTCCAATCTTCTCGGAGGCATCCTTAAAGATAAGAGAAACCCTTTGCAACAAACCCTCACTAACCATGTTGTGACAATTTCCAAGTTAGATGCAAGTCAGATTGCAATCTACAATCTTGCACACAACTAGGGAACAATTTCAAAAGTCCAGTGCTATGGATCTACAATCTAGATTGCGCACAATGTCTTCGTCAACAAGATCAACTTCGCAAGATCAACCTTGCTAGGTCAACCTTCTGCTTCAACAAGATCAAACTCTCAGCTCCAATAGGAACAAACTTCGCTCAAATAGGAACCAACTTCACTCTGATACCACCTGATGCAATCAAGGATGGTGGATCCAATTAATGACAGTCCAATCCTTGTAGCCAATAGAATTACATAGTGGAATACTCAACAATGCAACACAATATAATTGTTCAACTCTAATTTTCATTAACATGCCCGACTATAAGGCCTTCTGGGTTAGGGCCAATTACAATCAGAAAATAGTTATGCAAGATCCAAGACCAGATCCAATACAAACCCTTGCTATTTAAACTCTGAAGACAATCAAAAGCTGATGGAAACCCTAAGGCAGATCTAAACTTGAGCTTGAAAGCCTCCAAGAAATCTCCTTATTCCCAAGTATGCAAACCCCTAGCTCTGCTACAAAAAAATATTAGATTACAATATGATCTGCAAGATCATCAAGAACTTTTCCACAGCTTTGCTAACTTCAGCTTCACTTCTGAGATCCAGATTCGCTAAGTTCTATGTCAAGTTCCCCTCCTCCTAAACATCTACCCAAGCCTTCCTTAAATACTAATCATCGGCCACAAGTCAGCCAAATGAAACCCTTAACTCTCCTAAGAAAATAATTAAATTCCATACAAGTCGGCTTACAAATGTATACAAACATTTAATTCAGCATGTTGGCCCAAATTAATGATTACCAACAATATATGCACCAAGTCAGCCCAACAAATCACATAGAACTCCAGTCGGTAAGCCAGAACTACTGAGTATCAGTAATTAACCGAGCAAGCTAGGCATCGCTGAGCACCATTATCGACCGAGCACCATAGGCATGACTGAGTAACACTATCACCGAGCACCAAAGACTACCAAGTTCCTTCAGTGACCAAGCTTCCTTCAATGATCAAGACCGTCGGTCAAGGCTGCAACCGAGTAAAAATTGGCCAAAACACAAATACTTATGTAGTTTTACTTAGCACACAGAATGCCCCTGCCTCAACCTTAGATGCACCTGCATCAATTCAGAGTTGTTGGAACAAATGGTTTGATGCTATGACCGATGGTTGGAAAGATACACAATGTTGGTCATTTGAACTGAGGAACACTTTGAGTTCTGACATCAACCGAGAATGTGTTGCCAAATTTAAATGAACTTGAATCTCTAAAAATCAAGATAGGCTTTTGTTGGGCCCAATAACACGGTCCCGTAGCACTAGATGGATCAATGCTACTTCACATGAGCTCCGAGATATGACCCCACAAAGATCATTGATTTCATGTTTAAGGGACCTTGAGGGACAATTCGACTCGGAGTCATCGGCGGCGTTCGAACGACTGTGTGCGGTGAATGAGGTTGCCACTAGCATTTATCCAGCCATTCAGAGCTGTTGGAATAGATGATTTGATGCTATGACCGATGGTTGGAAAGATACACAACTTTGGCCATTTGAACTGAGGAACACTGTGAGTTATGACATCGACCGAGAATGTGTTGCCAAATTTAAATGAACTTGAATCTTTGAAAACCAAGACAGGTTATTATAGGCCTCGACAACATGGTCCCATAGCACCTAATAGATCCATGCTACCTTGCATGAGCTCTGAGATATGACCCCGCATATATCATTGATTTCATGTTGAAGGGACCTTAAGGAACACTTCGGCCCAAAGTCATCGCCAGGGATCGAATGACTGTGTGTCGAGAACAAGGTTTCCAATAGCATTTACCCAACCATTTAGATTTTTTGGAATAGATAGTTCCATGCTATGACCGACGGTTGGAAAGATACACAATGTTGGCCGTTTGAACTGAGGAACACTATGAGTTTTGACATCGATCAAGAATGTGTTGCCAAATTTAAATGAACTTGAATCTCTGAAAACATAGACAGGTTATTGTAGGCCTCAGCAACACGGTCCCGTAGCACCTTACAGATCCATGCGACCTTGCACGAGCTCTAAGATATGACCCCGCAAAGATCATCAATTTCATGCTGAAGGGACTTTGAGGGACACTTTGGCCTAGAGTCGTTTGTGGGGATCGAACGACTGTGTGTGGTGAATGAGGTTGCCACTAGCATTTACCTAACCATTCAGATCTATTTGAACATATGGTTCCATGCTATGACCAGTGGTTGGAAAGATACGCAACATTGGCCATTTGAACTAAGGAACACTTTGAGTTGTGACATCGACCGAGAATGTGTTGCCAAATTTAAACGAAATTGAATCTCTAAAAACTAAGAAAGAATTTTGTAGGCCTTGACAACATGGTCCCACAGCACTTAATGGATTGATGCTACCTTGCATGAGCTCAGAGATATGACCTCGTAAAGATCACTGATTTCATGCTTAAGGGACCTTGAGGGACACTTCGGCTCGGAGTCGTCAGCGGGGATCAAATGACTGTGTGTGGTGAATGAGGTTGCCACTAGCGTTTACCTAGCCATTTAGAGCTATTGGAACAAATGGTTCCATGCTACGACCGATGCTTGGAAAGATACACAACGTTGGTTGTTTGAACTGAGGAACACTATGAGTTTTGACATCGACCGAGAATGTGTTGCCAAATTTAAATGAACTTGAATCTATAAAAACCAAGATAGGTTATTGTTGGCCTCAATAACATGGTACCGTAGCACCTAATGGATCTATGCTACCTTGCACGAGCTCTGAGATATGACCCCGCAAAGATTGCTAATTTCATGCTGAAGGGACCTTGAGGGACACTTCGGCCCGGAGTCGTCGACGGGGATCAAATGACTGTGTGTGGTGAATGAGGTTTCCCCTAGCGTTTACCTGGCTAGTCAAAGCTATTGGAATAGATTGTTTGATGCTACGACTGACAGTTGGAAAGATACGCAATGTTAGCCGTTTGAACTGAGGAACACTTTGAGTTCTGACTTCGACCGAGAATGTGTTGCCAAATTTAAATGAAATTGAATCTCTAAAAACTAAGACAAGCTATTGTAGGCCTTGGAAACACAGTCTCATAGCACCTAACATATCAATGTTACCTCGCATGAGCTCTGAGATATGACCCCAAAAAGATCGCTGATTTCATGTTGAAGGGACCTTGAGGGACACTTTGGCCCAGAGTCATTGGTGGGATCGAACGACTGTGTGTTGCAAATGAGCTTTCCACTAGTGTTTACCCAGCCATTAGGAGCTGTTCGAACATACGGTTCCATGCTACGACCAATAGTTGGAAAGATATGCAACGTTGGCCGTTTAAATTGAGGAACACTTTGAGTTCTCACATCGACTGAGAATGTGTTACCAAATTTAAATGAAATCGAATCTCTGAAAATTGAGACAAGCTATTGTAGGCCCCGACAACACAGTCCCATAGAACCTAATGGATCAATGTTACCTCTTACGAGCTTTGAGATATGACCCCACAAAGATCACTGATTTCATGCTTATGGGACCTTGAGGGACACTTCGATCCAGAGTCATCGGCGGGGATCAAATGACTGTGTGTGGTGAACGAGGTTGCCATGAGCATTTATCCAGCCATTCAAAGCTATTGGAACAGACGATTCCATGCTACGACTTTGGCTCACTGTTGGACCTTGAGGGACACTTCGGCTCAAAGTACAGTCTAAGACCAGTGAATTAAAATATTTACATAAAATGTGATTTGGATTAATCTATGATGTAAGAAATTTTCCTTGGTTTTTATTTATCTTTCCATAGGAAATTACTGGTTTCCTTGATAGTGACTGGATTTGGGGTCACAGTCAGTGATTGGGAGAGCCTTGTTTTGGCACCAGTCATGTAGTACAAGCACTATAATTGAGTTTTTGGCACGGGCTGGGAAATTTTTGTATATCAACATGAGATAGAGTTTGGGGATTTTTTAGTGTTTAAATACATCTATGGGATGTATTTTAGAGTTCAGATATATGGGAGGAATGGCTATGAAAAAGATATTTCGATGAGTTCTGATCACTTGAGGGACATAAAATTATCTGTTGAGTTGAAAAGAAAATCAATAGAAGACGCTGAAAATAAAGTGAAAATTATCTCTATTTGATGCAGAGGAAAGGGTAGTGGACCTTATTTACCAACTAAGTTTTCCAATTTGACTTAGAAACCCACACTTTTCCCAAAGGTGCACAATGGCTTTATAAGACTCCACCCAACCAAGACTCTTCACAATGAAAACTAATGATAGATTTGAAGTGTTTGATGTATATAAGGATGGATTAAGGTGGTTTTGAGGTTTCTAGACTTATCTCCCACTCTCAATAGCAAAAAGTCACTAAACAGTCCTAGAGGCCTAATTGCCCTGTCTAGTAGCCTTGTCTAGTGATAAAATGGACCTAAATCTGTACTTTACCAAAGGATGAACAAAAAAAATGATATATTTGGATACCATTTTTCCCCTACCACAATATACTACAAGATTACTATACACTCTTTTGGACCATGCATGACTATCCTCATGATGTGACCCCAAAATGCACTAAAATTGGGTGATTTTACAAGGCATCAACTAGCTACTTATATCCCCCAAACCCCAAACTTCCATAAGTATCTCAATATGTTATAAAACCTCTAAATCCAAGAGGAATTCAACCCAGCACCTCGAGAACATCAAAAGCCCCAAATTAGCCCTCTTTAACCCTTGATTTGAGGGTTTCTTCATTCTTCCTCCTCCAAGAACTTCCTGACCTTCTTGGTGATTGATTCACCATCAATATACCAATATATGATAAACCAAATCATAAAACCACCATGATATGAAGCATGATCTTCTACTACTACTCCCTAGCCACCATTTCCCTTAAGGAACACAATGTTCCAACCGGTGATCACTCTAATTATTTAATCATTTACAATTTTGATCATTAGAAAAGCATATTAAAATGTTAGTAATCATCCTTCCATGGGTCCTAGGCCTTTGGGTCCATGGAAAGGGTATAGATTACAAAATACTCTTCAAAACAAAGGAAACACTTAGCAAAAATAGTCTAATTCACTGTTGTTGAAGAAATAGTCTTGTCTAAATACCCTTGAAAACCTTTCAAACATATAGTGCACCTGCCAAATGTATTACTTGATCTTCCAAACCTTTATTCTAATCAGATGTACATTGAAAAGATAAAGATCCTCAAAAGAAATAATGTATTTGCTAACACAGTCAAGCTTGCTACAGCCAAAATGCAAAGAACAGGGAGTTTAATGTGAATCTAAATACATTCAATTGGTTAATGAATGTTTTAGATTGATTGCTATTCCATCTAGCACTTTGAAAACAAAACTAAAGTAATAGATCCTAATGATAATGCATAGAACACAAGGATTGCAGATTAAACTTATGATTTTATTGAAAATGTTGTTCTAGCTATACACTTCCAGGTATCATGTCCATACAATGGAATTATCTACAATATAAGAAATCAAATCTTAACTTCCCCAACCATACACAACCGATTTGAGGGATTAGTTAAGTGATTTTAACAATAAAATCCCATTTCCCTCCTAAAGTCCAAACTAGCCGTTACTTTTAAATATTTGAATTTTTAAACCATAAAAATGGCTTTATTGTATAATCAACCCTTTCTAAATGATTCCTAATGCCTTGTATTTATCCCATGACCCATCCTAGACTCTTAAAACATAATTTACTCCTAAGACTGCTTCTCTGCTAAAATATAGCAAGATCATGACACTTTCCTGCAGAGAAATTGAGACTGCTGTCAAGTTTGTTCTGCCTCGAGAGCTGGCTAGGCATGCTGCTTTTGAAGGAAGTAAGGCTGTTACCAACTTTCCTACTACTATGGGTTAGGTTTTGTTGGAATATTTTAGGTTTTTTGTACGTGGTATTTATGGAAGACTTGTTTAGAAGTTGGTTTTGGCTTGGGTTTATGTTAAAATGGGCTTGTTAAAGGGTTAGGGGGTGAAGGAAGTGTTCACCAGTCAGGTCATGAAAGTATGAGAATGATATCAACTTAGTAACTCTAAAAAGGGTATTTGAAAGTGTAAAAACATTGCTAGGTTGTTTGGGGATATTGTGAATTAATTGTTGATTTCAAGGTTTGAAGGGGACTAGATAGGCCTAGAAAGGCTATAGTAGAAGAATGTTGAAGGATGAGTGGATAGGAGTGAATGGGAGGTTGTAACATGGAAAATGTACCATGTTGAGATGATCTAAGGTGTTAGGATCAGGGTGTGAAGTCTGGTTTGAGTTTTGATGTGGTGGAGGCACTAGGTACACTAGGTGGCCTAGGAGGGTATACTATCTGGATAAACCAAAATGTAAACCTTTCATTTCAGAGAGGGAGAAGTTGGAAAGGAAATGAGATAGTGCATCCTTGAATTTATTTGTTTCCTTAAGGCTCTTCCATGGCCTTCCAAGTATTATGTGTCTGCAAGTCATTGGCATAACAACATAAAGTTTTTTTTATTAATAATGAGAAATATGTTTACAACTCAGCTCAATAGGAGCACCGAAGGAAAGAGATGAGCAGAAAAAACCTTCGGTATTGCCCCAAAAAATAGAAGAGAAAGGTTGTCATTAAATCTTACAAACTTCTCGTTGTACATACGGGGTAATGCATGAGCAATTTACAATCCACCCAATTTACAGTGCTATATAAATTTGACATGTTACAATATTTTGTATCTCCATTTATTCCAATGAACCAATTGGATCTTCCCTACGCTTGATTGTCTCAAGTATTGCCTCATGGTCTGACTCACGAACCTTCCAAAGAGTTTTATTATGCGGTCTTCCCACATATCTAATCAAGTGGACATTTGATGCAATGGCGTGGTTTGAATAATGAAGAATCTTTCTCTGTGTCTTCCAATCCTCGAACAACCACAACCTAGGGTTCTTCATAGCATACCATCTAAGCCATGTACCAGTTACAACTACTGCTCCTATAGAGTATTCTAATTCTTCACCATCGATAACCGAGTGATCCAATTCCATTTTTTCTTCAACACAATGACACAAATAATAATATGTCCCTTCTTCATTGTCTTCAGGTGCAATAATAGAAAAAACATGGCCTGTAATGATATAAACATCATGAGGACATTAGTTTATAGAATATTTATGATAAAGTACTAAATTTGAGATTATTTGTATGTGGAAAATTTTACTTGGTTGTTGTACTAGATCAGATAAGCGATCAAAGTCAATGGATGATTCGATTTATTTTAGTTGTAGTGATTCATGGGGATGATAGGAGGTAAGTGGACTCAAAATACATGTATACCATTCATCAATCCATTCCTTTGACTCACACCCATCCCAATCTTCATCTACACATGATGAACAAAATCACGCCATATGTTGTGTGTGGATACTCCATGAACCTGCATTACAACTTATAAAAGAGTGTATCTCACTTGATCTTGTCAATTTACAACAATCCTCATATGGTGCAATGTTAGTTTCATCCATCAACCAAAAAAATCTATGAACCGTAGAATCACCTTCCTTACCTAGACCCATTGTAGCATTACACCACTAAACAATACATCCCACATCTAACAATGTTTCTTTCTCTTTGTACTTTAATTCTTCACGTGCTAAGACTCTTTTAATACATGCACCTGCACCATCGTGCTCTCCCTTTCCATGACTGGCCTCTGTGAAATTCCACATATATTGAGTCCCAGTAATCTTATGCATCCTACACAACCAATAAAACATCTAAGAATTCTTGAATTGTGATGCACAATTATCTGACCATATGATATGTCGACGATATTTTATGCCCCTATTTTCCAAATGACCATAAAATAGTTGAAAGCAACCGTGTACAAACTCTATGGAATGTGAGCGATCATCGCTGATATAAAAATGATACTCCCTCAATATCTTGTTGTTATCCTCTATACTATCTGGTGCATGCATGAATGCTATATGAACAAATATAGAAACCTGTTGAGAGCTGTAATACTTTGCTTGCACCTCATTTTGTGGCTGTAGTGTGTAGTTCTCTACAAAGTCCACAACTGAAATAATGGTATCAAGTGGGAATGTGTCCTTGCACAACTTAAAGTGCATATCCAACCATCGTGCTCTGTGTATGCCTTGCATACTCATAAATAATTTTTTTTTAAAAATGTCCATGAACTGATACACTGGAATTTTTTCAATTACTAAATCACATCTTTTAGCCTCTTTTCCATCTTTTAGATTGTATGTCATGATCTTATATTTTTCAAATTCCACTATTTCATTACCGATTGTATGCGTACTCTCCATATGTTGACAAATTGACAAATGTTGCAAACCTTCGCAATCTATGCATGTACCATTCAAGCATGAGAGCTTGTAAAATTGTTGACCATCCACTCTTTCTCATAAAATAGTAGATATTAATTCCCTTGAAGATCTAGGTGGGATATTTATGTTACAATCTTGCAAATCATTGTTAGAGTGCAAATGTACACATATATTCCTATAAACTTCAAAATGGTTAGAAAATTCAATATGTACCCTACAACAACAAGTTGTGCGTGTGTGATTTATCTTCACATAAAAAGGTTTACACATTTCAAAATATCTCTGACTAATTTTAATTTGAGGATACATATGCATAAATTTTGCAAAGAATTGTATCTGAGTTGAATCCAAAAAATGTTTTGGATGTGGAACACGAATTTGACTACAAATCCTTCTTTTTACAACATCTCTTTGATTAGGAGATACTCGTGTATTACTCTTCCAAAATTCTTCAATCAAGGATTTCAAAGCTTCAACAATTGCTTTACCTTTTCGTGGTAGTCTACCGGAAAATGCCCATAACTCATTGCTATTTGGATCTTCCACTCTTTGACGCCTTCCCAAGGCTCTCATTAGAGACTTTCTACTTATTTTCAATGTTTTACTTGTCTTTCTAATGAGTCGAGATTTCTTCATTTGAGTGCTTACTATCGTTGATGTAAGTACACATCATGTGACATTACTATCTTTCGTGTGTGATATAGAACCCACACTCTCATATGCAGTCATTAGATTCTTTACAATAAATTTTTCACTTGACTCATCCATCGTTCTTAGCCCAAGAATCTTCATGATGGGCCTAAATTTCAGATTTCTCATCATTTCAACAAATAGTTGACATCTTCCTGTCATGTTTAAATTCTCAAAAAATGATCTCCAAATACGATTAGTATTTCTTTGATAAGTACGCTTGGCAATCTTGTCAAGCATTGCTTGCAAAATGTTAGTATCAATATCAATCAAATATTTTGGTTTTCTATAAATAATTCTAGGAGCATCAAAAACATTATGTGTGAATTGCGTACCATCTTGAGTGCCTTCAACATGAGACGATGTTGTGCATACACCTTGGGATGTAGACAATGGTGTGCCTTCAGCATGATACAAGGGGGTACGTACACCTTGGGATGTAGACAATGGTGTGCCCACACCTTCAGAAGTAGACAATGGTGTGCCTTCAACATGATACATTGGTGTGCCTCCAACATTGGATGATGGTGTCTCTTCAACTTGGAAACTCATAGATGGTGTGCCTGCATCTTCATAATTCAATTGTCTCATTGCATGCAAGTTTCTCATTCGTTGTCTTTTTGTTTCCAATTCCAATTCTCTCTTACTTTGTATTGATGTTTCATGTTCCTCATCTAAAGAAAAATCTTCTTCTATGGTATCTAATTTTTTTTGTTCACGAAGTTGTCTCATTCTTCCCTTTTCTTCTCTTTACCTCTTTCATGCTCTTCAAGTGTTAAATTCTTTGCTCGTTTCCTTGGCATGATGATGATTTCTACATATGAATTGATTTCAATTTTAAAAATATAATATAAATGCAAAACAATAAGTTAAACTATAATATAAATGTCTTACAATATGACAAATTATAATATAAATTTATTACAATTATATCAAACTATGTATAGAACAAGTCTATATCATACCCATTATAAACCAAAACACTCTTTATTCACATTTGACATGTAAAAAAATAAAAAACTTACCTCAATTGATAAATTTCGGTGATAATGATTGACTTTCACAATTTGATGTTGATTTTTAAACAAAAAGATGGTGCAAATTGATAGAATATTCTTTTTTGTTACTATTAACACAATAAAAAGTGAATACTTGTCGGATAACAGACATAACTTAGATAGCATACAAAAAAAGTGGGCCTCTTTCACAAGATCCTTGGCAAAGAAGACCGTTTATTTTAGTTTTGCATAGCGCGAGTGCGCTATAGTGCGTGCACCCTATGCAAAACTAAAAAGTGTTATGTATACTCTTGAATAGGGTGTGTGCGCTATAGGGCATGTGCCCTATGCAAAACAAGAAAAGGAGAGAGAGAGAGAGAGAGAGAGAGAGAGAGAGAGAGAGAGAGAGAGAGAGAGAATGGAGAGAGTGGGAGAAAAGGGGAAGGAGAGGGGAGAGAGAGTATGGGGAGGGAGAGAGAGAGAGAGAGAGAGAGAGAGAGAGAGAGAGAGAGAGAGAGAGAGAGAGAGAGAGAGAGAGAAGGGTAATATAGAGGGTAGGAAGGTGGGAGAGAGCATATGTGTGTGTGAGAGAGAGAGAGAGAGAGAGAGAGAGAGAGAGAGAGAGAGAGAGAGAGAGAGAGAAGGGTAATATAGAGGGTAGGAAGGTGGGAGAGAGCATATGTGTGTGAGAGAGAGAGAGAGAGAGAGAGAGAGAGAGAGAGAGAGAGAGAGAGAGAGAAGGGTAATATAGAGGGTAGGAAGGTGGGAGAGAGCATATGAGAGAGAGAGAGAGGGTGAAACAGGGTAATAAGGGAAAATATAGAGGGTACGAAGGTGGAGAGAGAGAGAGAGAGAGAGAGAGAGAGAGAGAGAGAGAGAGAGAGAGAGAGGGAATGAAGGTGGGAGAGAGGATATGTGTGTGTGTGAGAGAGAGAAAGAGGGGGGGGTGAAAGAGGGTAATAAGGGAAAATATAGAGGGTAGGAAGGTAGAGAGAGAGAGAGAGAGAGAGAGAGAGAGAGAGAGAGAGAGAGAGAGAGAGAGAGAGAGAGAGAGAGAGAGAGAGAGGTGGGAGAGATCATGTGTGTGTGTGAGAGAGAGAGGGGGTGAAATATGGTAAGAAGGGAAAATATAGAGGATAGGAAGGTGGAGAGAGAGAGAGAGAGAGAGCACTCTCTCTCTCTCTAACTATTTATCATCATTATTTAAATCTATGACTTAAAAAGGGGGCACGCCCTATAGGGCAAGGGCACTATTGAAATCTATGACTTTCATAGGGCTGACCCCCTATGGAATTCATAGATTTCAGTAGTGCGCTCGCCCTATAGGGCGTGTGCTCTATAGGGCGCACACACTTTGTAAGGCATTGGAATTTACCAATCCTAAGGCTTGGATTTTCCTTGGTGATCCAACCCAAAGGCTTGGACGATTGAAATAGGTCTGAGACGTGTTTTCTAGCAGACATACAAAAAAATGACATTTTTTTTTGTGTGCTCCTTGCCAGGTTTACTCGTGGCTCAAGAACGTAAAAATCAGACGACGTGATATTGTAGATCTCTCTGTTAGCTATCTAAGCATATAATTTATTTTGAATTCTGATTATGTTAAGTTTTTCAACTCTAATTTCTTTTGTGTGTATGTCCATTTTTTGTAAAAAACCAACATGTAGTATTTCGGGCATAGATTTTGGCTCGTTCATTGAATTTTGCAACAAGTTACATTTTTAGAAACTAGATTGCATTCTACACACTTTAAAAAGAAAAGAAAATTTGATTTTTGATTAGTTTTAAATGATTTCTAGGGGGAGCACACATAAATTTCATTTTTTCAAGATGTGTGGACTTCGTAAATTCATCAAAAATTATACATTCATAAAAAAATTACCAAAAAATTCTGGGATAAACTACGTGGTGTTAGCTAACTTCTCACCGGAGCGATTAAAAAAATTATAAAAAAAAGGTTAACATTTTAGGCGGAGCACACCAGACGCTATGTTATGTTTTTTCACAAAAAATAGGACCACTTTTTGTGCTCCCCCATTTTGAGGGCCTTAATCTGCACCATTTTCAAAATAAGTTAGTAGTTTAGGAACTAGATTCAAAGTATTACAACTCTTGTTTTATTCGCATCTTAAAATTTTGAGTCTAACTATCTTCGATTTCTTGTTGAAGTTCAGAGTTTTCTGATTTCAGGGAAAAAGTGGCATCTTATAACCCCTTTTTGGTCCCCCATCTTTGTGCACTTACTTGACAGAAAGGGATCTATTATTCCTATCAAGAAAGAAGTTGATGCATGATTTGTTTCATTCTCTTAATTTTCTGCGATGGCTATACATAGTGTGGGGATTGAGAGCTAAATGTCAGAACTGTTCATCCATAACCAGTTCTCTAGATTTTCCACTCTAAACTAATTGAACTAAGAATAAGAATAATTTGGGTATTGAAAACCCTAAATAAAATCTCCTTTGGTGTTGCATTATTGAATTATCTCAGAGAGAAAAATTCATCTGTGTTATTTTGAATATATTGTTAGTTCTTCCAAGGGACTATAAAAGTGTAATGGTAAGCATGGAAAAATGACAAAAAATGGAGTTCATGTAGAAGAACATAATATGAACCATTTGGCTAGGCATTTGGGTTTCTATTTTACACGTATTGATCTTTTGAGACCACCACTTAATAGACCAATGCTTCCAGAATATCACAAACAAGGGGATAATCCCAACATGTTGAGCCTATGCACACATAGAGGGAAAAAGACATAATCAATCATGGTTGATCTACTAATTAGATGGAGCACTCCCCTCTATATAGCCTTGGCCATTCTAGATCTCCCGTAAACTTTGCATCTCAAAATTGGTAAAATTAAAACCTTTTAATTACTTTTTCTTCACCTCTTATTCAAATATGTAATCTTTACTTCCTTTGATTGTGATTTATATTCGTCCCTCCCCCTATTACGCATCTTTATGAAAAATCTAAACTATGTTAATTTATGCAACATCTCTACTAAAATATTTAACATTTAGCACATCAATGTAGAGGGTATGAATAATATATTGTGTAGCCAAGGATACCTTATGAAAATGGTATAAGACAATGAACTAGACATTTCATTGAATAAAGTATCTAAAGTAAGTGATCCAATTGTAATAGTAAGAGTAATAGTACCTAAGCAGTGTCTTGCAACATTATTAAACCATCTAATAATAGGATCTAATTTTTGTAATTTTTGCAAATGCACAGTAAAATTTTCAAGCAATCTTTGTTCCAATTATTTAAACTAGATCCTCAATAAGCCACAAACTAATTTTTACCTTATCATACCTCACTACGATATATAAAGGTAAAGATTCATTAATAATTTGCTCATCAAATGAACAAATGTAATGTTCATTATGACCAATAGATTAGATCAAAGAATTTCTAGTTGTTAAATGGTATTAGGATTTTTACAGATCTTTTCCAAAGTTTGTTGCATGATATTATTTAGTTATCTTGAATCTAAGCTTAGAAATAAGAGAAAAAAATAATTTTATTAGATGGAAAAATAAGCTATTGGAATGGAAAATATTGACCGTTGACCAATGTTTATGTCCAAGTATATGATAATTAGGTGGTACAATAGATTCTGAAATTGAATCCTTGTACTTGTGAATGACTACAAATTAGTAATGTTTTTAATTATTTTGTGAATTAATAGTGAAATGTTGGTTGCGTATTCTAACCATTTGAAAAGACTCATAGAATTCGGACTGCAACACAATTCAATCCAAATTGAAATCAAATCTCAAACATGTTGCAAATTGGCAATATACCATCACAAGCAATTACAAATTCATCATGAAATCATTCTCATGTTTAAATTCAATCAAGACTTTAAACACATGTTTACAATTGTCTTTCAAAATTTGTCAAACATTAATATGAGAAGATAATACTAAATTAATTCTCAACTAAAAAGTTATTTTGTGCTTTACTTTAAAAAACTCAAAGCTTAGCTTAGCTTTACTGGAATGGATCAGGGGCACCATTATTGGGGTTGGAGCATTCAGTATAGTTAATCTTGCCATCAACAAGTCTAAGGACGAGTTATAATAGAATCTTGAGATTCACTATGTAGTAGGCATTGATATTGACTTGGTGGGCTACACACATTTAAGTATGAAGGGTAAACTTATATTGATATTGACTTGGTGGGTTACACATATTTATCCAGGTGTCTCTTCTCCATATTCCCCTCCTCCAACTTTCTCTATCTTTGTCTCTCGGTCCAACTCTCTTTCCATCCTATCTTATCAAAAACATAGCATGAGCTTGTTGGTAATGGAGTCTAATTATCCTATTGTAAAAGAATGAACAACACTACATTTATTGTTTACAAAATAGTAATTATAATTAAAAATAAAGTTACATTTAATTTAAAAATGAAAAACTAACAAGACAATTATAAAATGTTTCTATTCAAATTGATTAATTTTAGATACAATATTACCACCAAATAAATGAATACATTTTTTTGTTCCTCTAACATTAATACGACGTACCCATTGCACACCAAGATGCGATTACTAGTTATTAATAGAGGAAAACCTTCTTAGACAACCATCTTACTCTCACCGTCCTATTTTAGGCCGGATAGTACCCTAAGGGATATCACGAAACCATAGCATTAACATGTAATAAAACTCTTAGAAACAATATTAAAATTAACGGCAGCAGCAAAGTTCACAAGACACCTGGGAATCATCCACCGTGTACTAACAGAATCTTTGCTCTGTTTCAAACCTTACCAATCCTTAAGCAAATCGGAAACTTTACAGCCCTGGTCACATGGAGCGGAGCTCCCCACGCCGCCTCAAATTCTGGTATAAACTCGTCCAAGATTTCCTGTCTTCCCACCAAAGCATACGAGGTTCTGAAATGTCCCGTATACTCTTCAAACGTTCTCTGCTCTTCCATCTCCACTTTTATTCCCTCCACTTCTGTGAACGGAAACGGCATAGTCTTATATTCCTCCAACACCAATTTCACACCCGGATGGGCAAACGAAAAAGCTCTCTGAAAAAAGCGATCACGAATGGCGTCCATTGCTGGATCTACGCTAGTATTCATGTACGACCACACGGCAATCACGCCGCCGGGCTTTTTCAACACGCGCTTCACCTGCGGGTAAAACTCATCCAAATCGAACCAGTGGATGGCCGTCGCGACGGTCACGATGTCCACAGGCGAATCGGGGATAATGGATTGCAGTTGTTGCTCGGTCATTGAAGGCGGCGTGACGGCATAGGTTATGTTTGGGTGCTTCTCTGTGTGTTGAATCTGGCCCTCACTTGTGTCAGTCCCCACCACTCTAGAATAGTACTTTGATAACTGCTTATCCATTCACACATAACAGACTGTTAGAAATCTAAAGAGAACACGTGTGAGAAAGATATGATTAACAACTTAACTTACCTCAATGGTGGCTTGGCCAGTGCTAGTGCCCACATCCCAGGCCAGATCATGTTGTGGAGTGAGGGAAGAAAGGAAGGAAAAGAGTTGAGTGGGGTAGCGGGGCCTGAACCGTGCGTAATTTTTGGTGACAGTGCCATAGACCTGTTTTACATTGGGAAATTTGTTGTCATCCATGGTTGAGGCGCAGAGAGAGCTTTGCCTCTTCCATGTATTTATCGATGGAAGTGTGAGAAAATTCTGAAATAAAGTCATGTTAGGCGGTGGGGTCAAAATTGAGAATGCAATCGATTGAAATTGCAGTTGGAGTTTGAGCATGGCGCACGACACCTGTTAGGATTTTGTTCATGTGTGTGGGGGTATGGAATTAAGGAAAGAGATTCGAATCTTCGAAAGAGTCAGATTACTTGGAGTCTTGTTAAACAAAGATGAATCTTATTAGTAGTGCTTGGAGTATTCTTTTTCTTTAGGTCTGGTTTGGTTGAGGAATTAGAATTTGATTCAAAATCTGATTATCTCAAAATAAAGTTTTGAAATTCTGGTTTTGTGTATTCGGAAGATAGTTTGGATTGTTTGGTTGACCTAGAAGATGACTGAGACAATCCATCTTTTGTGTTTGGTTGTCAATTTTCAAATTACAATTAGAACTGAGAAAATCCTATTTATGTGTTATCGAAGGCTCTTGCAATGCCTACTGTGATACCAAATCGGGTCTTCTAGTCAAGTTTCTTCTCCAGGCTTTCAAAATTACTGTTGAAGAGGAAAGAATTCAGAGAGTCGTTGGGCATGTGATCGAAAATAAGCAATCAATGCTTTCCTTGTGCACAAAATCATCTAAGCCTGACCAAATTCACATGATGAATATCTCTGGTAGAACTTATTTCAACCCAGAGATGTTTTTTGGCAAGTCTTGAACTCTGCAACTTCTTCACAGCCACAAGTGTAGTGTCTATTAGTGTGCCTTTGAAAACTGACCTGAATCCTCCACTACCAAGCTTATATTTGAAATTCCTTGTCATTTCACCCACTTCTGTAAGATTTGGGTGAATTGCTGCCACATTTTGCGTACTTGCTAAGAGGGCAAATTTCTCTAGAATTATTATTTCATGACCTATTCCTTTGCGTGTCGGTGAAGGCTCACTGATCAACCTCTCTGTCCGAAATTGTATTTGGAGCTCAAGTGATGGGGTGGAATAAGAATTATAATGGAAACCAACCTCAAAGAGGCTAACCTAAGGTGTCAAGTTTTTTAATTCATTATCCTCTTTATATTGTTTAATTGTTGGAATGAATCCCAATTCAAATGTGCAATTCTTTGAAAATATGGCTTGGTTTCTAGTGAGCGAATCGCCGAGGCCAATCAAATGGGGTTCACAAAAACCCAAAACCTAGAAGATGATTTCAAATTCCACCTATTGGGTGGGAAGATAGTGCTGCTGGTTTTGGTGCCTAAATTGGATTTTGAACTTTGAAACCCGAATTGTAGTTTAGTATCCCAAACGACAGATTTGGCAAAAAAGAGGAAGTTATGCACCCAATTCTGCCGCAATTCCACTAACCAAATGGGGCCTTAATGAATTATTTGGTAAACAAATATCACACAATTGAATAAAGTGTAAGGAAACTCAGGTGTGGAAACAGCTTCCTACGCTAATCTCTATAGGAGAGTATTGTGCAAATTCTTATAAATCCTTACAATTTCAGATTCGTTAACTACTTTAACTAAGATATTGCAACCACATATCATGCACACAGAAAAATAGACAATGACACAATGATATACCCTGGGGAAACCTTTCAGTAAAAACCCCAGCACTCCAAAATCTGCATAATGTATTGATCAAAACTTTTACATCTTACAATACACTTGCAATGCAAGTTCTTTCAGAAGATTTCAAAACCCTTGAAGAAAAATCACGATAGCATAAAATGTTCCAACAATACACTCATATCACATCTCTTCACAACCCTAAAAAATCTTATATCATGCGCTTCACTTTTAGGGCTACTCCCAAAGATAACCGTATTAGGGTTTTACCATTCTCCGAGAAAATAGGAACCCCAAAATTTTTTTTGGGGCGATGCCCTGAACCCCACGATTGGTGAAGAGTGTATAGTACTCAAATTTATCAGTTGCCACATGTCTTCACCTGTCATTGAATCTTCTTGACATAGCTCTTACGTGTCATAGGAATCCGTCATAACCATTTTAGCCATGATCTCCTTACCCACAATTCAAGATGCTAACACATCAACACTATTTGCAAGAAATACATTTTACAAAACAAATAATAAGAATAGGAATTATCCAAGGTTGAGACACCTTATTCCTAACATTCTCCCACTTGTCAAACACCTTGTAAGAGCAACAGGAACATAACAAGAACTAACCGCTATAGGCTAAAAGGCCCATAGACTCCGAACACCATCTAAACTTCTTAGTGCCCACTGGTTTCGTTAATGCATCTGCAACATTCTTCAAAGTATCTACCTTCTCCAAATTTACCTTTCCATCTTCCACCATATCTCTCACAAAGTGAAACTGCACATCAATGTGCTTCGTTCTGGCATGGAAAGTTGGATTCTTTGCAAGGCAAATAGTGCTCTGACTGTCACACCAAATAATAATCTATTCTGCATCAACACCAACATCAGAACACAATCTTCTAAGCCAAATAGCTTCTTTACAACCATGAGTAGCAGCCATGTACTCAGCTTCTGTAGTGGACAAAGCAACCACAGGTTGTCGCTTACTCATCCAACTAATGGCACCACCAAACATAGTGAACACATAAGTACTGGTGGATCTCCTGCTATCAATATCACCTACCCAATCTGAATCCACAAACCCATGAATACAAACTGAATGAGGAGATCCAGAAGAGTTACCATGATAACATATGGAGTAATCTGATGTACCCCTCAAATATCTGAATACTCACTTAACTGCATCCTAATGTACCTATCTAGGGTTAGCCATAAACTGACTCAGGACTCCCACTGCTTGGGCAATGTCTGGTCTAGTACAGACCATAGCATACATAAGACTGCCAACTGCACTAGCATAAGGTACTCTACTCATGTCCTCCACCTCACTAGGAGATTTTGGACAATCATCTACAGATAACTTTGTTCCCACAGAAATAAGAACACATAGTGGTCTACAATCTGCCATGCTGAACCTGTCCAACACAGACTTCACATACTTACTCTGACTCAACCAAAGTTTTCTGTTAGACCTGTCTCTATTGATTTCCATACCCAAGATGTACCTAGCTACCCCAAGATCTTTCATCTCAAACTGTGCTGACAACTGAGATTTAAAATAAAAAATCATACCCTTACCCTTCCCAAACAACAACATATCATCAACATATAATGCAATAATAAGAAGGCGATCATTTTCAACTCTGAAATAAACACAATGATCTGATTTTGATCTTACAAATCCAATTGACAACACAAAGGCATCAAACTTAAGGTACCACATCCTAGGAGATTGCTTCAAACCATATAGAGATTTCTTTAATCTGCAAACTAAGGATTCTTTACCTTTAACAATGTAGTGCTCAGGCTGTGACATATAAATCTCTTCCTCCAAATCACCATGAAGGAAAGTTGTCTTCACATCCATCTGTTCTATCTCTAAATCATATGATGCAGCAAGAGATAATAGAAATCTAATGGATGTCAACTTTGCAACAGGAGAGAATATTTCACCATAATCTATTCCCTCTACCTGTGAATACCCCTTTGCAACCAATCTAGCTTTGTACCTTTCAACACTACCATCTACATAGAATTTCTTCTTGAACACCCATTTACAGCCAACAGATTTTCTCCCTTTAGGAAAAGGTACAAGGTCCCAAGTTTTTTTTTTCTCCAATGAAGCCATCTCATCATCCATAGCCTCAATCTAGGAACCTGCATCTTCCATGCTCAAAGCCTCTTTCACAGATCTAGGCTCATCAGTGTTAGTAATCAAAGAAAAGGCACAACTAGAATCTAACATAGAATAACCAAACCTTTCTAGTTGCTTTCTTTCTCTCATGGATCTCCTCAAGGGCTGCAGTTGAGGTTGTTCTTCCTCTTCTTCTAAACTATCAGAGCTACTAGAGCTCTCCTCATCATTAGGCCCAACATGGTCTCTTTGTTCAGTCTTTTCAGGGGTAGGAGGCAACTGAACAACATCTTTTTCCTTTTCTTTTTCATCTGGTTGTAGCACAATAGGAGAAGATGTTAGCTCTCTGAAAATAACATTTCTACTATACAACACCTTACTAGTCACAGGATCCCAAAGCTTGTATCCTTTCACACCAGCACTGTATCCGATGAAAATACATTTAACAGCTTTGTTTTCCAACTTAGATCTTTTCTCCTTTGGAACATGTACATAAGCTTCACAACCAAAAACATGAAGATGTCTAATTGAAGGCTTCTTACCAGACCACACCTCCATGGGTGTCTTACCAACAAGGGCTGATGTAGAAGATCTGTTAACCAGATAGCAAGCAGTGGCCACAGCTTCAGCCCAAAACCTTTGTTCTAAACCAGCTCCACTAAGCATACTCCTAGCCTTCTCCATCAGTGTCCTGTTCATTCTCTCTACAACTCCATTTTGCTGTCAAACTCAAAATTCAAAATTCAAAGTAAAAGTCAAACTCAAAATTGCAATCATTTAACCCCTCAACGAGATTTTTATTTTTCAGGGTTTTGAGACCCTTTTCACCAATGTGGCCAAATCTCATATGCCACAACATTGTCTTTTCTGTAGGAGGCTTACCTTCCAAAGTGTTTGCACTACCATCGGAACCAATAGCCATAGACTTCTTCACTGCTTGTTCAGATGGTGAGGATGAAGAACTATTACATAGAGGAATACATGCATCTAGCTAAAATAAGGTACCTCTCCTAGTACCCCTTGCAAGCATTATCGATCCTCTCATCATCTTGCATCCTTCTTTCAAAAAAACAACTTGCACACCTACATCATTCAGCATACTTGCAAATAATAGGTTTCATGCCAAACCCGGATGTGCATAACTCTGTTGATTCCCTTTACTCATCCATCAGGAAATTTGATAGTGATCCTTCCGCGTCCAACTATCTTTAGGTGAGAATCATCACCCAAGTACACCTTTCCACCATCAAACTCTTCATATTTTGAGAACCGGTTTAGCAACGATCCTCCTCCTCTAACTTGACACCAGTTGATGTCAATTGTGCAGCCAGCAGATTAAATGCATTTAAATGATCCATTAAGGATCCACCTTCCTCCATTCGTAGAGAGTATAACTTCTTCCTCAGGAACAACTTGTTCACCAGAGATTTGGCCTGATACACGACCGCAAGTCTTTCCCACAAACTATTTGCAGTTTTCTCATCTAGAACATTTAGAAGAACTGCATCAGTTAAACAGAGTCTTATGAGACCCTTAGCTTTACGGTCTTTGATATCCCAATCTGCTTGAGTTATAGTTGCTGGTCTTGTAGCATTTGAAGTCGCTTCCCATAGGTCATGATCTTCCAACATGTCTTCCATCTTGAGTTTCCACAACTCAAAATTAGTGCCATTAAATTTCTCCACCTCCATTCTTCCATATGATGAACTTGCCATCTCAATCTGCAAATAAGATTCAAAATGCTCTGCAAAAAACTCCCACTCAAACTTGAGATTAGCTCAAAAAACCCTACCCAACAACTAGGATCAAAAGTTGATCAAGCTCTGATACCACTTGTAAGGAAACTCAGGTGCGGAAACAGCTTCCTACGCTAATCTCTATAGGAGAGTATTGTGCAAATTCTTATAAATCCTTACAATTTTAGATTCGTTAACTACTTTAACAAAGATATTGCAACCACATACCATGCACACAGAAAAATAGACAATGACACAATGATATACCCTAGGGAAACATTTCGGTAAAAACCCCAGCACTCCAAAACCTGCACAATGTATTGATCAAAACTTTTACAGCTTACAATACACTTGCAATGCAAGTTCTTTCAGAAGATTTCAAAACCCTTGAAGACAAATCATGGCAGCATAAAATGTTCCAACAATACACTTGCATCACAGCTCTTTGCAACCCTAAAAAATCTTATATCATGCGCTTCACTTTTAGGGCTACTCCCAAAGATAACCGTATTAGGGTTTTACCATTCTCTGAGAAAATAGGAAGAGTTTACAGTACTCAAATTTATCAGTTGCCACATGTCTTCACCTGTCATTGAATCTTCCTGACATAGCTCTTACGTGTCATAGGAATCCGTCATAACCGTTTTAGCCATGATCTCCTTACACACAATTCAAGACGCTGACACATCAACATTATTTGCAAGAAATACATTTTACAAAATAAATAATAAGAATAGGAATTATCCAAGGTTGAGACACCTTATTCCTAACATAAAGTACTTTCACATAGTTCAATCAAGAAAATACTCCTCTATTATTATGATTGTGGAAACTACCGTCAAAGAATGTGAGCTGATATATTGATGTTAAACAAATCTCACACTATTGAATCAAAAACTTTCACAAAGTTGACTCTAGAAAATACTCATCTACTATTATACCTATGGAAACCATCATCACAAAGTGTGAGCTGAAACGTTGATGCCCAACAAATCTCACATAGTTGAATCCAAAAAATACTCGTCTACTATTATGGACCATAGAAACAATCATCAGAGTGTGACTTGACCATTGATGCTAAACAAATGTCACATAGTTGAATCTAAAAAATACTTATCTACTATTATGGACCGTGGAAATTTAAAGTCTTTAAAGAAAGATGTTGTTATTGGTTGGAATCATCTTTTCTCTCCCTTGATAGGAATCATTTTTATGTTAAATTAAAATAGTTTGATAAACAAATTCATACATATATATTTTTTAATTTATTTTAAAATATCAAAATTAATTAATTTAATAGAAAGGGCACTATGCATAATAAATAAATAAATAAATTTTTTTAATAATGGTTGAGAGTAGTAATATTAGTGTGATGTGAGATATATTGTCATTTAACTTTTTCCATTTTGACCATAAAAAGTTAGTAGTGCAAACTTATTTTCATATCATTTTTTTATTCTTTTTATTGTCCTTTTAATAAATGACATTATTTTTATTTAAATTGTTGTGGATCAAAAAATGTAATTTTTTTATTATTATCAAACACGTACATACAGATACAAACAAACAACCCTCACACACACACACACACAAGTATATAATACATACATAGATACATAGATACAAACATGCATATACACATGTATATAATGCATACATACATGCATGCATACACACAAATATACACTTAGTTATTTTTTCTATACATAAAATAAATAGCTCACGTAAAAATATTTATAGTGTATACTATAGAAAAATCTAAAAGAAAATATATTAATGAGTTGAGTTTGATTAATAAACTAGAGTAACCTAGTTTGGATTGTATATAATTGTGTTATAATAAAATTCAGGGTTCTCTATGAGATGTTTATCCCAAGCTCATGTGAATCAAGGCTCAGTATCATCAAGCTTCAACTTGTATTGGCATTTCATGTGTGTTGAGCTATGTTTGTCATGGATTATTATGACCAAGGTCTTGTTCTGAGAGGGGAATTGTTTATGCTTGTCGAGATGGGATTGCTCATGTAGATTGCATCATTAAAAGTGTGTAGGGGACATATGCCTGGGAAATGGATGTCTTTGAGTGGCCTTACTTGACTATGCATGTGGAACATTCTCTCACAATATGATTGTCTGGGCATGGGGGTTCGGTAGTTTTTGGGTAAAGGATTCCCTATGGGATGTTATTCCTAGGCTCCTATAAATCAAAACTACTTGTTGTCATGCTTGAATCCACTTATGGTCCTATCCTCTCCTTGGGAGGGTTGGATTGGTCACAAAGGATAGCTATCAAAGTTGCATCTGGAAGGAGAATATTCATACAATGGTCAAGAGATGTTCTCATATTTGTGGGTTGCATGTTCCATGTGTGGAATGGGTATATACCTAAGAGATGGATGTCCTTGAGACACCTTACAATAGACGTAGACAATTCATGGAGTCCCCTATTCAAATAGACACATTGCAAATAGGGTAAGTTTTGAGATTTTTAGGTTAAAAGTTTTGTGTGAGATGTTCTTCCCAAATGATTGTCAACCTGAGCTCCTTGCCACAATTTTATAGCTTGCATGGATCTTTTCCTCTTGGATGTTCTTCATTGACACTTATCAAAATAACTTGCAACTGATATTGGCTTTGTCTATGTAAGTGTGTCACTCCTAGTGCATAGGTGGCATAACCGTGGGAAAAGAGATGTTTTTGAGTGACTTTTTAATAGAGGTGGCCACATGCATGACACATTTTGTGCAAACCTACCTTTTGCGAGTATTGACGATTTTGAGTAAAGGGCCTTGTATATGATGTTCTTCCCAATTTTTTGTGAATCAAAGCTACATATTTTTCATTTAGTTTAATTTTATTGATAACTATTTTAATTTATGTATTATTCACTTTTATATTTTTCTAAAAAAACTATTTTTAGTCTATTGGTGAAGTTAAATGGTTCTAAATGAGCCCACCAAGAAGATTGATTGTAAGGCTTCGACCTAATAAGAGATGAGGCCAATATTGTGCCCCAAATGAATTTGGTGGAATGGATGCCCCTTAGTTCTTGACTCTTAGTCAAAGAGGTTCATCCTATGGATCATACTTCGTAATCGATAGCTAAATAAACCTAGGTTTGATATAAAATCCTCGATCACAAAAAAAGGTTAAAAGTGAGGTTTCTAATGAAAATAAATTTCCTGAATTTTGTCTTGAAATAACCTAACTTTGTTTGAAAGGAATAAAGAATTTTCAAGGAAAATGTGGTTCTCAAAAAATTTGGTGGAATGAACAACCCTAGTCCATATTTCTTAGCAAAAGAGGTTCAACATATGGCTTGTACTCTGGTATTAGGTAGCTAAACAAATCTAGGTTTGATGTAAAAACATCCACCACAAAACAAGGTTGAAAGTGTGGTTTCTAATGAAATTATCTTTCTTGAGTTATCTCTTGAAAAACCCTATCTTCACTTGAAAGGACTTGTTCATTTTCAAAGAAATGTGGTTCTACGCAAAATGGGAAGAATGACTGCCCCTCAGCCCTTGGCTCTTAGCCTATGGCTCATACTCTTGTACTGGATAGATTAAAAAATATGAGTTTGATATAAAACTTCATGAAGGGTGCTCCCCTTAATACCACAAACACATAACAGAAATAGAGAAACAACAACAATATGCAAGAACATAAAATTGGCTTCTTATTATCTCCACAAATGTGGAATTAAAAACTTTCAAAATTACAATATGCAAAGCCGCATGGGCATTCCCTTACAATATTCTATTAGACAAAGCCTCGAATCAATACCCAGATCTACTACCCAAAACTATCCCAAACTGCCTAAGACAACACTACAGCCTTCCTTATATAGGCAATTTTCCACCGCTTGCGAAAGTTCCAGAATTTTTAGCCAACAAGGCCGACCAAACTTAGAATTATTTTGTTTTTCATTTTATTACATCAAAGTCGGCTCAAAATAACTTTTGAAAACCAAACAGAAATTTTGAAGGAAAATCATTTTCTGCCACTTCAGGTGACCCAACTTCCGGAGACCATAAGTCATCATCCGTTGACCCAATTAACTATTATAACCCCATTTCAGAAAGGGCACGAGGTTCTCTACAATGTTTGAATCAAGAAATCTTCATTCTGCCAAAAATTTGACCTCATTTGGGGCCTCTAAATCCTTCAAAATTGAGTTCAAAGTTTTTGTACCCTGTTTCCAAAACTAAAAAGTTTCAATATCTTCAAAACCAGACTTGATCTAGCAATGAAACTTTACAAGCAGGCTGATATGACTAAGATGAACCTCCAACTGTGAAATCAAAACATTTCAAGATCGCATGACCAACTTACTAAAAATAGCAAGTTTCCTTAAATAGCAGCTCTACACAAGATAGCCCTTATTGAAAAGAAACCAGAAATATTTTTGGGTGATGCAAGATTGCTCTTACACCCAGGATGCTCTTGCATCAGACACCCAGGGTAATTTGAAAAGTGACCCTATCACGACTCAAGTGTGCAAAGGAAAACCAAGATGGTTAACCTCCTCCTTTGTTAGCCATGATGAATCTTCAATAGGTCATCCTTTCCATTTGACCAAATATTCTTCATATGTCCTGTTTTTTGTGCTTCTGCCAACACGACTATCCAGTATGTCCTCAATCTCCTTGATATCTGAACTACTTGCTGGAATACTCAACTGTGCCACTGTGATGTCATCTTCAACACTTCCTTCATGATACTCTGTCAAATCTGAAATGTTAAACACTGGTGAAATATTTAGCTCACTAGGCAATTCTACCTCATATGCATTTCCTGAATAATGCTTCTTTAGTATCTTACATGGTCCAAACTTCTTCATTTTCAGCTTGTTATATGTACCAACTGGAAACCGCTCCTTCCGCAAATGAATGATGACTTCATCCCCAACCTAAAATTCCTTATGCCTCATTTTCTCATCTGCCTTAGCCTTATACTATGCATTCATCTTGGTAATGTACTTCCTCACCTCCCCATGGATGTTCTTCAAATGTTCTGCAAAATCCTCAGCTTCAGCACTACTTATTTCTCTTTTATCTATCTTTCTCAATTCAGATGCATTTCTTGGACTATTTCCATATACAATCTGGAATGGTGATTTACTAGTGCTCCTATAGATAGAATTATTGAATGCAAATTCTACCTTTGGTATAATCAAATCCCATCCTGTTGGCTTGTCTCCAACCAAACATCTCAACAAATTTTCCAAACTTCTATTCACCGCCTCTGTCTGTCCATCAATCTATGGATGATGTGATGAACTGAACTTCAAATATGTCTTCAACTTTTTCCATAATGTCTGCCAAAAATATCCAACAAACTTAGTATCTCGATATGAAACTATGGTCTTTGGCAAATGATGTAGTCTCGCCACTTATCTGAAAAACAATTCTGCTACATGTACATCATCATTAGTCTTCTTGTAGGGAATAAAATGTGCCATCTTCAAAAATTTGTCAACCACCACAAAAATTGAATCATGTCCCCACTGAAGCCTCGGTAAACCAAGAACAAAGTCCATACTGATATCCTCCCAAGGCTTCTCTGGTATACGTAATGGCTGATATAACCCTATATTCTACTTCACTCCTTTTGCCATCTAACATACTCTGCAACTCTGAACAAACTTCTTCACATCTTGCTGCAACTATGGCCAATAATAATTCTCACCAACCAAAGCAAGGGTTTTATCACGACCAAAATATGCAGCCAATCCTCCACTATGCTTCTCTTTGATGAGATTCTCCCTCATAGAACTTCGTGGAATGCACAACTGACTCCCTCTGAATAGCATATCATCCTGAATGATAAAATCCGACCACTTCGTTCTATCTAGAGTAACAGGATCTTTACAAGCTTTCCAAGCTTCACCAAAATTAGGATCCTCTGGACACAAATTCTTCAGTTCCTTGAACCCAACCATTTCAATCTGCATTTCTATTAGTAATAGTTGCCTTCTTCTAAGCGTATCTGCAACCCTGTTAGACTTTCCACTTCTGTGTTTCAAAACAAATGTATAACTCTGCAAAAACTCAACCCATTTCAAATGCCTTTGATTCAACTTTCCTTGACTATTCAAATATTGCAAAGCTTGATGATCATATACAAAATAAACTCTTTAGGAAGCAGATAATGTCTCTACTTCTTTAATGCTTGAACTAAGGCATAAAATTCCTGATCATAAACAGAATACTTCCTCTTGGCATCATTTAACTTCTCACTAAAATAAGCAATAGGTTTACCTTCTTGGCTCATAACAGCTCCTATTGTAGTACCACTATCATCACAGTCTACTTGAAACACCTTATTAAAATTTGGAAGTGCTAAAACAGGCTATTTTATAACTTTTTGTTTGAACAATTGAAAACTCTTTTCTGCCCCATTAGTCCACTTAAACTCTTTTCTATCTCCTCTCATTGTTTCAGTCAAGGGTCCACAAATACTGCTAAAATTTCTGATAAAATTTTTGTAAAAGCTAGCCAAACCATGAAAAGATCTTACCTCATTAGCACTCCTTGGAGTAGGCCACTCAAAGATAGCCTGTACTTTCTTTGGATCCATTTTCAGAACTTCTATTGAAACTACAAATCCCAAATATACTAATTCCTTCTTCACAAAACTGCACTTCTTTAAATTAATCACCAATTTTTCATCTCTCAACTTCTCAAACACCATACGAATATGCATCATATGTTCTTCCAATGTCTTGCTAAAGATCAAAATATCATCTAGGTAAACAATGACAAACTTACCCAAAAATTCTTTCAGAACCTCATTCATGAGGCGCATGAAAGTGCTCGATGCATTGGTTAGCCCAAAAGGCATGACTAACCACTCATACAATCCTTCCTTTGTCTTGAAGGTAGTCTTCCATTTATCTCCTTCTGTGATCCGAATCTAGTGATATCCACTCTTGAGATCTATATTTGAGAAATACATAGCTCCACTCAAACAATCCATAATATCATCCATTCATGGCAATGGAAACCTATACTTGATTGTGATCTTATTTATTGCTCTGGAATCTATACAGATCCTCCATTCTCCATTCCTCTTTGGTGCTAATACTATTGGTACAGCACAGGGATTTAGACACTCTCAAATCAACCCCTTCTACAATAACTCATGTACCTGTCTATTCAACTCTTCACTTTCTGCTAGTGTCATTCTGTGTGCTGCCTTGTTTGGCAAACAAGCTCTTAGAATCAAATCCATCTGATGAATCATCTTCCTTACCGGTGGTAATCCATCAGGTACATTATCGGATACAATATTCTGAAACTCATTCAACAAATTTGCAACCTCTACAGGTACATCCTCTACTTTTTCTTTACCAGCTTTTGAAATTAAAGAAAAACACACATGCTCATGCCTCATACCATTTAGGAATTTCCTTCCATCAACAAATGTTATTCTTGCTTTACCACATACCTTTTCTTCTATCTCCTTCAATGGCTTTAGCTTATGTTGCACTCCCTCCTTTGTCAGGGAATAGGTATTTGCACGACCATCATGCACAGCACATCTGTCAAACTGTCATGGTCTACCCAACAACATATGACATGCATCCATAGATATGATATCACATAGTTCCTCATCTTGGTACCGGCCGATCATGAACTTTACTAGGCACTGTTCACTGACCATGACCTTGTGGTCATCCTGCACCCAGGCAATCCGATATGGATGTGGGTTTTTCTGTCTCTTGAGCTTCAACTTTGTCACCATCTCTTCTGACACCAAATTGTCAGTTCTTCCACTATTGATAATCACATCATAGCATTTACACTCACACTTGCATCTAGTGCGAAATAGGCTCCTCCTTTGCTCAGGTTCATTCTCACCACTCAACGAGACTCTTGTGTTATTCAACATTTCTCCTCTTTCAGCATCTTCAGAATTTGATGATCTGGAATCTTCATCTACATGCACAACTCTGGCTTGGCCTTCATTCCTCCTATCTATCCTTCCTTGGGGTTCAGGACATTCAAATGCCCTATGACCTTCTCCACAGTGAAAATATGTTCTACGAAAGCCTCCTCTTCCTCTTCCTCTCTGATCTCTATTGTTTTGATCTTGGAATCAATTGGAATTGTTTTTTCTATGATTTTGACTGCTACTGGCCTCATCCTTCTTTTCCAAATCTTCATTTCGGCCACCATATGACCGTCCACGAGATCTTCCACCATGACCTCTTCCATTTTGTTTGCTCTCAAACTTCTTGTTCAGATTTTTCTCTACTTTTAGGGAAAACTAGTATGCCTCCTCAATATTGTTCATTCGAACCAGATTCAACTCCTCTTGAATGCTTGGCCTTAACCCATTAAGTTATCGGGCAACTTTCTCCTTATCAGCTTCTAGATGGCCTATTCTGATGAGGAGTCGATAGAACTCCTCTGTATACTCCTGAACAGGTTTTCCTTCTTGCTTCAAACTTTGCATTTTCTTTAGTAGGTCAAGCTCATAATAAATAGGAATGAACTGTTCTTCAATTTATCTACCATCCGATCCCATCTTGTGATTTTATCTTTCCCTCTTCTATTTCGCTCCAATTAAATTTCTTCCCACTAGATCTTTGCATGACCTTTTAGTCTGGCCTTTGCAAATTTGACACTATCAGGATCATCAACATCTTCATACTCAAAATATTCCTCACATTCATTGATCCAGTCGATCAATTCCTCTGGGTTAAGATTTCTAGAAAATGTAGGAACCTCAATCTTAGGTATTTTCCCAATCTTGGAAATGGCCTGAAAAAGTCTTTCTTCCTCCTAGTTCACAATTTCGGCTTCTCCTTCTTGATATTCTTCTTCTGCTTCATCCTCACTTTCATCTCTAACATTAAGATTCATTCGTCTATAATCTCTTCTTACAATGCTCGCACTTGTCTCTGCAGCTCTCTAACCTCATGTATCATAGCACCAGCTCTTCCGCCACATTCTCTTCATGGAGGAATTTTCATGATGTGCGCTGAAACCCTAACCACGGTCCTGGTGCAAACTTCCTCACAGTCAGCAATCTATTTACACACCTAGGAACTCCTGCTCTGATACCACTTGATGAAGGGTGCTCCCCTTAATACCACAAACACATAACAGAAATAGAGAAACAACAACAATATGCAAGAACATAAAATTGGCTTCTTATTATCTCCATAAATGATACTCTGTCAAATCTAAAATGTTAAACACTGGTGAAATATTCATCTCACTAGGCAATTCTACCTCATATGCATTTCCTGAATCATGCTTATTCAGTATCTTACATGGTCCAAACATCTTCATTTTCAGCTTGTTATATGTACCAACTGGAAACCACTCCTTCCGCAAATGAACCATGACTTCATCCCCAACCTGAAATTCTTTATGCCTCCTTTTCTCATTTTCCTTAGCCTTATATTACACGTTCATCTTGGTAATGTGCTTCCTCACCTCCCTATGGATGTTCTTCAAATGTTCTGAAAAATCTTTAGCTTCAGCACTACTTATTTCTCTTTTATTTATCTTTCTCAATTCAAATGCATTTCTTGGACTATTTCCATATACAATCTGGAATGGTGATTTACCAGTGCTCCTATTGACATAATTATTGTATGCAAATTTTTTCTGTGGTAAAATCAAATCCCATCCTATTGGCTTGTCTCCAACCAAACATCTCAACAAATTTCTCAAACTTCTATTCACCACCTCTATCTATCCATCAGTCTATGGATGATGTGATGAACTGAACTTCAAATTTGTCTTCAACTTTTTCCACAATGTCCACCAGAAATATCCAACAAACTCAGTATCTCGATCTGAAACTATGGTCTTTGGCAAATGATGTAGTCTCACCACTTCTCTGAAAAACAATTATGCTACATGTACAACATCATTAGTCTCTTGGATGGAATAAAATGTGTCATCTTCAAAAATCTATCAACCATGACAAAAATTAAATCATGTCCCCGCTGAGTCCTCGGTAAACCAAGAATAAAGTCCATACTGATATCCTCCCAAGGCTTCTCTTTGTATAGGTAATGGCAGATATAACCCTGCATTCTACTTCACTCCTTTCACCATTTGACATACTCTGCAACTCTGTACAAACTTCTTCACATCTTGCTACAACTATAAACAATAATAATTCTCACCAACCAAAGCAAGGGTTTTATCATGACCAAAATGTGCAGCCAATCCTGCACTATGCTTCTCTTTGATGAGATTCTCCCTCATAGAACTTTATGGAATGCACAACTGACTCCTTCTGAATAACATATCATCTTGAATGATAAAATCCAACTACTTCATTCTGTCTAGAGTAATAGGATCTTTACAAGCTTTCCAAGCTTCACCAAAATCAAGATCCTCTGTAGACAAATTCTTGAGTTCCTTGAACCCAACCACTTCAATGTGCATTTCTATCAGCAATAGTTGCCTTCTGCTAAGCGCATCTGCAACCCTGTTAGACTTTTCACTTTGGTGTTTCAAAACAAATGTATAACTCTGCAAAAACTCAACCCATTTCAAATGCCTTTGATTCAACTTTCCTTGACTATTCAAATATTGCAAAGCTTGATGATCAGTACACAAAACAAACTCTTTAGGAAGCAGATAATGTCTCCACTTCTTTAATGCCTGAACTATAGCATAAAATTTCTGATCATAAAAAGAATATTTCCTCTTGGCATCATTCAACTTTTCACTAAAATAAGCAATAGGTTTACCTTCTTGGCTCATAACAGCTCCTATTGCAGTACAACTAGAATCACAGTTTACTTGAAACACCTTATTAAAATCTAGAAGTGTTATAACAAGCTGTTCTGTAACTTTTTATTTCAACAATTGAAAACTCTTTTCTGCTCCATTAGTCCACTTGAACTCTTTTCTATCCCCTCTCATTGTTTCAGTCAAGGGTCTACAAATACTACTAAAATTTTTGATAAAATTTTTGTAAAAGCTAGCCAAACCATGAAAAGATATTACCTTAGTAGCACTCCTTGGAGTAGGTCATTGAAGGATAGCCTATACTTTCTTTGGATCCATTTTCAGACCTTTTGCTGAAACTACAAATCACAAATATACTAATTCCTTCTTCACAAAACTGTACTTCTTCAAATTAATCAACAATTTTTCATCTCTCAAATTCTCAAACACCATAAGAATATAAATCATATGTTCCTCCAATGTCTTGCTAAAGATCAAAATATCATCTAAGTAAACAATGACAAACTTACCCAAAAATTCTTTCAGAACCTTGTTCATGAGCCGCATGAAAGTGCTCAGTGCATTGGTTAGCCCAAAAGGCATGACTAACCACTCATACAGTCCTTCCTTTGTCTTGAAGGCAGTCTTCTATTCATCTTCTTCTCTGATCTGAATCTGGTGATATCCACTCTAGAGATCTATCTTTGAGAAATACATAGCTCCACTCAAACAATCTATAATATCATTCGTGGCAATGGAAACCTATACTTGATTGTGATCCTATTTATTGCTTTAGAATTTGTACATATCCTCTATTCTCCATTCTTTTTTGGTGCTAATGCTACTAGTACAACATAGGGACTCATACTCTCTTGAATCAACCCCTTCTGCAATAACTCATGTACTTGTCTGTTCAACTCTTCACTTTCTGCTGGTGTCATTCTGTGTGCTGCCTTGTTTGGAAAACTAGCTCCTAGAATCAAATCCATCTGATGACTGATCTTCTTTACCAGTGGTAATCCATCAGGTAAATTATGATATACAATATCCTGAAACTCATTCAACAAATCTGCAACCTCTACAAGTACATCCTCTACTTTTTCTTTACGCGCTTTTGAAATTAAAGCAAAAAACATATTCTCATGCCTCGTAGGATCTAGGAATTTTCTTCCATCAACAAATGTTATTCTTGCATTACCACATACCTTTTTTTCTATCTCCTTCAATGGCTTTAGCTTATGTCGCACTCCATCCTTTGTCAGGGAATAGGTATTCACATGACCATCGTGCACATCACATCTGTCAAACTGCCATGGTCTACCCAACAAGATATAACATGCATCCATAGATATGATATCACATAGTACGTTATCTTGGTACTCACCCATCTTGAACTTTACCAAGCACTCTTCACTGACCATGACCTTGTGGTCATCCTACACCTAGGCAATCCAAGATGGATGTGGATTTTTCTGTCTCTTGAGCTTAAAATTTGTCACCATCTCTTCTGACACCAAATTGTCAGTGCCTCCACTATCAATAATCACATCACAATATTTACCCTCACACTTGCATCTAGTGGGAAATAGGCTCCTCCTTTGCTTAGGTTCATTCTCACCACTCAACAAGACTCTTCTATTAATCAGCATTTCTCCTCTTTTAGCATCCTCAGAATTTGATGATCTGACATCTTCATTTACATATGCAACTATGGCTTGGCCTTCATTCCTCCTATCTATCCTTCCTTGGCATTGAGGACATTCAAATTCCCCATGACCTTTTATTCCACAATGAAAACATGTTCCGTGGAAGCCTCCTCTTCCTGAACCTTGTCCTCTTCCTCTTCCTCTCTGATCTCTATTGTTCTGATTTTAGAAATGATTGGAATTGTTTCCTCTCTGATTTTGACTGCTACTGGCCTCATCCTTCTTTTTCAAATCTTCATTTTGGCCACCATATGACCATCCACTAGATCTTCCATCATGACCTCTTCCATTTTGTCTGCTCTCAAACTTCTTGTTCATCTTTTCCTCTACTTTTAGGGAAAAATTATATGCCTCCTCAATATTGTTCATTCGAACCAGATTCAACTCCTCCTGAATGCTTGGCCTTAACCCATTAAGGTATCAGGCAACTTTCTCCTTATCAGCTTCTGCATGGCCTATTCTGATGAGGAGTCGATAGAACTCCTTTGTATACTCCTGAACATGTTTTCTTGCTTACTTCAAACTTTGTATTTTCTTTAGTAGGTCAAGCTCATAATCAACAGGAATGAATTGTTGCTTCAATTTATCCACCATCTGATCCCATCTTGTGATTTTATCTTTCCTTTTTCTATTTCACTCCAATTGAATTTCTTGCCACCAGATCTTTGCATGAACTTTCAGTCTAGCCTTAAAAAATTTGACCCTATCAGGATCCTCAACATCTTCATACTCAAAATATTCCTCACATTCATTGATCCAGTTGATCAATTTCTTTGGGTTAAGATTTCTAGAAAATATAGGAACCTCAATCTTAGGTCTTTTCCCAATCTTAGAAATGGCCTGAAAAAGTCTTTCTTCCTCCTTGTTCACAATTTCGGCTTCTCCTTCTTGATATTCTTCTTTGGCTTCATCCTCACTTTTGTCTCTGATATTAAGATTCATTCCTCTATGAATCTCTTCTTGCAATGCTCGCACTTGTCTCTACAGCTCTCTAACCTCAGGTGTCATAGCACTAGCTCTTCCGCCATGTTCTCTTCATGGAAGCATTTTCTTGATGCGCACTGAAACCCTAACCACGATCCTGGTGCAAACTGTCTCATAGTCAGTGATCTATTTACACACTCAGGAACTCTTTCTCAGATACCACTTGATGAAGGGTGCTCCCCTTAATACCACAAACACATAACAGAAATAGAGAAACAACAATAATATGCAAGAACATAAAATTGGCTTCTTATTATTTCCACAAATATGGAATTACAAACTTTCAAAATGACAATATGCAAAGCCACATGGGCATTCCCTTACAATATTTTATAGGACAAAGCTTCGAAACAATACCTAGATCTACTACCCAAAACTGTTCCAAACTGCGTAAGACAACACTACAACCTTCCTTATATAGGCAATTTTTCACCGCCTGGGAAGGTTCTAGAATTTTTAGCCAACAAGGCCGACCAAACTTAAAATTATTTTATTTTTCATTTTATTACATCAAAGTCGGCTCAAAATAACTTTTGAAACCCAAACAAAAATTTTGAAAGAAAATCATTTTCCGCCATTTCAGGTGACCCAACTTCTAGAGACCATAAGTCATCACCCATTGATCTGATTGACTATTATAACCCCATTTCAGAAAGGGCACGAGGTTCTCTACAATGTTTGAATCAAGAAAGCTTCATGCTACCAAAAATTTGACCTCATCTGGGGCCTCTAAATCTTTCAAAATTGAGTTCAAAGTTTCTGTACCTTGTTTCCAAAATTGAAAAGTTTCAATATCTTCAAAACCAGACCTAATTTAGCAATAAAACTTTACAGGTCAGCTGATATGACTAAGATGAACCTCCAACTATGAAATCAAAACATCTCAAGATTGTATAACCAACTTACTTAAAATAGCAAGTTTCCTTAAATAACATCTCTACACAAGATAGCCCTTATTGAAAAGAAATCAGAAATATTTTTGGGTGATGCAAGATTGCTCTTACACCCAGGATGCTCCAGGATCAGACACCCAGGATAATTTGAGAAGTGACCCTATCATGACTTAGGTGTGAAGAGGAAAACCAAAATGGTTAACCTCCTTCTTTGTCAGCCATGATGAATCTTCAATAGGTCATCCTTTTCATTTGACCAAATATTCTTCATATGTCCCGTTTCTTGTGCTTCTACCAACACCACTATCTAGTATGTCCTCAATCTCCTTGATATTTGAACTACTTGCTGGAATACTCCATTGTGCTATTGTGATCTCATCTTCAACACTTCCTTCATGATACTCTGTCAAATCTGAAATGTTAAACACTGGTGAAATATTCAGCTCACTAGGCAATGCTACCTCATATGCATTTCCTGAATCATGCTTCTTCAGTATCTTACATGGTCCAAACATCTTCATTTTCAGCTTGTTATTTGTACCAACTGGAAACTGCTCCTTCCACAATTGAACCATGACTTCATCCCCAACCTGAAATTTCTTATGCCTCCTTTTCTCATCTACCTTAGCCTTATACTGCATGTTCATCTTGGTAATGTGCTTCCTCACCTCTGCATGGATGTTCTTCAAATATTTTGCAAAATCCTCAACTTCAGCACTACTTATTTGTCTTTTATGTATCTTTCAAAATTCAGATGCATTTCTTGGACTATTTCCATATACAATCTGGAATGGTGATTTACTAGTGCTCCTATTGACAGAATTATTCTATGCAAATTCTACCTATGGTAAAATCAAATCCCATCTTTTTGGCTTGTCTCTAACCAAACATCTCAGCAAATTTCTCAAACTTCTATTCACCACCTCTGTCTGTTCATCAGTCTGTGGCTGATGTGATGAACTAAATTTTAAATCTGTCTTCAACTTTTTCCACAATGTCTACCAAAAATATCCAACAAACTTAGTATCTCGATTTGAAAATATGGTCTTTGGCAAACCATGTAGTCTCACCACTTCTCTGAAAAACAATTCTGCTACATGTACAACATCATTAGTCTTCTTCCAGGAAATAAAATGTGTCATCTTTGAAAATCTATCAACCACCACAAAAGTTGAATCATATCCCCGCTGAGTCCTCCGTAAACCAAGAATAAAGTCCATATTGATATCCTCCTAAGGCTTCTCTGGTATAGGTAATGGTTGATATAATCCTATATTCTGCTTCACTCCTTTCGCCATCTGACATACTCTACAACTCTGTACAAACTTCTTCACATCTTGCTGCAACTGTGGGCAATAATAATTCTCACCAACCAAAGCAAGGGTTTTATCATGACCAAAATGTGTAGCCAATCCTCCACTATGCTTCTCTTTGATGAGATTCTCCCTCATAGAACTTCATGGAATGCACAACTGACTCCCTTTAAATAGCATATCATCCTGAATGATAAAATCCAACCACTTCGTTCTGTTTAGAGTAATAGGTTCTTTACAAGCTTTCCAAGCTTCACCAAAATCAAGATCCTCTAGATACAAATTCTTGAGTTCCTTGAACCCAACCACTTGAATCTGCATTTCTGTCAGCAATAGTTGCCTTCTCCTAAGCACATCTGCAACCCTGTTAGAATTTCCACTTTTGTGTTTCAAAACAAATGTATAACTCTGCAAAAACTCAACCTATTTCAAATGTCTTTGATTTAACTTTCCTTGACTATTCAAATATTGCAAAGCTTGATGATTAGTATATAAGACAAACTCCTTAGGAAGTAGATAATGTCTCCACTTCTTTAATGCCTGAACTATAGCATAAAATTCCTTATCATAAACATAATACTTCCTCTTGGCATCATTCAACTACTCACTAAAATAAGCAATGGGTTTACCTTCTTGGCTCATAACAACTCCTATTGTAGTACCACTAGCATCACAATCTACTTGAAAAACTTTATTAAAATCTGGAAGTGCTAAAACAGGCTGTTCTGTAACTTTTTGTTTCAACAATTGAAAACTTTTTTCTTCCCCATTAGTCCACTTAAACTCTTTTCTATCCCCTCTCATTGTTTTTCAGTCAAAGGTCCACAAATACTGCTAAAATTTCTGATAAACTTTCTATAAAAGTTAGCTAAACCATGAAAAGATCTTACCTCAGTAGCACTCCTTGGAGTAGGCCATTCAAAGATAGTCTGTACTTTTTCTGGATCCATTTTTAGACCTTCTGTTGAAACTACAAATCCCAAATATACTAATTCCTTCTTCACAAAATTGCACTTCTTCAAATTAATCAACACTTTTTCATCTCTCAACTTCTCAAACACCATATGAATATGGATCATATGTTCCTCTAATGTCTTGCTAAAGATCAAAATATCATCTAGGTAAACAATGACAAACTTAACCAAAAATTCTTTTAGAACTTTGTTCATGAGCCGCATGAAAGTGCTCGGTGCATTGGTTAGCCCAAAAGTCATGACTAACCACTCATATAGTCCTTCCTTTGTCTTGAAGGCAGTCTTCCATTTATGTCCTTCTCTGATCTGAATCTGGTGATATCCACTCTTGAGATCTATCTTTGAGAAATACACAGCTCCACTCAAACAATCTATAATATCATCCATTCATGGCAATGGAAACCTATACTTGATTGTGATCTTATTTATTGCTCTAAAATTTGTACACATCCTCCATTCTTCATTCTTCTTTGGTGTTAATACTACCGGTACAACACAGGGACTCAGACTCTCTCGAATCAACCCCTTCTACAATAACTCATGTACTTGTCTATTCAACTCTTCACTTTCTACTGGTGTCATTCTGTGTGTTGCCTTGTTTGGAAAACTGGCTCTTGGAATCAAATCCATCTGATGACTAATCTTCCTTACCAGTTGTAATCCATCAGGTACATTATCAGATACAATATCATGAAACTCATTCAACAAATCTGTAACCTCTACAAGGACATTCTCTACTTTTTTTTTACCAGCTTTTGGAATTAAAGAAAAACACACATGCTCATGCCTCATACCATCTAGGAATTTTCTTCCATCAACAAATGTTATTCTTGCATTACAACATACCTTTTCTTTTGTCTCTTTTAATGACTTTAGCTTATGTCCCACTCCATCCTTTGTCAGGGAATAGTTATTCACATGACCATCATGAACAACACATCTGTCAAACTGCACGAGTCTACCCAACAACATATGACATGCATCCATAGATATGATATAACATAGTTCCTTATTTTCATACTCATCAATCTTGAAGTTTACCAGGCACTGTTCACTGACCATGACCTTGTGGTCATCCTACACCCAGACAATCTGATATGGATGTGGGTGTTTCTGTCTCTTGAGCTTCAACTTTGTCACCATCTCTTCTGACACCAAATTGTTAGTGCTTCCACTATCGATAATCACATCATAGCATTTACCCTCACACTTGCATCTAGTGTGAAACAGGCTCCTCCTTTGCTCAGGTTCATTCTAACCATTCAACAAGACTTTCTATTAATCAATGTTTCTTCTCTTTCAGCATCTTCAGAATTTGATGATCTGACATCTTCATCTACATGCGCAACTTTGGCCTAGCCTTCATTCCTGCTATCTATCCTTCCTTGGTGTTGAGGACATTCAAATGCCCTATGACCTTCTTCTCCATAGTGAAAACATGTTCCACGGAAGCCCCCTTTTCCTAAACCTTGTCCTCTTTCTCTTCCTCTCTGATCTCTATTGTTCTGATGTTGGAAATGATTGGAATTGTTTCCTCTCTGGTTTTGACTGCTACTAGCCTCATCCTTATTTTTTATATATTGTTCATTCAAACCAGATTCAACTCCTCCTGAATGCTTGGCGTTAACCCATTAAGGTATCAGATAACTTTCTCCTTATCAGCTTTTGCATGGCTTGTTCTGATGAGGAGTTGATAGAACTCCTTTGTATACTCCTAAACAGGTTTTCCTGCTTGCTTCAAACTTTGCATTTTCTTTAGTAGGTCAAGCTCATAATTAATAGGAATGAACTATCACTTCAATTTATCCACCATCTGATCCCATCTTGTGATTTTATCTTTCCCTCTTCTATTTCGCTCCAATTGAATTTCTTGCCACCAGATCTTCACATGACCTTTCAGTCTGGCCTTCGCAAATTTGACCCTATCAAGATCCTCAACATCTTCATACTTAAAATATTCCTCACATTCATTAACCAGTCGATCAATTCCTCTGGGTTAAGATTTCCAGAAAATATAGGAACCTCAATCTTAGGTCTTTTCCCAATCTTGGAAATGGCCCGAAAAAGTCTTTCTTCCTCCTGGTTCACAATTTCGGCTTCTCCTTCTTGATATTCTTCTTCGGCTTCATCCTCGCTTTCATCTCTGATATTAAGATTCATTCCTCTATGAATCTCTTCTTGCAATGCTCGCACTTGTCTCTGCATTTCTCTAACCTCAGATGTCACAGCACCAGCTCTTCTGCCACGTTCTCTTCGTGGAGGCATTTTCACGATGCGCGCTGAAACCCTAACCATGGTCCTAGTGCAAACTACCTCATAGTCAGTGATTTGTTTACACACTTAGGAACTCCTGCTCCAATACCACTTGATGAGGGGTGCTCCCCTTAATACCACAAACACATAACAGAAATAGAGAAACAACAACAATATGCAAGAACATAAAATTGGCTTCTTATTATCTCCACAAATGTGGAATTTCAAACTTTCAGAATTACAATATGCAAAGCCATATGGGAATTCCCTTACAATATTTTGTAGGACAAAGCCTTGAATCAATACCTAGATCTACTACCCAGAAATATCCCGAACTGTCTAAGACAACACTACAACCTTCCTTATATAGGCAATTTTCCACCGCCTAGGAAGGTTCTAGAATTTTTAGCCAACAAGGCCGACCAAACTTAGAATTATTTTATTTTTCATTTTATTACATCAAAGTCAGCTCAAAATAGCTTTTGAAACCCAAATAGAAATTTTGAAGGAAAATTATTTTTTGCCATTTCAGGTGACCCAACTTTCGGAGACCATAAATCATCACCCGTTGACCCGATTGACTATTATAACCCCATTTCAGAAAGGGCACGAGGTTCTCTACCACACCTAAATCAAGCAAGCTTCATTCAACCAAAAATTCAACCTCATCTGGGGCCTCTAAAGCCTTCAAAATTGATTTCAACATTTTTGTACCCAGTTTTCAAAATCGAAAAGTTTCAATATCTTCAAAACCAAACTTGATCTAGCAATGAAACTTTACAGGTAGGGTAATATGACTAAGATGAACCTCCAACTATGAAATTAGAACATTCCGAGATCGTATGACCAACTTACTAAAAATAGCAAGTTTCCTTAAATAGTAGCTTTACACAAGATAGCCCTTATTGAAAAGAAACCAAAAATATTTTTGGGTGATGCAAGATTGCTCTTACACCCAGGATGCTCCTGCATCAAAACCCTCCATTAAAGAAAGGTTTAAATTGTGATTTCCAAGGAAAATAGTTTTCTTGAGTTTTTTCTCTTTAGAAACCTATATTAATTCAAAAGGACTTGTGAATTTTCAAAGAAAACATTATTTTTAGTGGTGGATGTGTGTTTTGTTAGGGTAGATTTAGTGATCTAATCATGCCCAATTCTTACACCTCTTTTTTTTAAAAAAATCTTATGTTAATGGAATGACCCATCTCACCAACATATGGAGTCCTATAAGGAAAAATTAGTCTTATACACTCTTCAACTTAGTCAAAAGTCCCTAAGATATTTCAGGGTAAAAGTAAAAAGTTTTGTCATAGAAGAGGATAACCGATGGGTTCTGAATTAAGGTACTTTCAGTCGAACATGCTTTGGTCAAACATTATATGGTCAAACATGTATGGCACATATGTGGTGCCATGTGGCATCAATGTGGAAGACATATTTCGGCCAAAACAAGTCTAACCGAACAAGAAAATTGAGTAAATATAAGAGAAATATGTTAGATCAATGAAGAATTGGTGCATAGATATGCAGGGGGTTTCGGTCGAACTTGGTTTGGCCAAAACTACTTATGTGGTAGCCAAATAAGAAAAAATAGCAGAATTGTAGAATTTCTCACTTTTGTAGTTGATTTCTCCATAAAACTCAACTTTATTTAAAAAATAAAAATACATTTTTATAGAGTTTGGAGTCAAGATTATTGTCATATAATTTTTATAGTGTTTTCATTAGATCTAATATATTATAATTTCAAAATATAGCAAGTAGGTATTGTAACATTAGAGAAGACGTTGCTTCAAAAAAAGAAAAAAATAGTAAATCATATTAGAAAAATTTAAAAACTAGATTTAATAGTAGAGGAGCTCGAGTCCTTTTCAAGAATATATAATTTTTTTTCTGAATGGTGTATATTTGATAGGGGAAAATAGGTGGGAGATGAAAACTGATGATTTTAGCTAAGTTAAACTGTAAATAGTTATAACAAAGACAATATACATCAGAAATCATTTTTTTTATGCACTGGCTATACATGTCATCTAAAACATATTTTGAAATCAGAGGAAAAAAATATTATTTACATATAGTTTTTTGGTGGGAACTAGACCCTTGATTTTCAACATTTTTCAATAATTGAAAAATTATCTTTAAAATTTAAAAACCTAAATTAAAATTGTCTTTAAAAATTAAAAACCAAAAACATTGAAAAAGCTGAAAATATCAAAAACATTTGAAAATGCACAAAGGATCAAAAACAGTGGAAAAATGAGCATGAAGAAAGGAAAAACATTCAAATATGATCCTCAAAAAGATGTTGTCTTGGTGAAAACCTAGTAAATAGGTGCTTTGATAATATGGAAAAATAATTAAATAAAAAGAGAAAAATATAAAAAAATTGAAAAAGAAGAAAAGAACCTTGGTGAAAACCTAGCAAATAGGCACCTTGGTAGCAAAAAAAGAGAAAAGCTTTAAAAACAAAAAAGAGAGCTTGATCCATTCAATCGGTGAAAACCTGGTAAACAGGCGCCATTGAAAGTCCAAGTTAGTTGCATACTTAGCAGCTCACCTTGTAAATATTGCATTCGCCAGCATTTGTATATATCATAATAAAACCCCACAATTGCATTTCCAAATACCTTAAGATTTTGGTCACCTAATTGAAAATTGTTCTAAGTCTCACAAATGAAATCAATATCAAACTAGGGGCAATCTACTCAAAAGGAGCAAGGATTCATCAACAAGCTTTATTCAATCAGAAAATCAATTCATCACACTCGAAAAAGGAACACTTATTCAAATCTACATACCAATCTAACTTGAGCCTAAACGGGAGAATTTGATCCAAGAACTTCAAAAGACTTTATCTTTATCAGGATTAAAACTATGAAATGGATGGATCTACACTTGAATTATGGATTTGAAAAATAGAGTAAATTTTTTTTTAAGGGTTGGCTCAATTGATGAAATCATTCTTTCTAGCAAGTCGATGAAAGTTTTAGACTAGACAAGCTATGATGAAGGAATGATATTTTTCTTGATTTCTGACTGACTATATTAAAATCAAAGTTTTAAAACATGTAATTTGTCTAAGGACGTGATCATCAAAGAATCATCGAGGACTTGTACATAAGATAAAACAATGATTTCTGCTTGTTTACGCAAATAGATACCTTGACTATTTTGATCTTCAATATCATAATATCAACATCCACTTGCAACATAGAATCTGACAAAAATAGTATTCATACTCTCATGATTGGCTTCAATCAGTGATAGTCGTACTGAAGAGACCAATGGCAAAGCAAATAAAAAGGCAAAAAGTATTCATATCATCATGGTTGAACTAGTGATGGTTGTACTCAAGACGGGATTTCAAAATTCTCAATGATGTTTATAAGCTCCAAAATTTTGAATAATGACAATTAGCAGCATTCATCTTAGATTAAGTGCATTGTATATATTGTTTTTTTCTTCTCACTAAGCTTAAATTGTAAGAGGGGAAATTAAATAAAAAAGGGGGTGTATGCAAATCAAACAATCAAACAATCATTGAAAACCAATTATATAGGATCAAGGGTGTTGGAATTCAAAAAAAAAGTGCATTGCATTAGGTTACTTGCATTAATTATACCATTATCATTAAGTCTTGCATTAATTTAGAATTATTAGGATCATGCATTATTAAGTTCATCATTATCATTAAAAAGTGTACATTTAAAAGTTCATTAGTAGTAATAAACAATTGCACCCATTTAAGAAAATTACATTGCATCAGTTAGAAATCATTCCACCTAGTAAAGTCATCTTGCATTACACCTATCTCATTCATTATAGGATCATTCATACATATATCATTGTAAGACAATCATGGCATCACATTTGCATATCAAAGGAAAAATATTCATTATCCATCTAATATTTATTCACAACATAAAGTAAACATCATGGCATCCATCTATTCTATGTCATAAATAAGACAATCATTTATCCATCTTTAGGACATATGCATGCATGAGAAAGTTATATTCTGCAAAAAAAAGTCACACAAATCATATAGAATCATATAGCTGCATATAAAAAAAAAAACTAAAAAGAAATCCAACACATAATGACATCCTATATAATCAAATCAAGCCAAGTACACATCAAAATCCATGGTATCACTGTCATAAATGAATGTCAAATCAAAGTCTATAACATGTTCATCAAATGTAGTATCTAGTGATCAACGTTCATCAAATATGAAAGCATCAACATAAAAATTGATAAAAAATGATACAAATCCAATGTCTCGATCATGATAACAGAAGGAAAGCTCAAGAATATATAAACACTCAAGAATTTCCATCATCATTGGCATTCTGAGTTCCAGATGCACTATCTAGTGGACGACTCGAACTAGCCTGGACCCCATGCTGACTCACAGTGGCCATAAAAGCCTGCATCATAGAACTCATCTGTAACACCTGCTGCTAAATCGAAGATATCTGAGTCTACAGAGAAGCAACATCTGATGCTGATGTTGGAGGGAAATCATGAGCTACTGAAGACTGTGGAAGTGGAGTATAGGAAGAGGGAGTAGATGAAGAAGGATCACCTAACATAGGAACAAACTGAGAAGAAGAAGGATGTGATGAAAATGAAGGCATGGAAGCAGAAACATTTGCCTGAACTGTCGAAGCAATAGGAGGGCCCTGCGCCTGATCAAGTAATGCCTATGCAACCTCTGTGTCAATTTCTCTCTATACTCTAGCATGAGGCCTCTAAATAACACCCCTAGCTACCTGGTGCAAAAGTCTATCTCTACCATGATCTCTTGGAATAGGAGCAGTAGCTAACATGGGCATCCGTACCTGGCCTGCTCTAGCTCCGTGACAACCTTGTCATCCACATCAACCCCTGATCCTGCCATGATCTCCATCATCATCATCATCATCATCACCATCATCATCATTAGCTCCATCATCTCCATCAAATAACTCCTCAATCCTAGGAATCCTCTTAGTAGTATCAATGAATCTTGGAAAAGGATACTTGTGTATCCATGCACCATACTCATCTGTAATGCCAACATCCATCACTTGTGACCTAGGGTTCCAGGGATGATACACTAGATCCTGAATCTCTTGACTAGCTATGCCATAATCAACACAAGGGCCCCATAATGATCTCTCAACCTGCACACGAGCTTACATCACTACACCATATGGCATATCCTGAATATGGCCATACTAATGGAACACGCGATGAAAGAAGAATCTCTCAATCATGAAAGTAGAATGACCGATCATCCAACAAGGATAGAACATATATGAAAGCTCACCATCATCCTCGGGCCATGCCTCGCATCCAAGATAAGGTCACCAAATAACAATGTCCATGTCATCTATCCAACGACACCAATAATCAAGCTTACCCATGTGGGTTTTCTTGATAATACCATTGTACATCTATGAAAATGGCCAACTAGCCAGATGATCTTGGGTAGTCAAAGGACATGTCACTGGAAGGTGCTCCCAAGTCCACAACTATAATAGAAAGGCTCCAGTAGTCAAAGTAATGGAATGTCTATACACAACAGTGTGCAGCTCGTGATATAACTATGCTAATAAATAGGAACCAAAATTTAAATGACGAGGCTCTACCATCAAATCCTCTAGGATAGGACCTTGCCTGATAGAAAATCCATGTCCATGCCAGTCTAGAAGTAAGAAACCACTAATCAATGTACCAAGGACAACAGGAAAAATAGGGAATGACATAAACTGAGCCCACTCAATGTGATGATCACCAATGGACTGATCCCCAAATACTTGGCAACATGCTAATCCATCATACACAGTGTCATAGTAAACTAGCTCTCCTTGAGCTGGTAATCAAAGAAGATGGTACACATCCTCAAGGGTAATGGTCATCTCACCCATAGGAAGATGGAATGTGTTATGGTCTGAGTGCCGACACTCAGCCATAGCAGTAATAAGGCCTCGATTCACTCAGAATCAAGGAAGATATAAAAGGAATGATAGATCACACTGAGCAATATGTCATTGGTCAACAACACTCAAAGCAGGAATCATGTCCCAAGATAATGGATAAGAACCATGAATCCGTAATGAACCGAGATCTGCCTACAAAAACACAAGCAAGTTCAAACATATCAGAAAGGAAATCAGAAATTATTAAGATCATTCTAAGTCAATCTAACATTCTCCAATACCTATCAAACCTACAATCAAATTTCATGTTTCTACTCAGATAGAACAGGAATTTTTATCCTCACCCATCATCAGGATTGAGATTGACGACGGATATCCTAACTATAACTGAACCCTAACTAACCTCTCAGAACTTGTTGCACAAATCTTGAACAAACACAGAAGGACATATCAACCTAACAAATGATTAACAACACTGACACAATTCACTATTTACTGCCAACAGTAAATAAAATTTAACAATCAATAATAACATTCACAATAATCATTCATCACATGTAACACTAGTATTTAATGTGGAAACCTATCTTTGGGAAAAACCACTATGGGAATTGTCACCCACTAAATAAAATACTCTTTTGAAGTTTGGTTGGTTAAGAGCCAATCTGGTTAAATATTAATATACACACTATTAGGTGTGACCCGTTCAACGGGTTTATGTCAGATTTGTTAGGATCTTCACCTTGAAATAGGAGTGGCCTAATAAAAGGGATTTGAACACTCTTTAGAATGTTACCTTTTGCAAGGATTTTACAATAAGACTATTAATTTTGGACTCAATTAAGAGATTTCTCTGTTATTAACGCTAATAAGCAATAGTAAATAGATTGACCTATAGATTCACAACTATCCTTTTCATCGTCAGATCCTTTCTGCACTCTCTATCTACACTTAAATCCTTCACTTTCCACTAGATTCAACACTTCATCAAATTCTTCTTTCTGACTCAAAATCTATCTTTTCCTTCTTTGCTACATCAGTCAGTGACTTATCAATTCTTCAGTTTGCTAGCTATTTGTTCATACAAATTCATCCTTTATATATAGACATTGTTTTTCTGCTTAATCTCCTTTATCACATTTTCCTTTCATCGATCTTGGTCGTTCAATTCATTTCACATGAAGGTTTTTTAATATATCTAGATCTTGGTAATATGTTTTACCTTCACCTTGGAACATAAACTTTCTTGAAACTTTCTTCCCTCTCTTTTAACCATTTAGATCTATGGCATAAATCATCATCTTAAATTTTCCTAATCATAGATCTCTCTAACTAACTTTTCTTATCATCATAATCTTCTAGCTCATCATAGCTAATCATTAAATGTCATTCTGATCCTTGCACTTAATTTATGTTCCTTACTCAGTGGATAATTCTAAATTTCAGTTAACTTTGCTCAATGCCTAAAACCTTCCGCTTGGTGTCTTGAGTTCCTTTGCCTTGACCAAAACTTACTTTTCTCTTTACCAAATTAATTTTTCCTACTCGGTAGCCAAAACCATTTTTCTTACCGTCTTGTCTAATCTTCACTACCATTCTTTACCGGCTTGATATAATCATATGTTAGGTAGAAACAATTATATCAACATAATATAAGCATTGTGCGATATGTATCAGTTGTCCATTTAAGTTCTTCAAATTCACAACATCTCACATCTTCTTTTCCTTAACTCATTCAACTTATATCATACTCTAAATTATATGGCAACATAATATAAACCAGAAATCAATTGCTTGACATCAATGACAAGATAATAACTAATCTAATATTTCTACTATCTTGTATTCCTCTGATCTTGCTCATTCTTCATCACCATCTCCATCAGTTATAGTAACACTATCTTGAAATAGTGATAAATAACTCACAAGGTTTTAGAAGGCTGGGTCACAACTATGTTGGAATAGGTCTCAAAATATATGTGATAGTTCATAAGGTAGGCCTTTTCTGGTTCAATAATAGATGCAAACTAGTTTCAAATGACAATCTTTGGATATCTAAGCTTATTTTTTTGGTGTTTTGGGTATGAATACCTGCAAAAGAATAATCTATAATGTAACAACTAATCCTAATTTAACAAAAACTAAGCTAATTCTAGATTATCAAAGAAAATCAAAAGAATAAGGTTGCAAGAAAATGGACAAACATACACCCACTTCTTATCTTTTTCCTGAGATTTATGTACTACTACATTGAAATCTCAATTTTTAACCAAATAGATTTTTTTTTCCAAAAAGAAACCATTAGCTTAGAAACTACATGTCATGTTCTAAAATTTCATTTTCACTAAAGGGCCTACTTTGGCCCCCCCATGATCCTACACATACCCCTAAAATTTTTTAATTAATTAATTTTTTCAATCAACCATACATGGATTCATATGTTCAATCAAAACCCTAGCATGTGTAATGGGTTTCAATCGAATGCCTAAATGACGTTTTATTGAAACTACAAATTTGATTAAATATGCTTTGTAATTGTTCTCTTTGCATATGTCTTTCCTTCGTGGGTGAAAGCGTAACCCACTATTATGGGATTACTATTAAGTCATGTATCATTGATGTATGAATGTGGCATAGCATGATTTTTTATTTTTTAGATTAAAGGTTCATAGATTCCATTCAATTATGAATACTTAAATGATTATTACTAAATCTTTGAAGTAACAACTATTAGTACAATATTATAAAACATAGTATATGTGTTAAATCAAGAAATACTATTACAACTTTTGAAACATGCTAAACTACTAGAGAATGACTTAGAAAATAAAGTCCACCACCCTTTATAATGATTTTAGGGAAAATAAAAACCACCTCATAGATAATAATCTCACTATGATAATCATATTTAAAGCCTAGTAGTACCTTGAGGGATATTAGTAAACCACAACTCAGTAGTTCATGTAACAAAACACTTCATTAAGATTAACAATACTAGTAAAGTTCTTAGTACACTTGGAAACCATCCACCATGAACTAACAAAATATTTTCTTTGTTTCCAAAGCCATTATTTCCAAAGCCATTAACACTTTTTTAGAATATATTATCATTGAGGTTCATGTGCACTATAAGAGTTCAATTCATCAAGTTTTCTCTAAAATTTCTCAGTTATCAAGATCTCTTAAGGTTTTTTTTGTGGTGTTTTAAATGAGAAGTGATGTGGAATACTTCTCCAAATTATTTTTGAAATATGAAATTTTGCTAAGGTACCTTAGGGCATTTATGGGAACTTGACCCTAAAATTTCTTATGTTTTATTTCAAATCTTTGTTACTTTTGAAGGCATCATTTTAGGGCTTCGTTATTTGATTAAAGATATACACTTTTAATTAAAAAAAATTCCCCAATTCATACTCAAATGATTTGATTTTAAATTTTCAATAGTTTCAATGTTACATTTCATCCTAACCCAACAAAATATCAAAACTCTACAACTTTATACACACTTTTAAATTGAACTAGCCTAAAACTGAAAAAGGGGCTCTTTAATCTACAAAGAGAAAAATAGGAAATGTTGTGACAAGACACACCTCCTACTAACATCTTACCTCTTGTTATTTACCAACTTTATTTTTCTCTTTGGATTTGATTTTTAAGGCTATATCTCACTTAAACTTTAAGGTGTGATTTTCTCTACCCATATTGTTTTGCAACACATGAAATTTTAAAAGAATTTTATAATTAATTATATAATATCTACTCATTAAAAAAACTCAATATTGTTTAAAAGAATAATATTTAAGATGTTTGTATGAATCTTAGTACATTAATAAAATTTTAACTATCCATCTACTGCTATAGTTTTTAACAAGTTAACACATTTACTTATTTATAATATTACAACAATAAGTAGATGTTGTATACCATTCATCTAAAATTGTGTGGATTTTGAATGTAAATGTTAGTACCAAAATATTTGACAAACCAATTAATGTTGTTTAACAATAAACTTTATATTATAATGAGTTTAAGTGCTATTTTAAAAGAAAAGAAGATATTATTCTTGTGTTATTTTTATTTATTAAGAAATTTGACCAACTTAAAAATAAATTTGACCTTATAGTTGAGAACATATGTAATTTCATATCTCTCAATATTTTATGTGTCAATTTGCAATCATACCAATTTTTTTATTCCAACTTACTTGACCAATCCCTTGTCACATTAACATACTTTTTGGTGGGGCATCCAGAAAACTATTATCAATTCATCGATCATAATGTATTTTTCACTTTATTTATTTATTAAATTGAAATTAGAAAACAAATTGTACTCTAGATTTTCAATTTAATTAAGAAATATAAAAAATGGAGAGGTGCATTGTGATCCCTCCTTTGATGTTGCCATGCAAAGACATCCTAATTAACAAATTTAGTCTTGGAATTGTGTACTAAGTTATGTTCTATTGATGTGTTGATATGACATCACATGATTTGTTGGTTTTTAGATTTAAGCAATATATTACATTCAATTATGAATACTCAAATGATCAACACTAAAATTTTAATATCAATACTATTAGTACTATTGTAATCACCTAAAAGTGGACAAAGACAATTTAATGATAAATCAAAGAAAATCAATTCAAATCAAAGAAAATCAAGGATATAATTGAATCAATTGAATCACAATACATAATTAGCCAATCAAAATGAAAATCAAATCCTAAATCAAGACCAATCAAAATCTAGAGCATTTTAATCAAGTGCAATCAAATCAAAATACAATTAAATCAATTAATTGTATAGTCTTGGATTAAATTAAATTCAACCCATTCAAGGGGTACATGGCTAAATAAATTCATTTAAATCAATTAATAAATCCTAATTACTCTCAACAACCCAAAAGGAGAGGAAATCTGGGCAACCAATGAGATTTAAAGAAAGACACTCACATGGATCAAGCCCAATTGAATCTCAATCACTCAAAGTGAGAGAGAATCTCAGCCATCCATCTTGTCTACTTGTCCCAAGCTTTGAGGACACAAAATTTGCATTATCTTCAAAGGGTGGAACCAAAGACTTAACCCCAACTGAACCATGATCAAATGCAACTACACCCCCTCACCTTGGGAAATCTATAAAAGGAAGCCATAATTCCTTCATAATTCATCTTCCACACATCTGAGAATTGCATTGAACCTCTTGCAATTTGAGCTTAGAAAGGCATTTTGAGAAGCATTTTAGCATTTCTTTTGATCTAATTGTTAGCATAGCATTGTTATCTTTATCATTCTCATTGTAGAACTGTCATTAGTGAGAGCTTGCTGAGAGCTTCTTCATTATTCATTCTAGTTAGAGAGCCATAGGATGCTCAATTAGTCTTTATTTTTCTAAATAGTTGATCTATTTGCCTTGTGGTTGTATTTAGTTTCTATTTTCATTTATTGACTAACCTTAATTCTGTGAGGGCACTTTCCTTAGTGTACAAAATGGTGCCCACTGTGGGGTAGAATGCTCTACATTACTAATCATATAGAAATTTGTCATTATTTCCAAAATTGCATATCATTAACCCTTGGAATTTTTAGGAAATAACACTTTTGACAGATTAAACGACGCTTCTGCGAGAAGAAACAACGCTTACAATCACTATTCTGGTGCTTCTGCAGAAAAGTTGTGTAGCTTTGCGTCGATTTGCAGCGCCTTTGTGATTCATACCTTCAGTCTATATATCTTTCAGTGCTTTTTCTTTGTGAAAGAGCACTTTCCTCTTGACCCCTAGGCACTTTCACTGGTTTTATTAGCACTTTTGCATAAATATTATCACCTTTACCTTTTTCAGTAGTGCTTCTAAGATTTATTTGTGCGCTTTTGCAATTTCCTGTCAAGAATAAAATAGCACTTTTAATTTGATTAGCTGCACTTTTGAATCATAAAATAGCGCTTTCAATTAATTTTAGTGTGCTTTTGCAGAATTTCATGAATAAATAAATCTGACCATGGGAAAATGATTTTTAATCTACAGAATGACAGGGCATAAAAAGGTGAGAAGACTAGAGATGAGATTGAATCAGGAAGGCAAAGCACTTTCAAAAAGGATCAAAAGGGAGAACCAAGCACACATCAAAGCGGTTCTTGAAACAACACAAGATGAAGACAATCAGGTATACCAAAAATACCTTGCTGTAATTGAAGCTTATAAGAGAAAATTTGTCTCCTTAAATTGGATTTTCAATCCTTAAATTCAAGTTTTTGGTTTGAAATTCATTACATGAAGCCTTGTGTTGTCAATTTTGATTTTGGTTTCCCTTCATTTTGAGTGTTTGTGTTGACTAACTTGTTGGAGGACAAACACAATTGGAAGGAGTTATTGCCAAGGTGAGTGAAATAAAATGAAATCACTCAAAAATGCCCCTAGCCTATGCTAGCTACGAATAAGGTATTTCTCTATTTCCATCTTGCATTTTCTTAGATTGTGGCATTCAATTTGATATAAGTTGGAGATAAAGTAGGAAATGAATTTCACACTTCAATTATAAGAATCTCCTTGTCAAGAGATTGAAAAAGAACAAATGTGTATTTGATTATGTGGAACAAAGGAAGACAATAGGGATATGCTCTTCACTCTTTGAGTGGATCAAACTCCCAAACTTGTCCTACTAAGTTCATTTCTTGCTTTACATGCACATGCTAGAAATCTAGTGGGCTCACCTCCCGAATTTGCCTTAGCAAGGCTAGTGAGAGGGACAGCCCAAAGTGGGATACACTTGCTTTCACCGTGAGAATCCAACCCACTATAAAATGAAATGCATGTATCCTTAATGGGGTTCATGACAAATGGATCTTAATTTCTCAAACTTCCTTTAGTAGTCCTCACGGATTGCGCAAAATCATACTTCGGTGCATGTGGGAAGCCCCTTAACATACTTGGGGGATGAGAGATTGAAATATATTTGAATGGAATACTTACTAAATCCTTGATAAGTAGCAAGACCACCTTATAGAGCCATGTTTACAAACCAATTTTGAGCTAGGTAGGTGCTTGAAGTGTTTTCTTGTGAAAGACATGTGATAACGTTCTACAAATCAAACATTTTGTGTTTAAATGGGTAAAAAGGAAGAAGTGAATGTGTGGTTGTTGTGTTTGAAAATACATAAACAAGTGAGAGATATCCATTGAAAATCATCCTATACTTTTAAATCTCTTCAATAATAAAATCAACAACTCTCAATATCAAGGAGTAATTCCAAAAATGAACCCTTGTTGGATGCCGGTTTCCACGCGGTCACAAGCATATAGGGAATCTTTACTAGGTGATAGTACTATCTTTGTAAACCCAAGGCCAGAGGTAGAGTACCAAAGTGTGTTCAAAGATCCTAATCAAGAGGAAATCTTTCAAAATCTATTTGAACCAAGACGTGAAGAGATGGGTGATATGAATTCAGCCTATCATAACATCAATAATGCCAACTACAATACTAAAGAGACACTTGAAGAAAGGGTTGAAAAAGCTGCCCAAGACAATGATTTCTTAGAGGTGATGGAAAAATTAATAGATAAAGATAGGGAGAACTTCTTCCTAAATCTAGCACAAAAGGGGGTAAAGCTACCCTATGACTTTGATATTGACCAACTTAAGAAGGACCAGCAACAAGATGATCCCATGAATGTCATGACTAGGCAACTTAAGGCCTTTCAAGAACAAATTGATACCATGAAGAAGGCAGCTAAGCCTAAGGCCTTTTCCATAGAAGCTTTGTGTCCTTTTCCTTTCGACAAAAGCTTAGCAATGGTATCTTTCCCTTTTAATACCATCTTTCCTAAGTATGATAAATACATGGGTAAAATAGACCCAGGGGATCATTTAAGGGAATTTTGTGCCCTAAGCATAGAGTTCATGCACAATGATACTTATCTAATGAGAATCTTCCCTAGAAGCTTAGGAGGTCCAACAATGGAGTGGTTTTCAAAACTAACTCCCAGAATAAAGTCTTTTGAGGAGTTAGCCTCTAAATTCATAACCCACTACTCTTACAACATTGAGCATGAAATTAATATGCTCAAATTATGTGATACTAAACAAAAAGATGGAGAGTCCTTCTTAGGATTCTTACAAAAGTGGAGAACTATTTTCGCAAGGTATCCACGAACGATACCCAAAAAAGAGAAAATGGAGATTTTCACCAATAACTTGACCACGAAAATGAACTATGGATTACAACTTCAATGTCCTCCAACATTTGAAAAAATTATTGAAAATGGAGTTAAGATTGAAGATGTTTTGGTCAAAAGAGGGGAGATTAAATTATTTAAAGACAATAAATCTAACAACAACAACAACAACAGCAATAACAATAATTATGTTCCTAAATATTTCAATCAAGGGTCCAACAATCACAATGATAAATCAAAATCATGGAATAAAAGTAACAATAAAAATCTTGTGAATGATGGGGTTGTGGAGTCACACAACTTGAAGTCTACCCCTTTTATTCTACCATATGGAGTGAATTCTTCAAACAATGTCAACCAAGCAAATAAAGCCCCATATAATTTCAATAATTATAACAGCAATAATTCAAATACTTCCAACAATAAGACTTGGGATAAATCAAAATCAAACTCCAGTTATAATAAAATGAAATTCACTCCCTTGGGTGAACCTTTGCAAAATGTACTAAAAACTTTGTTGGCTAATCAAGTTATCACACTACCAGATTGTTGGTTAACAGTTTGTTCTCCCTTAAGATTTATATCTTTGACTCTCTAAATACCCAACGTGTAGAGAACAAAAGGATGTCACCAATGATTGGGTCAGTGTAAGTCATCTATCACTACCCTCTGAATTGATAGGTATAGCTCCCTGAATATGCAATGATATGCAATGAATGTGTTTTTATCTATCGTCAGATTGTTTCTTATAGGATTTAACCAAATTGTTTGTAGGCACAAACAATTCAGGCAGGAAAAGAGTGGATAACCTATAATCCCCAATGGAATGTTGATCACAGATTATCATTAAGTCTATCTTCTAATCTAAATCTATCTATTCTAAGAATCCATAATCTATTGAGAAGAATAGAAGCAGAATCATACATGGAAAGCAAATGGAATTACTTATGCTGCAATTACTAACACGAAATGGAATCCAAGTAGGAATTATAGTTCCACATACAATTGTCCTTTCTATTCAATATGTAGAGACTCTACCTACAGGCACAACAAACATGACACAAAGCTAAGCAAATGGAATTACTCATGCCTCAATCCCAAGTTTGCCGACCCTCTGATTATCAGAAAAATGTATATTTATAGTTCACTGTGCTGAGAAGTTCATCAGTCACAGGCACTCAACAGTTGGAAATATCAATTTCATCTTCCAGAATCAGAAGGAGAAAACATTAGAATATGAAACATATATGGACCAATCAGTTACACACACAAAGTATCATTGGTGCCATCATTTGAATTTGAAAACCCTTAGAACCCTTCAAGTTTGAATTTGCACCATTGATCTACAGTTGGAATATCACGATCATAACCTTTTCAATGGTCATCTCAGCTTTCCCTAATTAATATATTCTTTGTCACTTGGTCGCTACCTGCTTAACCTTGTTGCAACTTATATTTTCGGTGGCCAATTTTCCCTGTAAACTCATGATATCCACCCAAGCTTCCATTGTCACATGATCACATGGTACTTTTTTACCTCTTGTGATCATGTGACTGCTCTAAAAGAACTAATATAACAATTAAAACTTTCATCTACCCAGCTTATGTTGTTGCATGATTGCATTGTACTTTTTTACCTCTTGCAATCATGCGACTGCTCTGTCATTGGCACATGATATTTTCAAAATGAGTAATATTTTATTTAATAATCATTCCATCTCATCGTCGCACTTGTGTTGTTGGTGTATGTGGGTCTCAGCAGAACACATTGTCGCATGATCACATGGTATTATTTTATTTCTTGCGATCATGCGACCGCTCTATCATTGGTGCACATGGATTGCACTGTTGGCATTCATGGGTCCTAGCAAACTGCATCTATTTAGTCTCCTTTTTCATTGAATTTCTCTCTCCTACTTGGGTTTCATTGTCGCATGATATCATGGTATTATTTTATTTCTTGCGATCATGCGACCACCCTATCATTCCCAAGATACTTTCAATGAAACTTATATAGCATTTAATAATCATTCTGGTCCATTGTCACATGATCGCATGGAACTTTTCTACCTCTTGCGATCATGTGACTGAACACAAGTAAAGCATCTCCCTTGCTTTCATATGGCTATAAACTTGCTTCAAGGTTAATCAGTGGGAAATCCAAGGTACCAAAAATGAAATCCTTAACATCCTTGCCATCATTTGAATTTGAAACTAAAAATGAATTTAATATGATACTAGATCTTCCTCTCATCAGGTACATGAAGACAAGTTTACCAAAACCCTAATCACCTAGCCACAATGCAACTTGCATAGAAAATATATTTCCCATGCTAGGGTTAGCCTCAAAGGGATGATGAGAAGAAAGATCTCTCTAATGGAAATATAGACTCAGACTTGACCAAATCACGACTCTAACATTACCTAAAACAAGAGAAGGGACTGGCACTTGGGCAACAACTGGCTTCGTTTGGAGATTTAAGCATTACAATGCTTGAAAGAGCTCTGGAAATCTTTGGTTCTGCATAACAGCCAACAATTTGATAACAAGAGAACTAACCTAAGGAAAGCAGAAAAAAACTAATAAAGCAACAACTAAACTATGACAGGAAAGGAAAACCTACCTAACTAACTACTTTGTAGGGATTACCTTCTTTTCAACTATGCGTTTGATAAAACTTCAAGTCCTACCCATTATAAGAACATGGCAGAGACTCTCCTGAAGGATATGCCAATCTGAAAGAGTTATTTTAATTTACCTGCATGATCTGAAATGGACCTTTCCACAAGGACTGGAATTTTGAGTGCATTCCGCTGGGCTCATGTCTCTTATCCCACAGTAACACTAGATCACCTTCCATAAATTTCCTAGGCCTTGCCCTTTTGTCAAAAAACCTCTTGATTCAGTTCTGATGTTCTGTGATCTTATCAACCATATCTTCTCTTTCTTCCTACAACTTTGTCAAATACAAAATTCTCTTTTCCAAACCATCTTTGAAAACATCATCTTCAATTGTAGTTTTCAACTTACAAGCAGCAAGTTCCAATGGTAATGGTAAACTAGCTTTCACTCCATATACCAATTCAAAAGGTGAAATACCAATAGCCCTTTTTTGAGTGGTTATGTCTACCCACAGAGCATCATATATCTTTTTATGCCAATTTTTTTGATTATCTGAAACCAGCTTCTTCAAAATATTAATTAGGTTTTTGTTACTAGATTCAGCCTGTCCATTACCTTGGGGAAAGTAATTTGAAGAGTGCCCTACCTGAATCCCATTGTCATAACAAAAGGAAATAATTTCTAAGGATGAAAAATAAGAGGCATTATCCATTATCAACTTTGTGGGAACTCCAAACCTGACCAATATTTGTTCCTTGACAAATTCACATACTACCTCAGATGTAGTTTTCTTCATTGGTTTAGCTTCGATCCATTTGCTAAAGTAATCAGTGGCAGTCAAGATATATGAATGTCCCTAGCTTGAAGGAGGATTGATAGGTCCTATGAAGTCCAAACCCCACTGTTGAAAAGGAGCTTCCATCACTACCGGCCTTAAGGGTAGACCAACCAATTGAGGCTTACCTATAAACAACTTGCATTTTTCATAGTTAGCAACCCACTTGTATGCATCCTTGAACATGCCAGGCCAATAATAACACTGTCTCAGAATTTTGAAGGTAGTCACAGTGGAAGAGAAATTTCCTCCACATGCTTCATCATGAAAGGAGTTCAATAACTTTCCTTGTTGTTCCTTATCAACACATCTCAGAAAAGTACCATCAATTGCTTTCTTATATAAAATATCATCATGAATCACATACCTCAGGGCTTTATTTTTCAAATCCCTCTTCTGTTTAGCAGTCAATCCATCTGGGCATTCACCATATGTCATAAAATATGCAATATTAGAGAACCAGGGGTCTTGTAGACTTACCATAAGCACTCTGTGAACATCTTCTTCAACTTGCTGATCTTTTGCTATGGCTTTGTAGAGTGCATTTCCTCTTACAAGCTTTGTTGGTTTAATATCAATATCATACTCTTGAACCTTAGCAATCCAAGCTCCCCTATTATTACAACCAACATCTTGCTGTGTTAGAACACTTTTCACTACAACATCAAGCACATGAATAACCGAATGTGAATGCAAGATATAAAACCTAAAATTTTTCAATGCTCTCACTACTGCATAGGCATGTTTTTCAATCTGTGAATACTTTAGCTCCTGATTCTTCAAGGGCATGCTCATGAAGGCAATTGGAGCTTGTATACCTTCTTTTTTTTCTTGCATTAATATTGCTGACATAGTGTGCTCTAATGCATAGCAATATATAATGAATTCCTTGGTATAATCTAGATGAACTAGGATAGGAGCATTTGCAATGGCACCTTTTATGTTTTGAAAGGCTTTCTTTTCAACATCAGTCCACTTAAAAGCTTTATTACCTTTCATCATGTCAACTATATTTTTCACAAGCTTAGAACAATCAGGTACAAATCTTCTCAGGGAATTCACTTGCCCAAAGAAAGATTTAAATCCTATCTTACTCAATGGTACACTCAATTGCTGAATAGCCCTAACTCTATCAGGATCAATTTTTACTCCTTCTTGAGAAACAATGTGACCTAGAAGCTTAGCTTCAGTGACACAAAATACTAATTTTTTGGGATTCAATGAGATGCCTTGATCTCTACATCTCTGCAAGACCTTTGCTAAATCTCTGAGATGATCTTTCCTCTTCTTAGAAAAGATAGCCAAATCATCAAGATATATCACAATGATTTTATTTTTCACATCTCCAAAAGATAAGTTCATATCCCTTTGAAAGGTTGCACCTACATTTATTAACCCAAAAGGCATCCTATTATATGAAAATGTGCCCCATGGTGTAGTGAAAGCTATTTTATATTGATCTACTTCATCCACCTGTATTTGATTATACCCTAAAAATCCATCTAACATAGACATCATTTCTAATCCTGCAACAGTCTGCAACAAATGATCCATGTTAGGTAAAGAAAAATTGTCCTTGAGGGAGGCCTGATTCAGATTTCTAAAGTCCACAGATTCTTATCTCTCCATTTTTCTTCCTGACAGGAACAATATTAGCCACCCAAGTGGAATGATGGATAGGATAAATAATCCTTGCTTTCAGCATCTTATCAATTTCCTTGAAAATTGCCCCTTCAACCAAAGGATTGTAATTTCTCTATTTTTGTTTGACAGGTGTTACCCTAGGTTTAAGAGGAATGGTATGTTTGAATCTTCCATCCATGAAGTTTCTTAAGTCTTCATAACTCCAAGAAAAGACATCTTGGAATTCAATCAGCAATTCCCTAACTTTTATCCTTTCCTTAGGAGTGCAGCACTTTCTGATATTTATCATTTTAGGACTATCCTCAGTTCCTATATTGATCCCATCAAAATCCCCACAAGTTTTTCCTTTTTGATCTCTTTCCTTCTTTATGTAAGCATCATGTTTATTAAAGAGTTTTTCTAAGGAAATGAAATGAGAGGGAATTCTATTACCTTTTAATTGGATGATACCTGATTTTGACTTCTCTTCATCAGTTGATAACCGATCCTTCTCTTGATCACTTTCAAAACACAGATTTGCAAAGGGTCCTGTTCCTTCAATAAACTATTGAATGTTCTTATCATCCTCAAATACCTACTAGGATTCTTCATTATTAGGTACATTAGGTCTAAACAGGACCTCCATTCTGTAAACTTGGTCTTTAAAGTTAGGGTGTGGCAGGAGTAAAGATGCAGATACTGCCAAAGAATCTACCCTAGAGTTTTGATCTCTTGGTACTGAAATTATTGAGAAAGCATTCAGACTTTCTATCTCACCCACACTTTATTTCTATAATTTTTCAATCTATTATTTTTCACAGTATACTAGCTTCTTACCTGCTTCACCACCAATTCAGCATCTCCTTGAACTTTAAGCAATTTAACTCCTCTTTGTTTGGCTACCTCTATGCCAAGAAGAAGGGCTTCATATTATACAATATTATTAGTATTTTTAAAGTCTAACTTGTAAGCTAGGCAAGTTATTTCTCCATTAGGGGCTATCAAGAGTACTCCTGCACCTGAACCAGCTTTAGCAAAGCTTCCATCAAATTCTAATGTCCATAACTATTCAACACCTGCCTGATCTAATTCTTCATGAACATCAGAGCTCTCAGAGAATAGCATATAATTTTTGAACTGCATCTCATGGTAAAGAATTTGTGATCTAGGGTCATCCAATTTAAGCACAGTGAACTTTTCCTTTTCTTCTGGTTGCAACTTCACCTTTTTATCTCCCACTTGGATGATTGCAGAAGACCAATCCAATTTAATCTCCCCTCCCATGTCTTTGCAGAAACTTCTACTGAGGAGCATCCCATAGCTTCCAGGAATATCAGCTACAAGGATTGTGAGTTTCATCCTTTTAGAAGGGTGAGCTGCTAGGGCAACTTGAGCATCTTTGATTTGACCAATCAAAGGTACCTGCTTAGCATCCATAACATAACACCTACCAAAAGCTTTGGTTAAAGGCAACCCTAAAGCTTTAGCAACTGATGCAGGCATTACGTTGTCTGAAGCTCCTAAATCTATGATGCAATTACTTAATTTGCTATCATTGATAAAAAGTGATATATAAAAAGGCTTTGGTTTTTTATTTGAATAGGTAACAAGGACAGTAGATTCTTCTTCTTGGAATAGCCTAGGGATTGAAAAATCTTCATCTACTAAATCTCTCCCACTAGTACTGACCTGGCTTTTGTCACTAACATTGGCATTGATATGACTGCCTTCTTTATTTTTACAATGTTCTACCAACCTTTGAAGTTGATCAGGATTTGACTTTAAAAAATCTATAGGGGATATTTGAATTTTAGCTTCTTCACAAAATTGTACAATATCAAAGGAGTTGGATAACTTACCTCTTTGCTCCTTTTGTGAAGAACTTGATGCTATACCATTATCCTTATCTGCCTTGTTAGAAGATGCTTGATTCTTAACAGGAATAGCATTAGAGGCTTGATTTTTGATCTTCTGACTTCTAGTCATCATAGTTAGTTGAGGTCCCTCCAAAGTAGAAAAACAATCACCTCCATTCTCTGAATCTGACTCATACTACAGATTAAATTTATGGGGTTGCCATAAGGAGCATGGTCATCTTCACTTTCTAGATACTCTATTCTTTGCTCTTTTTCTTCCTCCATTTGTCTGTATTTGATCATATCAGCACAAGTGTCACCATCATGATCTTCTCTGAGATGAAAGGCACACATATTATGTCTTTTGGGAGGAGCTTCAATAGCCAATCTCTGTTGAGTAGCAGGGATCTGCAAGTTTTTATTTCCACCTTGATATCTTGATCCTTGGTAAGGTTGATGAAATGAATGAGTTGGCTTAGTGACCTATTTTTTTAATGCAATTAACTCATTGGATAATTTTTGAAACATAGCCTCTGTACTAGTTGAGGTACTAGCTATACTACTTGTGGATCCAGTGTGAAATTCCTTCTTCCATTTCCCGGAGGCTACCATATCATCTTCCATTTCTACAGCTAGTGTTTGTGCAGCTTGTAAATTTGCTACATTGGCTCTTCTTATCTAGTAACCAAGCTCAGGAGGCATATAACCAATGTAAAATGTTTTTTGATTATCTCCTGTTGGTGCACTGGTAGCTGGTATTCTTTTGATGAGTTTATTAAATTTAGCATTGAAGTCTCTCATGGAGATAGACGATTCCTTTTTTATTTGAGCCAGTTGTAACAACAGGACTTGTGCATCTTTTGCACTCTTATACCTTCCTTCAAACTTCTATTTCATATCATTCCACCCAGTAATGCAACCTGTGGTTAAGTCTTGAAACCAATCTGTTGCATCATCCACAAGGGTGTCAATGAACATTCTAACTATAGTATCTTCATGTTGAGGATTTACCACACTACATGCTTTATGAAAAGCACTCAGATGTTCTTCTGTAGATACTGTACCATCACCATTGAATCTTGGGAAGTTCTTTCTAGAAGCCTTTGGTAAATCATGATTTGTCACAAGATTCAAAGGCCCAATGGCATTTCCCCAAGGAACAACCATATTTGCTAATCTTGTATTCTATGTAACTGCCTGAATAGAAACCGAAAGGGGAAGTGCAACATCGTGCAATAGTAATGAATTACAAGTGGTAGAGATAGGAATTCTACCAATAGGAGGAGAGGAAGACTTACTTCTTATTGGTCTAAAAAGGACTACTGAAGGCAACTAGAATTCTATAGGCTTCTTAGCTTCAGCCTCCCTTTCTTTTTCTCTTCCTTTCCTAAAAATGTCTTCTAGGATAGGGAAATTGACCCTTTTGAGTTCTTCATAGACCGGATCAACTTTTCCCTTCTACTTCACACTCCTGGTAAACTTGGAATCCAGGATGCCTAAGATTCTAAGGAAAACTACTAATATTTTCTTCTTTCCAAAGTTCTCCCCAGTAGAGTCACCAAAAACTGTTGGTTAACAATTTGTTCTCCCTTAAGATTTATATCTTTGACTCTCTAAATACCTAATGTGTAGAGAATAAAAGGATGTCACCAATGAGTGGGTCAGTGTAAGTCATCTATCACTGCCCTCTGAATTGATAGGTATAGCTCCCTGAATATGCAATGATATGCAATGAATGTGTTTTTATCTATCATCAAATTGTTTCTTATAGGATTTAACCAAATTGTTTGTAGGCACAAACAATTCAGGTAGGAAAAGAGTGGATAACCTATAATCCCCAATGGAATGTTGATCACAGATTATCATTAAGTCTATCTTCTAATCTAAATCTATCTATTCTAAGAATGCATAATCTATTGAGAAGAATAGAAGCAGAATCATACATGGAAAGCAAATGGAATTACTTATGCTACAATTACTAACACGAAATGGAATCCAAGCAAGAATTATAGTTCCACATACAATTGTCCTTTCTATTCAATATGCAGAGACTCTACCTACAGGCACAACAAACATGACACAAAGCTAAGCAAATGAAATTACTCATGCCTCAATCCCAAGTTTTCCTACCCTCTTATTATCAGAAAAATGTATATTTATAGTTCACTGTGCTGAGAAGTTCATCAGTCACAGGCATTCAAGAGTCAGAAATATCAATTTCATCTTCCAAAATCAGAAAGAGAAAACATCAGAATATGAAACGTATATGGACCAATCAGTTACATGCACAAAGTATCATTGGCACCATCATTTGAATTTGAAAACCCTCAGACCCCTTCAAGTTTGAATTTGCACCATCGATCTATAGTTGGAAGATCAAGATCATAACCTTTTCAATGGTCATCTCAGCTTTCCCTGATTAATATATTCTCTATCACTCGGTCGCTGCCTGCTTAACCTTGTCACAACTTATATTTTCGGTGGCCAATTTTCCTTGTAAATTCATGATATCCACCTGAGCTTCCATTTTCGCATGATCGCATGGTACTTTTTGACCTCTTGTGATCATGCGACCGCTCTAAAAGAACTGATATAACAATTAAAATTTTCATCCGCCCAGCTTATGTTGTCACATGATTGCATGGTACTTTTTTACCTCTTTTTATCATGCGACTGCTCTATCATTGGCACATGATATTTTCAAAATGAGTAATCTTTTATTTAATAATCATTCCATCTCATCGTCACACTTGTGCTATTGGCATACGTGGGTCCCGGCAGAACACATTGTCGCATGATCGCATGGCATTATTTTATTTCTTGCGATCATACGACTGCTCTATCATTGGTGCACATGGATCACACTATTGGCATTCATGGGTCCCAATAGAGTGCATGTGTTTAGTCTCCTTTTTCATTGACTTTCTCTCTCCTACTCGGGCTTCATTATCGCATGACCGCATGGTATTATTTTATTTCTTGTGATCATGCGACCACCCTATCATTCCTGAGATACTTTCAATGGCACTTATATAGCATTTAATAATCATTCTGTTCCATTGTCGCATGATCGCATGGCACTTTTCTACCTCTTGTGATCATGTGACTGAACACAAGTAAAGCATCTCCCTTGCTTTCATATGGCTGTAAACTTGCTTCAAGGTTAATCATTGGGAAATCCAAGGTACCAAAAATGAAATCCTTAACATCCTTGCCATCATTTGAATTTGAAACTAAAACTAAAAAATGATTTGAATATGATACCAGATCTTCCTCTCATCGGGTGCGTGAAGATGAGTTTACCAAAACCCTAATCACCTAGCCATAATGCAACTTGCATAGAAAATATATTTCCCGTGCTAGGGTTAGCCTCAAAGGGATGATGAGAAGAAAGATCTCTCTAATGGAAATCTAGACTCAGACTTGACCAAATCACATGACTCTAACATTACCTAAAACAAGAGAAGGGACTGGCACTTGGGCAACACAGATATATCAAATTATGAACCTGAAGTCAAACCTCATTGGTGGAATGCATCTCATCATTGTGAATACCATCGGAAAAGAGGTCATCCAACCAACAAGTGCATGAAATTGAAGCACTTAGTACAAGATTTGATTAATAACAACATTATCCAAGTTGAAGGACCTTGAAACAATGAAGATCACATGGCCTATAAGAACTCCTTCTTGAATCATGAAAAGGGGGAGTCATCCAATACAAATCAAAACCATAAAAAGGGTAATGATAAAGTGAATTTTTCCCACACTTATGACAACACAATAAATACCATAAGTCAAGAAGATCATAACATAAATTTTGTTGTAATAAAAGGTAAATCAAGAGAAGCATCAGCAAATGTGGTCACTAGGGGGCAAGAATAAAAAATTGTCATATCTAATAATGCTCCAAAAGTGGTGATACCAAACTAAGCTTCCACATCATCATCAAAACAATATAACTTGGTTGATCAATTGCAAAAGACACCCGCTCAAATTTCTATTCTTGAGCTACTCAAACTATCACCAATCCATAAGGACATTTTGGAAAAAGCCTTGTTGGAAACAAATGTGCCTCTAAATTTGGAGGTAGATAAGTGCCAAAACATGGTGGGGCATTTAATTGCACCTCATTGCCTATCATTCTTTGAACAAGATGATATGTCTCTTAATCATCCCCAAAATCTACCCTTACACATAGAAGTGTTGATCCATAAGCATAGGGTGAAAAGAGTCCCTATAGATGGAGATCTTGGCTTAAATATTTCTACCCTTAGCTTGGTAAAAAGCCTTAGGATTTTCTGAGGAGGCTATTGAACCAAAGAAAAAGATAACCATAAAAGCCTACGATGATGAAGAAAGAGTGTCGAGAGGAGTCATAGTTTTGCCCATAAGAGTTGGTCCTATACAAAAAGAAACCATATGCCAAGTATTTGACCTCAAATTGACTTATAAAATTTTGTTAGGAAGGCCATGGATCTGTGAAATGCATGGTGTTCCTTCAACCTACCATCAATGCCTAAAATTCCCATATCAAGGGCAAGAAATAATGGTAAGTGGAGACCTCAATCCCTTCCAATATTGTAATAACGTCAAACCTATAAATGAATCATTGGTTCCACACAATGCTGAAGGGTCTATACCCAATCAAATGGAACAAGGCCAAAGTTCTCAAGACATCCCTTTGGTGAAAGGAAAAGAGAAGATGGAAGAAGAAATTTCCATTCAAGAAACTCCAAAACTCATTAAACAATCTACATCGACTAAAGGAAAAGAGAAGGTTAATGAGAATAACATTTTTAGTGAAGAAGAAAAAGAAGAGTCTACCAAGGATGTCACAAGATATCTTAAAGAAACCCAAGAAGAAAAAATAGACTCTACTAAAGATGTTCAAAGATATACCAAAGAAGCTCATTATCAAAAGATGGACAAAATGATGCAAAACTTTGATAAGCAATGCAAGATTAAGCAACAAGGAGTAGGGGAATACTCCTTATCTATGATGGACTTACCCTTATCACCAAAGTCCTTTGGAAAACCTCAAAATATGCCTCATAGGTATAATGATAACTTTGTAAGAGCAAGTACATCATCTGCCATGAATGAAGAAGACAATGAAATTCTGAATTGGCTATATAAAGATGAAGAATCAAGTTCCCACATTAAACATATTCAAAATCCAATCATTCCCACACATAAATATGGGAAGGGATTTGCAATCATGCAAAAGATGGGTTATGAAGGTCAAGGACCTTTAGGCACAAGAAATGAAAGGCTAATTGAACCCCTAGAATCCACATGGTGAGATTCCAAGCAAAAGACAGGTTTAGGATATCTTGAAGAAGGATACACACAAAAACATTATCCCAAATTATATAATCAAATACTACAATTAGAATCTCATAGTGATGAAGATTCTAATGAATGGGAATGGGAGACTCTATCTAATGGGTCATGTCAAGATAAGGGCAATGATGTTATTCACACCTATACCTCTAATAAACATAAAGGACTAATGGCAGAATCAACTCCAAATCAAGCATCTAGTTCTAGCCAAGTGATTCAAAATGACGTGCCAAGCATAGAAATTGAAATAAATCAATGGGTAGGGGAACCATTTGTTCCTTCATGGAGACCTACTATGGAAGAGTCAAATGATAGGTTTAATTCGCATGATTTTTATCCAACAGAAACCATAGTGGAGTCTAGTGAGGAGGATTTTGATCCTTCTGCTTTAGAACATTTAGAGGAAGCTCATGTCCAAGATCTTCAAGATACAATGTATGAACCTTCCAAAAATGAGATAAACACTTTAAGCCCAATTGAGACAAACCCCAGTGTTGACCCATTAACTCTCATTTGGCCGGACCTAATCGAATGGGATGCCATGGAACCCGATACCTTGCCAACTTTCTTTAATGACAACACGTTGTCCCAATACCTCAACATAGTTGAACCTTCTTTTACCAAGGACTATCAAGAAGAAATGATCAAAGGGAGAATCCAAACTCTTAATCCGAGAAAAAATAAAAAAATAAAAAAAATAGAAAAGGAAAAGAATCGAATGTTGAAAACCATTTTGTGGCAACATTAGATCAAGAAAAAAACAAAGAAATAAAGGATGTTTCCAAAGGTGAAAACCCAACTGAGGCACCTATGGAAGGGAGTTTGGATGTTCTACTAGATCACTATGAAGAAAGGTCTCCAATTCTAATTGAGCCAACAGAAAAGATAAACATTGGAACAGAAACAGAGCCAAAGTTCATTCACTTAGCATCATCCCTATCCAGCGAAGAAAGAACAAAATTCATTAAGTTCTTTAAGGAAAAACAAGTTAACTTCGCATGGTCTTATGATGATATGCTAGGGTTAGATCCAAATTTGATAATGCATCACCTCAATATAAAGGAAGGACCTAAACTAGTCAAGCAAAAACTAAGGAAAATGCATCCTCATATAGCCTTACTTGTCAAAGTGGAATTAGAGAAGCTATTAAAGGTGGGGTTTATAAGAGCCATTGATTACACACAATGGATTTCCAATATAGTGCCAGTATCTAAAGTGGATAGGTCCATCAGAATCTTCACACATTTTAGGGATTTAAACTTGGCATGTCCTAAAGATGACTTTCCACTTCCTAGCATTGATTCTATTGTAGACCTCACAGTGGGACACTCCATGTTTTCACTCATGGATGGATTTAGTGGCTATAATCAAATCAAAATAGCACCTGAAGATCAAGAGAAAACCACTTTTACAAGTGCATGGGGCACATTTTGTTGGAATGTCATGCCTTTTGGTTTGAAAAATGCCAGAGTAACTTATCAAAGAGCAATGACTACAATATTCCATGATATGATGCATAAGTTCATGGAGGACTATGTGGACAACATACTAGCCAAGTCACATTCAAGAAAAGAACATCTTCCCATCTTGGCAAAAATCTTTGAAAGGTTAGAGGAATTCAAAGTAAGACTTAACCCAAAGAAATGTGCTTTTGGAGTTCAATCCGGAAAACTTCTAGGTTACATTGTGTCAGCAAAAAGGAATAGAGGTGGACCCAGCTAAAGTGAAGGCCATAATGGAAATGGAAGCACCCAAAATTGTTAGTCAGATGAGGTCTTTACAAGGAAGGATACAATCCATTAGAAGGTTTATCTCTCAATTGGCAAAAAAATGCCACAATTTCAATCAACTCTTGCATAAAGACACAATCTTTAAATGGGATACCAAGTGTGAAGAGGATTTCAACCTATTAAAGAAGTACCTCATGAATCCACCAATATTGATGTCACCTATTAGAGGAAAGTCTTTAATCTTGTATATTTCAGCCACATAAAATTGATTGGGGACACTTTTAGCACAAGAAGATGAAAATGGAAAAGAAAAAGCAATCTACTACATTAGTAGAACCTTAGTCAAATATGAGCTGAATTATACCTTCATGGAAAGGGCATGCTTGGCTGTAGTTTTTGCTTCACAAAAATTGCACCATTATATGCTAGCCCACAAGATAAGGCTCATTGCCAAGATTGACCCTTTGAAGTATTTACTAAGCAAAACATCATTAAATGGAAGATTAGAAAAGTGGGTGATGATCCTAAGTGAATTTGATATAGAATATGTTGATAGAAAAGCAATTAAAGGACAAGTCATTGCAGACCAATTAGCAGAAGCACCCCTTCATGATGATCATCCTATACAAGTTGAATTCCCAGATTCTGAAATTGTGAATGTTGAGGCAAAAACATGGCAACTTTATTTTGATGGCTCCTACACTCATCATGGCTTAGGAGCAAGCATACTCCTCATCACACCTCAAGGCTCCACCATCCCTAAGTCGTACAAATTAATATTTCCATGTACAAACAATATAGTAGAATATGAAGCCTTGGTTATAGGAATCAAGTTGGCATTAGAGTGGAAAGTGACCGAATTAAAAGTATATGGGGACTCACAATTGATCATAAATCAAGTCAATAAAGAATATTAGACCAAAGATGATAAATTGGTACCTTACAAAACAATGGTGGATAATCTCAAGAAGTATTTCATTATCATCACATTTGAACAAGTGCCGAGAGAAAAGAACAAAGTAGCAAATGCTATGGCAGCTTTGGCTTCACGTTTACAGATACCTGATCAAATTGCTAGATACGAGTTCTTGGTAGAAGAAATCACTCAACCTATGTATGATCCAACCCATCCTTACACCATTTGCCTACTTACTACAACTGAAGTACCCTGGTATGGACCAATTTACACCTATTTGAAAGACCAAACCCTTCCTATTGACCTAACAAGAAACCAAAAGAAAAGCTTCATTCGACAAGCCTCCAAATACACTATAATTTTTTAAACATTGTATCGAAGAAGTCTTGACGGAATGCTCCTTAGGTGTTTAGAAGAGGAAGAATCAAACTTAGCCTTACAAGAAATTCATGAAGGAATTTGTGGATCACACTCAAATGGATTATCTTTAGCTAAGAAACTTTTTAGGATAGGATATTATTGGCCTACCATGGAAAAGGATTCTTGTAACTTTGTAAAGACTTGTAAGAAATGTCAATTTCACAGAAATTTGATACATGCGCCAACGCAAGAACTTCATCCAATGACTACACCTTGGCCATTCTACCAGTGGGGTTTAGATTTAATAGGAATGATACATCCTCCATCTTCAAATGGGCATAAATTCATCATAACAGCCACATGATACTTTACTAAGTGGGTGGAAGTTGTACCCCTATCAACTTCAACATGCAAATAGATATCCTTGTTTATCCTAAATCACATAATTTGTAGATATGGTGTACCTCATGCCATCATAACGGATAACTCAAGGCATTTCAAGAACAAAGACATAACATAACTGTGTACCAAATTCCACATGATACATCATTCATCTTCAATATATTATCCTCAACGTAATGGACAAGCCGAAGCAACAAACAAAAACATATTGAAAATATTGAAGAGAATGGTGGATAATTCTGGTAGAGATTGGCACATCAAGATAAACCTGACTTTATGGGCATATAGAACAAGCATAAGGATGCCAACAGGGGCTACACCCTTCTCCTTAGTCTTTGGAACAGAAGTAGTTTTTCCTTTGGAGGTAGAACTTCCATCTTTAAGGATATCTATGCAGGGTTTGATAAATGAAGAGGACTATAGGGTGGCTAGACTACAAGAACTAGAACTCTTGGATGAAATGCAGAAAGAAGCCTTTAACCATTTAAAAGTATACTAGAATAGAATGTCAAGATCTTACAATAAACATGTCAAGCCAAGGGCATTCCAAATAGGGGATCTAGTGTTGAGAGAAAATCCCAAGAACCAAGCAAAAAGGGAGAAGAAAGGAAAGTGGGAAGCCAACTGGTTAGGACCATTTCTCATTGTTGGAGATTTTGGGACTGGCAAATACAAGCTATCAGATTGCGATGGTGAAGAATTACAAGAACCTATAAATAGCATACATCTTAAGAGGTTCTATACATGAGGTAGACAAAAGAGTATAAAGAGTATTAGATGGAAAGCATCATATTTATTGTACATAGTTCAAAGGAGATCTTAAAAACACCAAAAACATTGAAAAAGTTGAAAATATCAGAAAACATTTGAAAATGCACAAAAGATCAAAAATAGTGGAAAATTGAGCATGAAGAAAGGAAAAACATTCAAATATGATCCTCAAAAAGATGTTGTCTTGGTGAAAACCTAGTAAATAGGCACCTTGATAATATGGAAAAACAATTAAAAAAAAAAAGAAAAATACAAAAAAATCGAAAAAGAAGAAAAGTGCCTTGGTGAAAACCTAGCAAATAGGCACCTTGGTAGCAAAAAAAGAGAAAATCTTTAAAAACAAAAAAAAGAGCTTGATCCATTCAATCGGTGAAAACCTAGTAAACAGGCACCATTGAAAGTCCAAGTCAGTTGCATACTTAGCAAGTCACCTTGTAATTATTGCATTTGCCAGCATTTGTATATATCATAATAAAACCCCACAGTTGCATTTGCAAATACCTTAAGATTTTGGTCACCTAATCAAAAATTGTTCTAAGTCTCACAAATGAAATCAATATCAAACTAGGGGCAATCTACTCAAAAGGTGCAAGGATTCATCAACAAGCTTTATTCAATCAGAAAATCAATTCATCACACTCGAAAAAGGAACACTTATTCAAATCTACATACCAATCTAACTTGAGCCTAAAAGGGAGAATTTGATCCAAGAACTTCAAAAGACTTTATCTTTATCAGGATTAAAACTATGAAATGGATGGAACTACACTTGAATTATGGATTTGAAAAACAAAGAAATTTTTTTTTTAAGGGTTGGCTCAATTGATGAAATCATTCTTGCTAGCAAGTTGATGAAAGTTTTAGACTAAACAAGCTATGATGAAGGAATGATATTTTTCTTGATTTCTGACTAACTGTATTAAAATCAAAGTTTTAAAACATGTAATTTGTCTAAGGATGTGATCATCAAAGAATCATTGAGGACTTGTACATAAGATAAAACAATGATTTCTGCTTGTTTACGCAAACAGATACCTTGACTATTTTGATCTTCAATATCATAATATCAACATCCACTTGCAACATAGAATCCGACAAAATCGGTATTCGTACTCTCATGATTGGCTTCAATCATTGATAGTCATACTGAAGAGACCAATGGGAAAGAAAATAAAAAGGAAAAACGTATTCATATCATCATGGTTGAACTAGTGATGGTTGTAGGGTAAAAGCACAATAAGCTGTCACCCTTTTACAAAGGAAGAGGCTAACAACACAAAAATTAAAAAACTTTAAGGGCATAAAAGTCACATTTCTGTTGAGAATTTGAAGATGATGTAAACTGATGAAATGTGTAAAATAGGATGAATTTTATGGCTATAATTTTTAAAAATTAATTTGAGCAAAAATTAATATTTTTTTAAATTTTTTAGGTCTATTTTTCATATCCTGAAAATACTACAAATAAGGGAGTTCACTTCCCGTCAAATCATTATAAGTAAAACAATTTTTTTCCCTCCAATTTCAGAATATGTTTTAGATGACATGTATATCTAGTGCAAGAAAAAAGAAAGAAGTTTTTTCGATCTATAGTTTACCCGTTATAAGTATTGAAAGTTGACCTTACCTGAAATCAATAGTTTTTGTTTCCCGTAACTTTTACCCTATCAAAACTATACAAAAAATCAAATAAATAATATATTCTTGAAGAGGACTCTCTCCTCTAGTGCTGTATATAATTTCAAATTTTTTTTGAATTGATTTAGTATTTTTCTATATTTTCCGAATCAACATATTCTCAAAGTTTAATATACCTACATGTAGTTTTTAGCAAATTTGTTTACATTTTGTAGATGAAACAATATAAAATTTATATGTCTAGAATTGTACTTCTGAGATCTAGAAAAGGGTACTTTTAGTTTTTTAACATTTTCTATTTTGATCTAAGAAAGGACCAACAAAAGTGCAAAATTCTAGTTTTTTTGTGTTTTTGGTGGTTTGGCTGCCAACATGGCATGCCACCTAAGTAGACTCGGCCGAGTCCCCCCAGGGGTCGGCCCCACTCAAATAGCCTAATAGTGTGCAAATGAGTGGTTTGTGATGTTTTTTTATATTAAAAATATTGTTTAGACTCGGCCGAGTACCACTCGGCCCAGTCCAATGGGCCTCATAGATGCCATTCGGTGCCATGTGGCACCTACATGTACTCGGTCGTGTTAGACTCAGCTGAGTCTAACTCGGCTGAGTTTAACTGCGCCAAGTGAATTGAGTTAGCCCAAAAGGTGACACTCGATTGTGGTTTTAACCTGTACTCAAGATGGGATTCCAAAATGCTCAATGATGATTATAAGCTCCAAAATTTTGAATAATGACAGTTAGCTGCATTCATCTTAGATTAAGTGCATTGTATATATTGTTTTTTTCTTCTCACTAAGCTTAAATTGTAAGAGGGGAAATTAAATCAAAAAGGGGGTGTATGCAAATCAAACAATCAAACAATCATTGAAAACCAATTATATAGGATCAAGGGTGTTGGAATTCAAAAACAAAATGCATTGCATTAGGTTACTTGCATTAATTATACCATTATCATTAAGTCTTGCATTAATTTAGAATTATTAGGATCATGCATTATTAAGTTCATCATTATCATTAAAAAGCGTACATTTAAAAGCTCATTAGCAGTAGTAAACAATTGCATCCATTTAAGAAAATTACATTACATCAGTTAGAAATCATTCCACCCAGTAAAGTCATCTCGCATTACACCTATCTCATTCATTATAGGATCATTCATACATATATCATTGAAAGACAATCATGGCATCACATTTGCATATCAAAGGAAAAATATTCATTATCCATCTAATATTTATTCACAACATAAAGTAAACATCATGGCATCCATCTATTCTATGTCATAAATAAGAAAAACATTTATCCATCTTTAGGACATATGCATGCATGAGAAAGTTATATTCTACAAAAAAAAGTCACAAATCATATAGAATCATATAGCTCCATATCAAAAAAAAAATTGAAAAGAAATCCAACACATAATGACATCCTATATAATCAAATCAAGCAAAGTATGCATCAAAATCCATGGTATCACTATGATAAATGAATGTCAAATCAAAGTCTATAACATGATCATCAAATGCAGTATCTAGTGATCAAAAATCATCAAATATGAAAGCATCAACATAAAAAGTGATAAAAAATGATACAAATCCAATGTCTCGATCATGATAATACAAGGAAAGCTCAAGAATATATAAACACTCAAGAATTGCCATCATCATTGGCATTCTAAGGAGTAGGTGCACTATCTAGTGGACAGCTCAAACTAGCCTGAACCCCATGCTGACTCATAGCGGCCATAAAAGCCTGCATCATAGAACTCATCTGTGACACCTACTACTGAATCAAAGATATCTAAGTCTACAGAGAAGCAACATCTGATGTTGATGCTAGAGGAAAATCATGAGCGACTAAAGACTGTGGAAGTGGAGTATAGGAAGAGGGAGTAGATGAAGAAGGTTCACCTAACATAGGAACAAACTGAGAAGAAGAAGGATGTGACGAAGATGAAGGCATGGAAGCAAAAACACCTACCTAAACTATTGAAGCAATACGAGGGCCCTACACTTGATCAAGTAACACCTATGCAACCTCTACGTCAATTTATCTATGTACTCTAGCATGAGGCCTCTGAATAGCACCCCTAGCTACCTAGTGCAAAAATCTATCTCTACCATGATCTCCCAGAATAGGAGCAGTAGCTAACACAGGCATCCATACCCGACTTGCTCTAGCTCCATGATGACCTCATCATCCACGTCGACCCCTAATCCTACCATGATCTCCATCATCATCATCATCACCATCATCATCATCAGCTCCATCATCTCCATCAAATAACTCCTCAATGCTAGGAATCCTCTCAGTAGGATCAGTGAATCTCAAAAAAGGATACCTGTGTATCCATGCACCATACTCATTTGTAATGCTAGCATCCATCACCTATGACCTAGGGTTCCAGGGACGATACCCTAGATACCAAATCTCTCAAATAGTTATGCCATAATCAACACAAGGGCCCTATAATGATCTCTCAGCCTACACACGAGCATACATCACTACACCCTATGGCATATCCTGAATCCCGCCATACTGATGGAACATGTGATGAAAGCAGAATCTCTCAATCATGAAAGTAAATTGGTCGATCATCCAACTAGGACAAAACATATATGAAATCTCACCATCATCCTCGAGCCATGCCTCAAATCCAAGATAAGGTCGCCAAATAACAGTGTCCATGTCATCTATTCGATGATGCCAATAATCAAGCTTACCTAGGTTGGTTTGCCTAATAATACCACTGTACATCCATGCAAATGGCCAATCAGCTAGATGATCCAAGGCAGTCAAAGGATGTGTCACTGGAAGGTTCTCCCAAGTCCACAACTGTAATAGAATGGCTCTAGCAGTCAAAGTAGTGGAATGTCTGTACACGATGGTGTGCAGCTCATGATATAACTGTGCTAATAAATAGGAACCATAATTGAAATGATGAGGCTCTGCCATCAAGTCCTCTAGGATAGGACCCCACCTGATAGCAAATCCATGTCCACACCAGTCTGGAAGTAAGAAACCACCAATCAATGTACCAAGGATAGTAGACAAAATAGGGAATGACATAAACTAAGCCCATTGAATGTGCTGATCACCAATGGATTGATCCCCAAATACTCAGCGACATGCTGATGCATCATACACACTGTCATAGTAAACCAACTCTCCTCAAGTCAGCAATCAGAGAAGATGGTACACATCCTCAGGGGTAATGGTCATCTCACCGATAGGAAGATGGAAGGTGTTATGGTCTGAGTGCCAACACTCAGCCATAGCAGTAATAAGGCCTCGATTCACTCCGAATTGAGGAAGATATAAAAGGAATGATAGACCACATCAAGCAATATGTCATCAATCAACAGCACTCAAAGTAGGAATCATGTCCCAAGATAATGGATAAGAACCACGAATCCACAATGAACCGAGATCCACCTACAAAAACACAAGCAAGTTCAAACATATCAGAAAGGAAATAAAAAATTATTAAGATCATTCTTAGTCAATCAAACATTCTCCAATACCTATCAAACCTACAATCATATTTCATGTCTCTACTCAGATAGAAAAGGAATTTTTATCCTCACCCATCATTAGGATTGAGATTTACGATGGATATCCTAACTATAACTGAACCCTAACTGACCTCTCACAACTTGTTGCACAAATCTTGAACAAACACAGAAGGACATGTCAACCTAACAAATGATTAACAACACTAACACAATTCACTATTTACCGCCAACAGTAAATAAAATTTAACAATCAATAATAACATTCACAATAATCATTCACCACATGTAACACTAGTATTTAATGTGGAAACCTATCTTTGGGAAAAACCATTATGGGAATTGTCACCCACTAAGTAAAATACTCTTTTGAAGTTTTCTTGGTTAAGAGCCAATCTGGTTAAAGATTAATATACACACTGTTAGGTGTGACCCATTCAACGGGTTTATGTTAGATATGTTAGGATCTTCACCTTGAACTAGGAGTTGCCTAGTAAAAGGGCTTTGAACACTCTTTAGAATGTTACCTTTTGCAAGGATTTTACAATAAGACTGTTAATTTTGGACTCAATTAAGAGATTTCTCTGTTACTAATGCTAATAAGCAACAATAAATAGATTGACCTGTAGATTCACAACTATCCTTTTCATCATCAGATCCTTTGCGCACTCTCTATCTACACTTCAATCCTTCACTTTCCACTAGATTCAACACTTCATCAAATTCTTCTTTCTGACTCAAAATCTATATTTTCCTTCTTTACTACATCAGTCAATGACTTATCAACTCTTCAGTTTGCCAGCTATTTGTTCATACAAATTCATCCTTTATATATAGACATTGTTTTTCTACTTAATCTCCTTTATCACATTTTCCTTTCATCGATCTTGGTCTTTCAATTCATTTCACATGGAGGTTTTTTAATGTATCTAGATCTTGGTAACATGTTTTACCTCCACCTTGGAACTTGAACTTTCTTGAAACTTGTTCCTTCTCTTTTAACCATTTAGATCTAAGCCATAAATCATCATCCTAAATTTTTCTGATCATGGATCTCTCTAACTAACTTTTCTTATCATCATAATCTTCCAGCTCATCATAGCTAATCATTAAATTTCATTATGATCCTTGCACTTAATTTATGTTCCTTACTTAGTGGATAACTCTAAATTTTAGTTAACTTTTCTCGGTGCCTAAAACCTTCTGCTTGGTGTCTTGAGTTGCTTTTCCTTGATCAAAACTTACTTTTCTCTTTACCAAATTAATTTTCCTACTCGGTAGCCTCGATGCCTAAAACCTTCCGCTTGGTGTCTTGAGTTGCTTTGCCTTGACCAAAACTTACTTTTCTCTTTACCAAATTAATTTTCCTACTCAGTAGCCAAAACCATTTTTCTTACCATCTTGTTTAATCTTCACTACCATTCTTTACCGACTTGATATAATCATATGTTAGGTAGAAAACAATTATATCAACATAATATTAGCATTGTGCGATATGTATCAGTTGTCCATTTAAGTTCTTCAAATTCACAACATCTCACATCTTCTTCTCCTTAACTCATTCAACTTATATCATACTCTAAATGATATGGCAACACAATATAAACCAGAAATCAATTGCTTGACATCAATGACAAGATAATAACTAATCTAATGTGTCTACTATCTTGTATTCCTCTGATCTTGGTCATTCTTCATCACCATCTCCATCAGTTATAGTAACACTATCTTGAAATAGTGATAAATAACTCACAAGGTTTCAGAAGGCTGAGTCACAACTATGTTGGAATAGGTCTCAAAATATATGTGATAGTTTAGAAGGTAGGCCTTTGCTAGTTCAATAATAGATGCAAACTAGTTTCAAATGACAATCTTTGGATATCTAAGCTATTTTTTTTGGTGTTTTGGGTATGAATACCTGCAAAAGAACAATCTATAATGTAACAACTAATCCTAATTTAACAAAAACTAAGCTAATTCTAGATTATCAAAGAAAATCAAAAGAATAAGGTTGCAAGAAAATGGTCAAACATACACCCACTTCTTATCTTTTTCCTGAGATTTATATACTACTGCATTGAAATCTCAATTTTTAACCAAATAGATTTTTTTTTCCAAAAAGAAACCATTAGCTTAGAAACTACATGTCATGTTCTAAAATTTCATTTTCACTAAAGGGCCTACTTTGGCCCCCCCATGATCCTACACATACCCCTAAAATTTTTTAATTAATTAATTTTTTCAATCAACCATACATGGATTCATATGTTCAATCAAAACCCTAGCATGTGTAATGGGTTTCAATCAAATGCCTAAATGACGTTTTATTGAAACTACAAATTTGATTAAATATGCTTTGTAATTGTTCTCTTTGCATATGTCTTTCCTTCGTGGGTGAAAGCGTAACCCACTATTATGGGATTACTATTAAGTCATGTATCATTGATGTATGAATGTGGCATAGCATGATTTTTTATTTTTTAGATTAAAGGTTCATAGATTCCATTCAATTATGAATACTTAAATGATTATTACTAAATCTTTGAAGTAACAACTATTAGTACAATATTATAAAACATAGTATATATGTTAAATCAAGAAATACTATTACAACTTTTGAAACATGCTAAACTACTAGAGAATGACTTAGAAAATAAAGTCCACCACCCTTTATAATGATTTTAGGGAAAAATGAAAACCACCTCATAGATAATAATCTCACTATGATAATCATATTTAAAGCCTAGTAGTACCTTGAGGGATATTAGTAAACCACAACTCAGTAGTTCATGTAACAAAACACTTCAAAACACATTAAGATGAACAATACTAGTAAAGTTCTTAGTACACTTGGAAACCATCCACCATGAACTAACAAAATATTTTCTTTGTTTCCAAAGCCATTATTTCCAAAGCCATTAACACTTTTTTAGAATATATTATCATTGAGGTTCATGTGCACTATAAGAGTTCAATTCATCAAGTTTTCTCTAAAATTTCTCAATTATCAAGATCTCTTAAGGTTTATGGTGTTTTAAATGATAAGTGATGTGGAATACTTCTCCAAATTATTTTTGAAATATGAAATTTTTCTAAGGTACCTTAGGGCATTTGTGGGAACTTGACCCTATAATTTCTTATGTTTTATCTCAAATCTTTGTTACCTTTGAAGGCATCATTTTAGGGCTTCGTTATTTGATTAAAGATATAAAATTTTAATTAAAAAAATTCCCCAATTCATACTCAAATGATTTGATTTAAAATTTTCAATAGTTTCAGTGTTACATTTCATCCTAACCCAACAAAATATCAAAACTCTACAACTTTATACACACTTTTAAATTGAACTAGCCTAAAACTGAAAAAGGGGCTCTTTAATCTGCAAAGAAAAAAATAGGACATGTTGTGAGAAGACACACCTCCTACTAACATCTTACCTCTTGTTATTTACCAACTTTATTTTTCTCTTTGGATTTGATTTTTAAGGCTATATCTCACTTAAACTTTAAGGTGTGATTTTCTCTACCCATATTGTTTTGCAATACATGAAATTTTAAAAGAATTTTATAATTAATTATATAATATCTACTCATTAAAAAAACTCAATATTGTTTAAAAGAATAATATTTAAGATGTTTGTATGAATCTTAGTACATTGATAAAATTTTAACTATCCATCTACTACTATAGTTTTTAACAAGTTAACACATTTACTTATTTATAATATTACAAAAATAAGTAGATGTTGTATACCATTCATCTAAAATTGTGTGGATTTTGAATGTAAATGTTAGTGACAAGATATTTGACAAACCAATTAATGTTGTTTAACAATAAGCTTTATATTATAATGAGTTTAAGTGCTATTTTAAAAGAAAAGAAGATATTATTCTCATGTTATTTTTATTTATTAAGAAATTTGACCAACTTAAAAATAAATTTGACCTTATAGTTGAGAACATATGTAATTTCATATCCCTCAATATTTTATGTGTCAATTTGCAATCATACCAATTTTTTTATTCCAACTTACTTGACCAATCCCTTGTCACATTAACATACTTTTTGGTGGGGCGTCCAAAAAACTATTATCAATTCATCGATCATAATGTATTTTTCACTTTATTTATTTATTAAATTAAAATTAGAAAACAAAGTGTACTCTAGATTTTCAATTTAATTAAGAAATATAAAAAATGGAGAGGTGCATTGTGATCCTTCCTTTGATGTTGCCATGCAAAGACATCCTAATTAACAAATTTAGTCTTGGAATTGTGTACTAAGTTATGTTTTATTGATGTGTTGATATGACATCACATGATTTGTTGGTTTTTAGATTTAAGCAATATATTACATTCAATTATGAATACTCAAATGATCAACACTAAAATTTTAATATCAATACTATTAGTACTATTGTAATCACCTAAAAGTAGACAAAGACAATTTAACGATAAATCAAAGAAAATCAATTCAAATCAAAGGAAATCAAGGATAGAATTGAATCAATTGAATCACAATACATAATTAGCCAATCAAAACAAAAATCAAATCCTAAATCAAAACCAATCAAAATTTAGATCATTTTAATCAAGTGCAATCAAATCAAAATACAATTAAATCAATTAATTGTATAGTCTTGGATTAAATTAAATTCAACCCATTCAAGGGGTACATGGCTAAATAAATTCATTTAAATCAATTAATAATTCCTAATTACTCTCAAAAACCCAAAAGGAGAGGAAATCCGGGCATCCAATGAGATTTAAAGAAAGACACTCACATGGATCAAGCCCATTGAATCTCAATCACTCAAAGTGAGAGAGAATCTCAGCCATCCATCTTGTCTACTTGTCCCAAGCTTTGAGGACACAAACTTTGCATTGTCTTCAAAGGGTGGAACCAAAGACTTAACCCCAACTCAACCATGATCAAATGCAACTACACCCCCTCACCTTGGGAAATCTATAAAAGGAAGCCATAATTCCTTCATAATTCATCTTCCACACATCTGAGAATTGCATTGAACCTCTTGCAATTTGAGCTTAGAAAGGCATTTTGAGAAGCATTTTAGCATTTATTTTGATCTAATTGTTAGCATAGCATTGTCATCTTTATCATTCTCATTCTAGAACTATCATTAGTGAGAGCTTACTGAGAGCTTCTTCATTATTCATTCTAGTTAGAGAGCCATAGGATGCTCAATTAGTCTTTATTTTGCTAAATAGTTGATCTATTTTCCTTGTGGTTGTATTTAGTTTCTATTTTCATTTATTGACTAACCTTAATTCTATGAAGGCACTTTCCTTAGTGTACAACTATATTACTAAAACATATTAGACATTAAATCAACAAATACATATTGTTGTTACTTATGATTTTTTATACATAAATGTCGCATCTCTACCTTTATACAATGGATGACAATAATATGAGTAGGCATACATCTAAACTAGAAAGAAGCCTCTTTTGGCTAAGAAGTAACATGGAGGGATCACCGCTGGGGCCAAATTCTAGAGATTTGAACCTTGATGGATAAATTTCTATATTTCATGCCATCACCCTCACCAATTTTATTCGGCTGATTGAACTGTAGTCTTTTTATACTATTTTTAATTTTAATTATATAATTTTTTTTCAATACTCTTCAATCAATCTATCATCATCATAATAATTAAAAACTCAAGAAAAAGGAAGATAGAATATAAAACTAATCAAAAATGACTTTGGAAAGAAACTTGACCATCCTTGACTATGATCTCACAAAACTCATGGTCATATTAGTTGCACAAATTATAGCCATTTCTCTACCCACACACTCCCTCTATTGCACAAATAATAGCTATTTCAACCAACATTACATTTTGTTCGATATTCTTATATATCTTTTAATTGGATAAGTCGTTGCTGATAAAATGATGAAAATTTCAAACTATAGATAGATAAAGCAATTGGTAAACACATTAAAACTAAATATGAACAGATCATAAAACATTAAAAATTTAATTTCACATCATTTTACATGTATGGAACATTAAAGTCTCTTCTATTATCATTTAAAATACACCTACAAATCTTTTATAAATAATAAAGTCACACAATATGAAACGCTCAAAACATTAACTTTACTTCAATATACATATGTGTAACACACAAACCACTTTACTTACCAGTAAAAACACACCTAATCCTAATACTATATATACATACATGAAGCAATGAATCTATTTACTTTACCAATAAATACACACATACTAATTTATATTTTTGACATGTCTCTCAGATTTACATCGATAAAATAATTGTTATAATATTAAAATTATTAAAAATTATATATATATATATATATATATATATATATATATATATATAGACACACACACACACACACACACACATTAAATTGGCTATATCCTACCTAACAATAGTAAATGCTCTGACAATTGCTCCATTAACACACTAATCGATACAAGAATAAAAAATCATCTCCACCGTCCTATGTGCGAGCTTCAATAATACCCGCTACATTGTAGAAAATTATTGTTCCTATCAAGAAAAAAAATAGTTGTATTCAAACACAACAATAGAATTAGTAGGATTTTCCACCCTGACAGTGATCATCATGCAAAATAATTTAATTTTTTTTATATGTAACTGATATTTATATACCTCTTGAATGATGTAATAGATATATGGGTAAGTGCACAAAGATGGGGGACCAAAAAGATGCCACTTTTATTTTTGGCCCCCCATCGTGCATAGTGCGCACGCACTAAAGGGTGTGCACCCTATGGCTTGGGAAATCCAAACCAAAGTGCATGCATCGTATAGGGCACACGCGGGGGTATGCCCTATAGGGTGCATGCCCTTTTAAAAGACCCTTATAAAGTTTGTTGCGCGGGTTTGGAAGCTCATTTTGCTTTCTCAAACCCTCATTTTTAGCTAAGAAGGGATTCTAAAGCACACACACCCTATTATATTTTCTTGTGAATCAATTGTTTTTGTTCATCCATCGATCAAATGGCTCCGCAACATTGTCAAGTTCGATCTGGAAGAAGAGGTAAGTGTTTTTACAGCGCATGCCTCTTATTTGTTTTAAAATTTTAGTTTTGTTGCAATTTGTTTTGTTAAAATTTGTTTTTGTTTAAATTTGTTGTGTAATGAAGATTTCAAAATATAGCTTTTTTAATTGCCAGGAAGAAATAATCTCCCTCAACCAAACTCTCCACCAAACCCTCCGTCTCCTCATGAAGAACCAAATGAAGAATTGAATGAATAAAAAAATGAAGAAAATGAACCTCAATTGCCTCCACCAATTGAGAAACCTCCTCTTGGAACACAACAAAATTTGATGAACCAAATTGAAAGAGGACAAAAATAATTAGAATCTTTAATTAATAGGCTAAAAGATTTTAGTGGTACAAATCCCGGAAGGGAAAGACTTGCAAAATCATTGGAAGCAATCTTGACCCACATAAGCACGGTTAGTGAGCAAATTAATTTTTAGCAGGATAAAAGAGAAGAACAAAAAAAAAAAAATTATCTTATGCGGACATAAAAAAGAAAAAAATCACAAAAGATGACATTTGCCAGCTATTTAAAAAACTAGGGGACACAAATACTCTTAGAACTACAACAAGGAGGTTCCCAATTCATTAGTGCATAAATGAAGACATTAAAATTTTTTTTTGGGAGAGATTGTGGATGGTCTTTGATTCACCTCCTTGTAACAATCATGAGGTTCCTATATATTTCTCGAGGAAAATCTATTGCGAGTTTGTACTCAAGGAGGTGCCAAATTATTTTGACATTCTGGATTCTCGGGGTAGAGGAGGGGGATCATCATTTGATCAAGCAGGGGCACATCATGACCCTAATGCACCTAGGGCTGCTATTGGCAAGCCACAGGTGGATCATGTTAGTATTCCTTCTATTGTGAAGGAAAATGTAGAGGCAGACACACTAGGCATGATTAGTGCTTTGGCACAAACTCTCATTTAGTGTGTCACTCCTTTAGTTGAGGGTGACTATGGTCAATCCTCGAGGGGGCATATTTGTTGGTCATGTGGATGCTTGTGCACATTTCATACTGGCAAGAGAGAGGAAGAGGATTCTAGATTGATGATTGGTAGCTTTCTAAATATGACATTTGGCATTCACACACAAGTAAATATTTCCAAGTTGATTAAATTGCTTTGATCATATTTCATTTATAAAAGAATAACTATTGAATTTAGTATCTATTGTTTATGATGAAAATTCAAGGCAAAAGTGTCAGTGGCGGTGGTGGTGGTAGTGGAAGTGGCAATGATCCTAATGTCCCCTTTTACACATCGTCATCAATTCCACAAGTATGTATCGAATAAAATAGTTAATTAACATATTTGATTATTATGTAATTATATGACTAATTGTATCCTAACTTATTGTGCATGTGCATTAGATGTGCACTAGTGGATCATCAACGTTCACAATAGACAACAAAGGGCATCGTCAACTTTCCTTGAAGTATCTTTATTTGCATATTAATTGGATTTACTTGATCATATTTAATTAATGAATGAATGACTAAATTACTAGACAAATTATGATCAAAATCTAGAGGCACGATGATTACATTCTTTCACCTAGGTTTGTGAGGTCACCATTGAGTCCACATGTATACATGTAATAATGCATTATAATTAACATGTCAGTAGTACGTTCTTATATGAATGGTTATCTTATAATTTTCCATGTACATGTGCACTAGTTGAATGTTGGAGCTTTGACTTTGACACCGCACACCGGAGGATGTAGTGGAACCTTCATGGAGGTATCATTTACTCATTAGTAGGGTTGTAAAAAATATATGTAATCTTGATAACTACATAATTTACTTTTTTTGTTTCATTTTCAGCTTTTGACATCAGAGACTCCTCCTTCTATCTGTGATACTTTAGATCATGGAGTAGCTGTAGTAGTAGCTAGTTCTGAAGCACCGACTGAGGTATGAAAGAGATCACTTAACTTTAATTGTTATTTTAATAGTTTGTATTGAATTTTATAATGATATCCATGTATGTATTTTAATTATTATTTTGATAATTTTTGTAGGGACTTATGACTCCAGATCGCCAGCATGTACCTTCAGTGGATGAACATAGTGACTATTTGCTAGCGGTAAGCCAATATTCAATTTTATGTCATTGTATAATTTAATTTTGATGTATATTAGTTATCTCTATCTATTTTTTTTTATCAGGTCAAGCTAAAGAAGAGTCTAGACAGGAGGACGAGTGAGTGCACTCAGAAGACTACGACATCCACTACATCTCCATTGATGCGACGATTGAGGACAGCTTGGGATTTGTTTTCTTCCCCTAGCAGGAAAGGACTAGATTAGGGATATGGATTGTGTGCCTATATGGAATTAGTGGACATATTTTTGGTATATTGTATCAATGATACATTGTACATCCATTTGGCATTGAGGAAGCCAATTTTACTGTATTGAATATATTCAATGTATGACATTATTGGACATATATATTTGACTTCATGCCCTATGAATATATATTTTTTATGTTTTAGGTATGTAATTCATGTGTTTGGTGTATTGATGTATACTAATTTATGTTTATGTGGATGTCTTTGCTTTGTAAATTTCCCATGCCTTATAGTTATGCTTGTATGTTTATCGATGTATGTTTAACTTGCTGACTATGCTACAAATGCCAGTCACTGTCCTTAATAACAGTCAATTCCTTGACTGTAATAATAATAAAAGTAATGAAATGAATGCATAAATGTATAAATATAATATAAGGATTCTTGGGGTACCCTAATGTTGGCAAGAGTTCTTTTATTAATAAGATTACTATGGCAGATGTGGATGTGCAACCTTATGCTTTTACAAACTAACTTCTAATTGTCCCCTAATTGACTGATTGTTAATGGAAAACACTAGAATACATATTTGCACTCATCCTACTGCTCACCCCAAAGTCATTGGTGTCATTTGAATGACTGTGTGTGCCAAAAAAGGTTGTCAATAGCATTTATCTGACCATTTAAAGTTATTGGAACAAACGGTTTGATGCTAAGACTGATGGTTGGAAAGATACACAATGTTGGCCATTTGAACTGAGGAACACTGTGAGTTCTGACATCGATCGAGAATGTGTTTCCAAATATAAACAAACTTGAATCTCTAAAAACTAAGATAGGCTTTTGTAGGCCCCGACAACACGGTCCTGTAGCACCTAATAGATCCATGCTACTTTGCATGAGCTCTAAGATATGACCCCGCAAAGATCACTGATTTCATGCTTAAGAGACCTTGAGGGACACTTCAACCTAGAGTCGTCGGTGGGGTTCAAACTACCATGCATGCCAAATGAGGTTGCCCCTAGCATTTACTCGATCATTCAGAGCTATTGAAATAGACGGTTCAATACTATGACTGATGGTTGGAAAGATATGCAATGTTGGCTATTTGAACTGAGGAACACTATGAGTTCTGACATTGACCGAGAATGTGTTTCCAAATATTAACAAACTTGAATCACTGAAAACTAAGATAGGCTTTTGTAGGCCACGGTAACACAATCCCGTAGCACCTAACAGATCCATGCTACCTTGCACAAGCTCCAAGATATGACCCCACAAAGATCACTAATTTCATGCTTAAGAGACCTTGAGGGACACTTCGGCCCAGAGTCATCGGCGGGGTTCAAACTACTATGCATTCTGAATGAGGTTGCCCCTAGCATTTACTCGATCATTCAGAGCTGTTGGAACATATAGTTTGATGCTACGACCAATGGTTGGAAAGATATGCAATGTTGGCCATTTGAACTGAGGAACACTGAGTTCTGCCATTGACCGAGAATGTATTTCCAAATATTAACAAACTTGAATCACCAAAAACTAAGATAGAATTTTGTAGGCTCCAACAACATGGTCTTGTAGCACCTGATGGATCGATTCTACCTCACACGAGCTTCAAGATATGACCCCACAAAGATCACTAATTTCATACATTTGGGACCTTGAGGGACACTTCGGCTCAGAGTCATCGGAGGGATTTGAACTGCTATGCATGTTGAATGAGGTTTCCCCTAGCATTTACTCGACCATTCAAAGCTATTGGAAATGACGGTTAGATACTACGATTGATGGTTTGAAAGATACGCAACGTTGGCCATTTGAACTAAGGAACACTTTAAGTTCTAACATCGACCGAGAATGTGTTGCCGAATTTAAAAAAACTTGAATCTCTCAAAACTGAGACAGGATTTTGTAGGCCTCGATAACATGGTCCCATAGTACCTAATGGATCAATTCTACCTTGCACGAGCTCTGAAATATGACCCCACAAAGATCATTGATTTCATGCTTAAGAGACCTTGAGGGACACTTCAGCCCAGAGTCGTCGGCAGGGTTCAAACTACTATGCATGCCAAATGAAGTTTCCCCTAGTGTTTACCTGACCATTCTGATATGTTGGAACTGATGGTTCGATACTACGACTGATGGTTTGAAAGATACGCAATGTTGGCCATTTGAACTAAGGAAGACTTTGAGTTCTGACATCGACCGAGAATGTGTGGCTGAATTTAAACAAACTTGAATCTTTGAAAACTGAGATAGTATTTTGTAGGCCCTAGAAACACGGTCCCATAGCACCTAATGGATCAATTCTACCTCGCACAAGCTTCGAGATATGACCCTAAAAAGATCTTTGATTTCATGCTTAAGAGACCTTGAGGGACACTTCAGCCTGGAGTCATCGATGGGGTTCAAACTACTATGTATGCTGAATGAGGTTTCCCCTAGCATTTACCTAACCATTCAGAGTTGTTGGAGCTAACGGTTCGATACTAGGACCAAAGGTTTGAAAGATATGCAACATTGGCCATTTGAATTGAGGAACAATTTGAGTTCTAACATCGACCAAGAATGTGTTGCTGAATTTAAACAAACTTGAATATTTGAAAATTGAGATAGGCTTTTGTAGGCCTCAGAAACATGGTCCCGTAGCACTTGATGGATCGATTCTACCTCGTACGAGCTCTGAGATATGACCCCGCAAAGATCGCTTATTTCATGCTTAAGAGACCTTGAGGGACACTTCAGTCTAGAGTCGTCAGTGGGGTTCGAATGAATGTGTGTGCCAAATGAGGTTTCCACTAGTGTTTACCCATTGGAACTGACGGTTCGTTGCTACGACTGATGGTTTGAAAGATATGCAATGTTGGCCGTTTGAACTGAGGAACACTTTGAGTTCTGACACTGACCAAGAATGTGTTGCCGAATTTAAATGAAGTTGAATCTGAAAATTGAGACAAGCTTTTGTAGGCCCCAACAACATGGTCCCATAACACCTAATGGATTGATTCTACCTCACATGAGCTTTGAGATATGACCCCGCAAAGATCACTGATTTCATGATTAAGGGACCTTGAGGGACACTTCAGCCCAGAGTCGTCGGCAGGGATCAAACAACTGTGCGTGGTGAACAAGGTTGCCACTAGGGTTTACCCAGCCATCTAGAGCTATTGGAATAGATGGTTCGATGCTATGACCAATGGTTGGAAAGACACACAATGTTGGTCATTTGAACTAAGGAACACTTTGAGTTCTGACATTGACCGAGAATGTGTTGCTAGATATAAACAAAGTTGAATCTCTAAAATCTGAGATAGGCTTTTGTAGGCCCTGGCAGCATAGTCCCATAGCACCTGATGGATTGATTCTACCTAGCATGAGCTCTGAGATATGACCCCACAAAAATCATCGATTCCATGTTTAAGAGACCTTGAGGGACACTTTAGCATAGAGTCATCAGCAAGGTTTGAACTACTGTGCGTGCCGAATGAGATTTCCCCTAGCATTTATTCAGAGCTGTTGGAACTAACGGTTTGAAAGATACACAACGTTGGCCATTTGAATTGAGGAACACTTTGAGTTTTGACATTGACCGATAATGTGTTGGCAATTTTTAACGAGCTTGAATCTATGAAAACTAAAACAAGCTTTTGTAGGCCCTGGCAACATGGTCCCATGGTGACTAATAGATCAATTCTACCTCACACGAGCTCCAAGATATGACCCCACAAAGATTTTTGATTTCATGCTTAAGGGACCTTAAGGGACACTTCAGCATGGAGTCATCAGCGGTGATTAAACAAATGTGCGTGGTGAACGAGGTTGCCACTAGTGTTTAACCAGCCATTCAGAGCTGTTGGAATAGATAGATCGATGCTACGACTGACGGTTGGAAAGATACGCAACATTGGCCATTTGAACTAAGGAACACTTTTAGTTTTGACATCGACCGAGAATGTGTTACTGATTTCAAATGAAATTGAATCTTGAAAAATCAAGATAGGCTTTTGTAGGCCCCAGCAACACGGTTCCGTAGCACCTAATAGATTGATTTCACCTCACACAAGCTCCAAGATATGACCCCACAAAGATCACTAATTTAATGATTAAGGGACCTTGAGGGACACTTCAGCCCAAAGTCATTGGCAGGGATCGAACAACTGTGCATGGTGAATGAGGTTGCCACTAGGGATTACCTGGCCATCTAGAGCTATTGGAACAGATGGTTCAATGCTACGACTGATGGTTGGAAAGATACACAACATTGGCCGTTTAAACTGAAGAACACTTTGAGTTTTGACATCAATCAAGAATGTGTTGCCAAATATAAATGAAGTTGAATCTCTAAAAATTGAGATAGGCTTTTGTAGGCCCTAGCAACATAGTCTTGTAGCACCTAATAGATCAATTCTACCTCGTACAAGGTTTGAGATACGACCCCACAAAGATCACTGATTCCATGCTTAAGAGACCTTGAGGGACACTTCAGCATGGAGTCATCAATGGGGTTTGAACTACTGTGCGTGCCAAATGAGGTTTCCCCTAGTTTTTACCTGACCATTCTTGGAACTGACAGTTCGATACTACGATTGACAGTTTGAAAGATATTGAGTTCTGACATTGACTGAGAATGTGTTGCCGATTTTAAACGAACTTGAATCTCCAAAAAATAAGATAGGATTTTGTAGGCCCCGACAACACGGTCCTATAGCAACTGACGAATTGATTCTACCTCACACAAGCTCTGAGATATGACCCCACAAAGATCATTGATTTCATGCTTAAGAGACCTTGAGGGACACTTCATCACGGAGTCATCGGCGGTGATCAAATGAATATGCATGGTGAATGAGGTTGCCACTAGTGTTTACCCAACCATTTGGAGCTATTGGAATAGACAGATTGATGCTATGACCAACGGTTGGAAAGATACACAATGGTGGCTATTTGAATTGAGGAACACTTTCAATTCTGACACTGACCGAGAATGTGTTGGCGATTTTAAATGAAGTTGAATCTCCAAAAATTGAGATAAGCTTTTTTAGGCCCCAGTAACATGGTATCGTAGCACCTAATAGATCAATTCTACCTTGTACGAACTCTGAGATACGACCCTGCAAAGATCACTAATTTCATGATTAAGGGAACTTAAGGGACACTTTGGCCCAGAGTCATCGGTGGGGATCGAATGACTGTGCATGGTGAACGAGGTTGCCACTAGGGTTTACCTAGCCATCTAGAGCTATTGGAATAGATGGTTCAATGCTACGATCAATAGCTAGAAAGATATGCAATGTTGGCCATTTGAACTGAGGAACACTTTGAGTTTTGACATCGACCAGGAATGTGTTGCCAAATTTAAATGAAGTTGAATCTTTGAAAACTGAGATAGGCTTTTGTAGGCCTCAACAACAGGGTCTCGTAGCAACTGACCGATCAATTCTACCTCACATGAGCTTTGAGATATGACCCCATAAAGATCACCAATTTCATGATTAAGGGACGTTGAGGGACACTTTGGCCTCAAGTTGTCGATAGGGATCGAATGACTGTGCGTGGAGAACAAGGTTTCCACTAGCATTTACTCAACCATTTGGAGCTATTGGAATAGAAAAATTGATGCTACGATCAACAGTTGGAAAGATACACAACATTGGTCATTTTAGCTGAGGAACACTGTGAGTTCTGACATCGAATGAGAATGTTTTGCCGATTTGAAATGAAGTTGAATCTCCAAAAATTGAGATAGGATTTTGTAGGCCCTAGAAACATAGTCTTGTAGCAACTAACGGATCCATGCCACCTCACACAAGCTCTAAGATATGACCCCACAAAGATCATTGATTCCATGCTTAAGGGACCTTGAGGAACACTTTAGCACAGAGTCATCGATGGTGATCGAATGACTATGCATGGCAAATGACATTGCCACTAGTGTTTACCCAGCCATTTGGAGTTGTTGGAACAGATGGTTTGATGCTATGATCGACCATTGGAAAGATACACAATGTTGGTCATTTGAGCTGAGGAACACTAAGTTTTGACATCGACTGAGAATGTGTTGCCGATTTTAAACGAACTAGAATCTCCAAAAATTGAGACATGCTTTTGTAGGCCTTGGCAACATGGTCATGTAGCAATTGACAGATCCATGCTACCTCGTACAAGCTCTGAGATACGACCCCGCAAAGATCACTAATTTCATGCTTAAAGGACCTTGAGGGACACTTCAGCATGGAGTCGTCATCAGGGATCAAATGACTATGCATGCTGAATGAGGTTGCCACTAGCATTTACTTGGCCATTCAGAGATGTTGGAACAGATAGATTGATGCTATGATCAATGGTTGGAAAGATACGCAACATTGGCCATTTTAGCTGAGGAACACTATGAGTTCTGACATCGATCGAGAATGTGTTGCCAATTTTAAATGAAATTGAATCTCCAAAAATTGAGACAAGCTTTTGTAAGCCCCGGCAACATGCTCCCTTAACAACTAATAGATCCATGCTATGTTGCACGAGCTCTGAGATAGGACCCCACAAAGATCACTAATTTGATGCTTAAGGGACCTTGAGAGACACTTCAGCACAAAGTCATCGATGGGGATCGAATGACTGTGTGTGCCAAATGAGGTTACCACTAATGTTTACCCAGCTATTTGGAGTTGTTGGAACAGATGGTTTGATGCTATGATCGACAGTTGGAAAGATATGCAACATTGGTCATTTTAGCTGAGGAACACTATGAGTTCTGACATTGACCAAGAATGTGTTGCCGATTTTAAATGAACTTGAATCTCCAAAAACTGAGACAAAATTTTGTAGGCCCCTGCAACATGGTCCCATAGCAACTGATGGATCCATGCTACCTCGCATGAGCTTTGATATATGACTCCCCAAAGATCATTGATTTCATGCTTAAGGGACCTTGAGGGACACTTCAACACAGAGTCATTGGTGGCGATCGAACGACTATGCATGGCATGTACTTGCATGAGGACATTAAAACCTTGAGAAGCTCTCCACTTGTTAGCTGAATTAAAACCTTGGACCATAGATGGCTGCCCTTTGTTGTAAAATGAGGAGTGATACTGGCTTGCCAAAGGTGGCAATGAACTTACATTTCAAGGATAATTCCCAAGTCCTGTAAATGCAAGGCCATTGATGAATAGGCATTTCTAATAGAAATATTTGGGGTGCTATAAATATCCAATGTTGCCATGGATATCATGGAGAGCTTCATGATTGATACCTTTGATAAGATTACTCCTAAGGCTACTTCTCTACTGAAATATAATAAGATCATGACACTTTCCTTTAGAGAAATTGAGATTGTTGTCAAGTTTTTTCTACCTAGAGAGCTGGCTAGGCATGCTGCTTCTGAAGGAAGTAAGGCTGTTACCAAGTTTCCTACTGCTCTGGGTTAGGTTTTGTTGGAAGATTTTAGGTTTTTTGTACATGGTGTTTATGGCAGGCTTGTTTAGAAGTTGGTTTTGGCTTGGGTTTATGTGTGGAAGTTAATGCTGAACTAGGATCTTAGTGTATGTAAAGAATATATGAATTATGCTATCTATGCTGTGAAAAATATCTGAACTATAAGATTTCTATTATAAAGTTTTTTTAATTAATAATGAGAAATATTTTTACAACTTAGCTCAATAGGAGCACCAGAGGAAAGAGTTGAGCAGGGAAAACCTTCTGGTATTGCCCCAAGAAATAGAAGAGAAAGGTTGTCATTAAATGTTAAAAACTTCCCATTATACATACGGGGTAATACATGAGCAATTTACAGTCCAACCAATTTACAATGCTATATAAATTTGACATGTTACAATATTTTGTATCTCCATTTAATCCAATGAACCAATTGGGTTTGCCCTACCCTTGATTGTCTCAAGTATTACCTCGTGGTCTAACTCATGAACCTTCCAAAGAGTTTTATTATTCGATCTTCCCCCATATTTGATCAAGTGGACATTTGAGGCAATGACGAGGTTTGAATAATGAAGAATCTTTATGTGTGTCTCCCAATCCTCGAACAACCACAACCTAGGGTTCTTTATAGCATACCATCTAAGCCATGTACAAGTTACAACCACTGCTCCTATAGGGTATTCTAATTCTTCACCATCGATAACTGAGTGATCCAATTTATTTTTTTCCTCAACACAATGACACAAATAATAATCTGTCCCTTCTTCATTGTCTTCAAGTGCAATAATAGAAAAAACATGGCCTATAATGATATAAACATAATGAGGACATTAGTTTACTAAATATTTATGATAAAGTACTAAATTTGAGATTATTTGTATGTGGAAAATACAAACCTGGTTGTACTAGATCAGATAAGTGATCAAAGTCAATGGATGATTCCATTTTTGTGAATTGTAGTGATTCATGGGGATGATAGGAGGCAAGTGGACTCAAAATATGTGTATACCATTCGTCAAGCCATTCCTTTAACTCACACCCATCCCAATCTTCATCTACACATGATGAAAAAAAGCATGCCATATGTTGTGTGTGGATACTCCATGAACCTGCATTACAACTTCTAAAAGAGTGTAGCTCACTCGATCCTATCAATGTACAACAATCTTCATATGGTGCAATGTTAGTTTCATCCATCAACCCAAAAAAATCTATGAACCATAGAATCACCTTCATTACCTGGACCCATTGTAGCATTACACCACTAGACAATACATCCCACATCTGACAATGTTGGTTTCTCTTTGTACTTTAATTATTGATGTGCTAAGGCTCTTTTAATACATGCACCTGTGCCATCATGCTCTCCCTTTCCATGATCGGCCTCTGTGAAATTCCACATATATTGAATTCCAGTAATCTTATGCATCCTGCACAACCAATAAAACATCTGAGAATTCTTGAATTGAGATGCACAATTATCTAACCAAATGATATGTCAATGATATTTTATGCCCCTGTTTGCCAAATTACCATAAAATAGTTGAAAACAACCATGTAAAAAACTCTGTAGAATGTGAGGGATCATCACTGATATAAAAATGATACTCCCTCAATATCTTCCTATTCTCCTTTGTACTATCTGGTGCATGCATGAATGCTATATGAACAAATATTGCAACCTGTTGAGAGCTATAATACTTTGCTTGCACCTCATTCTATAGTTGTAGTCTGTAGTTCTCTACAAAGTCCACAACTGAAACAATGGTATCAAGTGGGAATGTGTCCTTGCACAACTTGAATTGCATATCCAACCATCCCACTCTATGTGTATGCCTTGCATACTCATAAATAATTTTTTTACCAAAAATGTCCATGAATTGATATACTGGAATTTTTTCAATTACTAAATCACATCTTTTAGCCTCTTTTCCATCTTTTATGTTGTATGTCATGGTCTTATACTTTCCACATTCCACTATTTCATTACCGATTGCATGCGTACTCTCCATATGTTGACAAATTGGCAAACATTGTAAACCTCTACAATCTATGCATGTACCATTCAAGCATGAGAGCTTGTAAAATTGTTGACCATCCACTCTTTCACATAAAATGGTAGATATTAATTCCCTTGAAGATCTAGGTGGGACATTTATGTTACAATCCTGCAAAACATTGTTAGAGTGCAAACCTACACATATATTCCTATAAACGTCAAAATGGTTAGAAAATTCAATATGTACCCTACAACAATAAGTTGTGCGTGTGTTATTTATCTTGACATAAAAAGGTTTACACATTATAAAATATCTCTGACTAATTTTAATTTGAGGATACATATGCATAAATTTTGCAAATAATTGTGTTTGAGTTGAATCTAAAATTTTTTTTGGATGTGGAACACAAATTCGACTACCAATCCTCCTTCTTACAACATCTCTTTGATTAGGAGATACCCGTGTATTATTCTTCCAAAATTCTTCAATCAAGGATTTCAAAGCTTCAACAATTGCTTTATGTTTTCACAGTTGTCTACTAGAAAATGCCCATAACTCATTGCTATTTGGATCTTCCACTCTTTGACGCCTTTCCAGGGCTCTCATTAGAGACTTTCTACTTATTTTCAATGTTTTGTTTGTCTTTTGAATGAGTCAATATTTCTTCATTTGAGTGCTTACTATCATTGATGTAAGTACATGTCGTTGACATTACTATCTTTCATGCATGGTGTAGAACCGACACTCTCATATGCAGTCATTAGATTCTTTACAATAGATTTTTCACTTGACTCATCCATCGTTCTTAGCCCAAGAATATTCATGATGGGCCTAAATTTTAGATTTCTCATCATTTCAACAAATAGTTGACATCTTCCTGTCATGTTTAAATTCTAAAAAAATGATCTCCAAATACAACTAAAATTTCTTTGACAAGTACACTTGGGAATCTTGTCAAGCATTGCTTGCAAAATGTTAGTATCAATATCAATCAAATATTTTGGCTTTCTATATTTAATAATTTTAGGAGCATCAAAAACATTATGTGTAAATTGCGTACCATCTTGAGTGCCTTCAACATGAGACGATGTTGTGCCTACACCTTGGGATGTAGATAATGGTGTGCCTTCAACATGAGATGATGTTTTGCCTACTCCTTGGGATGTAGATAATGGTGTGCCTTCAACATGATAGAAGAATGTGCCCACACCTTCGGAAGTAGACATTGGTGTGCCTTCAACATGATACATCGGTGTGCCTCCACCTTCAGAAGTAGACAATGGTGTGCTTCAAAAATTATATGATGATGTCTTTTAAACTTGGGAACTCATAGATGATCTCCCCACATCTTCATAATTCAATTGTCTCATTGCACACAAGTTTCTCATTCATTGTCTTTTTTATTCCAATTCCAATTCTCTCTTACTTTGTATTGATGTTTCATGTTCCTCATCCAAAGAAAAATCTTCTTCTATGGTATCTAATTTTTTTTGTTCACTAAGTTATCTCATTCTTTCCCTTTTCTTCTCTTTGTCTCTTTCATGCTCTTCCAGTGTTAAATTCTTTGCTCATTTCCTTGGCATGATGATGATTTCTACATATCAATTGATTACAATTTTAAAAATATAATATAAATGTAAAAAAATAAGTCAAATTATAATATAAACCTCTTACAATATGACAAATTACAATATAAATTTATTACACTTATATCAAATTATGTATTGAACAAGTCTATATCATACCAATTATAAACCAAAACACTCTTTATTCACATTTGACATGTAAAAAAATAAAAAACTTACCTCAATATCTTTTGTCTTTTTTATTCCAATAAATGACTTTCATGATGGTGCAAAGTGAAAACTTGTCACTATGGTGCAAAGCGATGTTGATTTGTCACAATCAACACCATGAAAAGAGAAAACTTGTCGGAGAAAACACAGAATTCAGACAGCATAAGAAAAAGTGGGCCTCTTTCATGAGATCCTTGGCAAATAAGACTGTTTCTTCTAGTTTTACATAGTGCGAGCGTGCTATAGGGCATACGCCCTATACAAAACAAAAAAGATGTTATACATAGTCTTAAATAGGGTGTGCACCCTATAGCGCACATGCCCTATAGGGT